>JAHHUM010001513.1:0-379257 GCA_036173005.1 Crenichthys baileyi
TTCAATGCCGACCCCTCCCCCTCTGGGGATGCATATATTTCAGCTGTCGTTCCAAACTGCGGCCTGGCTCGCCTGCATCACTGCAAACACATAGAGAAACTCTGAAATACTGTTGATCCAGAACCCCTCGAATATTACGGGGAGAGCATAGCTATTCTGGCTAAAAAGAAAAAATATGGGATGGTAGGAATTTAGTTTGCATCCCCCCACCCTACATTTCCATACACCCGTGTGCGAGCACTGCAAAGGTTCGGTCCTTCTGGATAATGCTGCGCATCATGCTGACTTCCTGCGGCCTAAAGAGCTGCAGGGGCAGCGTCTGACCCCCCCGGTCCCCAGCATCACGGCTGTGTGAGGCAACACAGGGATGGTTTGGGCAGCTGTCGTCATCATGCACGGTGCCCCCCGGAACTCCTCCATGTCTGAACCCAGGTCCAAATCAAAGGGGTTGGTTATTGTTAAAAAAAAAGAAAAACCGGGTTGAAGATAATGTAGGAGGAAAATTAGGAAGACCCAGTAGCAGTTAAAAATATTTCAGTTCTTACGAGGTTAAAACCTGAAAAATGTGTCATTCGTTTGTATTCAGCATCCCTTTACTGTAATTCCCCATAAACTCCCCATGAAATCAAATGCCTTCAGAAGTCAACCAGGTGGACACAGTAAATAATGTAATTTCAGTATAAATTCAGCTGTTTCATCTGAAAGCCTCTGAGGCCTGTGGTAACTCTGGAGGAGCTGAGGAAATAGCTCAGGTGGGAGAATCTGTCAATGGCACGGCCATTACCTGTGCACAAATCAGGTCGTTGTGAAATAATGGTAAGATACTTGTCATAGGTGAAAGAATTCTGTTTGCAGTTTGCCACAAGCCAAGTAGGAATAATAGCAACAATGTGGGAAAAGGTGTGAATGTTAGAGGAGACCAATGTTTAACTTTTAGGCATAAATGGTAATTGCTATATGTGTCTGAAAACTAACGCCGCACAGCCACATTGTTAGGCATAGTGGTGGCAGCATCATGCCGTGGGAATGTTTTCCAAAGAAGAAAAGAGAGATTGAAAGAGTTGATAGAAAGATGGATAGAGATACATCCAGGTCAAACCACTTAGAGGCTGCAAAAGACTTAAGGCCTGGGGTGGAGGTTGGCCTTCCAGCAGAATGACATTAAACATACATTAGAGTTTATAAAGTGACCAAACGTGAAATGGTTCACTGGGTATGTGATCACATTTGCAAGGCACCAGTTGCATGAAAAGGGAAAGGGACATCATTATCCCATGGAAGAGAGGAATTAGTGAAATGTTGACTGAACAGAAAGCCCCACCCCTGGATTTATGAAATTATATTTTGCCTAAAAGGATTTAAAAAAATGGACGTGTGGAATATATTTTTAATTTACTCTTTAAGCTAAAACATTTCTAAGGATTTTCAGATTTTAAACTTCCTATTTCTTTATAGGTTTGTAGTGCTGAAATCTCAGTTCAGGGATGCAAAGATGGGAGTTTGACAAAAACAAAAACCAAACAGAAGCTCGATTTGTTCACATATTAAACCAGCTGACGTTTTAAGAGTCACTGCTCACCGCATGAGATGTGGGAAGACTGGGGTCAAAGGTGATGATGTTGGGCTTTTCCGCCTCGTCACTGTCTCGGCCCTCAGTCTCCATGTCACCTTCCTCCTCTTCTTCCTCGTTGTCTGTCGCGACACAAGTTAGTGAAGACACAGAGATGCAGGTTAACTCTGCTTCTGCGTCCTAACACAGCCGCTAAAAAGAGCCAGAATTACTGCTTTAAACAGGTAAACAAAGACAGAAAGCGAAAGCTCGGGGATCAAAGATGGACCAGTGAGGCTGTGAAACCTGAGGAGTGGCCCTGTGTTGAAGCTGTCTCAGCTGTTATCAGAAGGAGGACATGAAGTGTCTCCTGCTGACACTCTGAGCTGTTTCTGCTGCTCGTTGTTACCTGGTACAAGCTGCAGATGGTTCCCCATGTTGTCGTTGATGTTGTCTTCGCCTCCGCCTTCCTCGTCAGCCATATCCTTGTGTTTACAATGCCAACTCTTATTCTACGGCTTCTTCTATGTGCGGCGCTCACATGAAGGGAAGAGCGCCGCCTGGTGACCCTAAGAATAAAAACAGATCAAGTCCATTTAGACTCATTCTTGCTGGAAGGCGAACCTCCATTCCAGTTTTAAATCTTTTGCAACTTTAAGGTTTTCTTCCTAAATTGCTCTGTATTTAACTCCATCCATCGCCCTATCAACTCTGACCGCCTTCCTTTTTCTTGCTGAAGAAAAGCATCCCCACAGCATGATGTTGCCACTACCATGTTTTACTATCAGGATGGAGTACAGAGTCATGTTCAGTGTTGTTCTTTTGTTTTGTCATACGTGGCGTTTTTCATTCAGGCCTAAATGTGTAATTCTGGTCTCATCTGACCAGGGAAACCCTCATTCACATTTTCTGTCACAGACAAACAGTACCTCTTATGGCTTTGTTGTTGCCGCTCTTACATACAGATTTATGTAAGCAGATTTGCTTGTTCACTAAAGAAACTCAGTCTTTCACAGAATAGTTGTGGTTACACTGAGATGCAATAAAACAAAGGTGAACTCCATTTACTATTTAGGTGACTTCTGAAGATGGTTAGTTGCACTGTAATTTATTTGGGGGTATCAGAGCAAGGGGGCTGAATATTAATACAACAGTTGTCGAATTTGTAAACAAATTGAAACTTTTCTTACCACCTCATGGGTGCACACTATATTTAGCATGGCAAGCTCACTATATATTGTGCCCTTTTGCACAGCAAAAGCCACTCAGCCTCATCTCCTATCTTAAAACTGTTGAACTAAGCATTTTCTGAACTGCACTCCTTTGAAAGCCTTTCCATTTTGCTCATTCAAAATTATAAAATCCTAACACATCCAAGGGAACTGAATGGCACTAAGACTGGAATCTGCTGCTTGAATAAATCCATGTCCTTTAGTTTTACAGCGAGTGCGCAGAAATAAACAAATGAAGTTTCATTACCATTGACAATTTTTGGACCCATGTTTTAATTTGTTCAGAAAAAAAGAGGGAAAATACTTGAGGTAAAGAAAAAAAATGCAATTTCTTGCATTTAAGTAAAATATACTAAATGTAGTTTCACTGAACGAATGTGTCACTCTCAAGATGTAGCTGCACATCTTCAGCCCCAATAAGTATGAAATTTCCTAATTACAGGTACATCTCATGACAGCGACGGCGGTAGGGGTTTGTCCTGTAACCGGTGGGTTGCTGGTTCGAAGCCCTGCTCTGTCCGTCTCAGTCGTTGTGTCCTTGGGCAAGACACCCCTTCACTCGCCTTGCCTGCTGATGGTGGCCAGTGTATGGCAGCCTCACTTCTGTAGCTTTGGCTACATTGAAGCTCACCACTTTCAATGTGTGAATGGGTGGAAAACTGTGGTGTAAAGTGTTTTAGGGTCTCTGGGGACTTGATAGCGCGCTATACAAGTGCAGGTCATTTACGATTTACCATCTCAAAATATGAGTATATCGTGAAAAAGTTTAATAGGTTTTGTCACTTTTTTCAAATAGTGAAACTTATTTATTACACACAGAAAATTAGAAAAATTGAAACAGACATGTAAGTAAAAAGTATGTTTATTTCTAGGCACTCAGTACTTTGCTGGGCCTACTTTTGCATGAATTACTGCGTCAAGGAGGTGTGGCATGGTATCGGTCAGCCTATGGTTCTGCTCAGGTGTGATGGATGCCCAGGTTGCTTTGATAACAGCCTTCAGGTTATCTGCATTGTTGAGTTTGGTGTCCGCCATGTTCCTTTTGACAATACTCCATTGATTCTCTGGGATTCGGGTATGGACAGTTTGCTGACCAATCAAGCTCAGTAACACCATGCTCACTGAACCAGCTTTTGGTACCAAGTCCTATTGGAAAATAAAATTTAGCATCTCCTAATTCTGTCAGCAGAAGGAAGCGTGAAGTGCTTAAAATATCCTGGTAGATGGCTGCATTTACTGCAGAAAACCCAGTGGACCAACACCAGCAGATGACATGGTACCTCAAACCATCACCGACTGTGGAAACTTCACACTGGACTTTAAACATCTTTGATTCGGTGCCTCTCCATCGATCTTCCAGACTCTGGGACTTTGATTTCAAAATATGCAAACTTTATTTAATCTAAAAAGATGGACTACTAAACATCAATCCGGTTCTTTCCCTTAACCCAGGTGAGACGTTTGTAGTCCATATGTAGGATTTATCTGTGCATAACGGCTCTTGATATGACCTCAGCCTCACTCCACGTCTTGTGAAGCTCCCCCAAATTTTTGAATGGGTTTTGCTTGACAATCCCTCTAAAAGCTGCAAATATCCCTGCTGCACAATTCTACTCAATGTTCTAATACACTTTGATACAGCATATTTTCATTTGAGGTGTACCTGTACAATTTATGCTTCAAAATAAAACGTAAGTCCTCTAGTTTCCTTGAGTTCATACATCTATTTTATCCCCACTCAAGTACTGAAAACAAAAATGCCAACATATACACTAAATAAAAGAAGCAGAACAGTTCTGGAAACTTAACAGTGTTCATTTATTGTTCAATACACCACATGACAGTTTGCAAGTAAACAAGTTGTATTATGGTCCATGAACAATGCAGCTGCACTTCTGATGGATTCCAACATCTTAAAACTTCTTCCAGCAACACATCCACAGCTGGGCCAGTGGAAGGTGTCCTCTGATACAAAGATCAGGACCTTGTCACAATTTCAGCCGATGCTTCGAGCAATCCACTTCCGGGATGACTGCGTCTGAAGATCTGGAGAAGCTCACATGGGATCACAGCTGGCAGGGATGAGGGCTTACTTTGACCTCTGCCTCATCTTTCTCCTTTTACGCTTCAGCCTTTTGGAAATAAAATAAAAAACAGCAGCTTTGAGAAAAACATCCAGCTCATCTTCACTTGAGCAAATCTATAGACCTAATTTTTGCTTCCTCTGAATAACCTTGACTAGCTTCCTGGCTTCAAGCAGACGATTAAGGGATTTAGAAATTAACTTGAGTGCATAAAGCAAGAAACTAAAATCTGGGGCATCTTCTTTGTACTGTAGAGGCAAACCCTGACAAAAATGTTTGTAATGGAATCTGGGCAATTTTCCAAATTAACAGTGGCTAAAGTGTCATTTTAACCATTACATCTTTAATTTTAAGCCTTCAGATGCAGCCCATTGCACCCCTTTGCAGTTTTAGCCCTTTCAAACTTAGTGTGTACAAAACAGCAGAATCACTTCTCACTAAAAAAAAAAAAAACATAAAATGTCACATCAGTCTGCTCTGAATTAGTCATTAAAAACTAATCCTTGAAAAGGTTTTCCCTTTGAAATGATATTACTTCTTTACTACCTGGGCTTTACATTGTAGCTAGATTAATGTTTATAGGCAGCGCAAAAACCACCCATTTGCCATTTCACAAAACAGTGTTTTGTGCATCAACGTTTAATGTTTTTAGGTATGTATAGACAAAAAAAGTGCTAGTAAACATCTAAATACACATGCTTTACCAACATGAGCAAAAAATGGTATCGATGCTCAAAGTACTAAAAGAATGAGTTTGGAAGCTACATTAAATCCTAAAAACACCCATTTTGAAAAACTGGGGAATTAAAAAAAAGATTTTAGTCTTTGTATCAGCTTCTCATGTTAAAATGTCATTAATTCGTGTTTTTAAATGGCAAAGATTTTCTACAGTATGGTACATGAGCTTTAGCCTGAATAAGACTATTAAAATCAATTATGCAATTAAATTTAAGTGTTCATAATTCTGCAAAGAACACTTCCTGAAAGCTGTATAGCGATTCTTAACAAAAAGATGTAGAAATGATGCCAAGTCATGATAAATTCACTGTTTGGGTGCCAAGTTTTTATAAAATCACAGATTTAAAATTCTGCAATTTAGTTAATTTTTCACCTTCATACATGATCTTCCCAACATTTTAGTAAAAATAATCTAATCCCTTTTTCAGATTAAATGAATTTAGACAAATCATTCTTTAATTTGACTGACATGGCCATGTCAAACTACACGTGTTCAGCTTTAACTACCACAGCAAGTTAACCCATTGAGAAATAAACCCTCAACTGATAATTAGGAATAAGCAATGTGGGTGGGCTGGCAGTAAATGCTTACCTGCGCATGCGCTTCTTCCTCCACTAGAACATGAAATAAAAACAGTCATCAAGATTGAGTTTTGTACCTCAACAACGCAGCTTAGAAGCAAAACAGCACGCTTTTTATGAAACCGATGAAACCCTTAGAGCCTCAAATTGTTGCAACACAGCAAACCAAAATAAATATGGCATTAATGGGTTCACTGGTTTTCTCCTGCTACCATTAACACGCAGTGAAGGGGCCTTCTTACAATCAAAACCAATAGGGTGAAATTACCCGACATTAATATCAACTAAAATTATTTTAAAAAAAATATCGGAGAGGTTACTTAAAGCGACGTGCTTATCAATCAGACATGGATAAGAAGCGAATGGGGTCATGCTGAAATACAAGCTAGCAGAGCAGAAGCACGAGAACAAACAAACGTCAAAAATACAGACACTTCCTCTTTATCTTACCTTGGCTCTCATCGTGTGGAGACTTTTCTGTGAAAATGACACAAATAACTGGTTAGCAACTGCAGATGACTGGTTATATTTAAAGATTCATTTGGATTTTGTTTGCAGTGAACCCAGTCACCGTACCTCAACGAGAGAAGAGCAACGGAAAGAGGATGTGACGATCAAGGAGCGCGAGTTTTATAGAGTAGTGACGTCATGTCACACTGGTGTAGCGGGAAATGTAGTTCAGGACGAGACAGTCCACTAATAATCAGAATCAGATTCAGAACCAGCTTTATTGCCAAGTTTGTACATACAAACAAGGAATTTGACTCCGGTACACTTTGCTCTTTGGTTTTTGTTTTTGCACTACAGAATATACATATTTACAATGTACAATATACACATATATAAATAAAAAGGTGCATTTGCAACATCTGTCTGCTGTTGTTTTGTATTCTTTTTGAATTTAAACAGAGAAACACCCGGGGGGAAAAACTGTCTCTGGGGGGCCTGGTTTTAGTGAACAGCGCTCTGTAGCGTCGCCCTGAAGGTAAAACTCTGAACAGTTTGTGTGCAGGGTGTGGGGGTCTGCAGAGATTTTAGCAGCTCTTTTCCTGACCCTTGACCCGTATAAGTCCCCTGGATGGAGGGAAGGTCACCCCCTGATTTTCCTCTGCAGTCCTGATTTATTCGTTGCAGTCTGGACCTGCCCCTTTTGTGGATAAACCAAACCACACTGAGATGGATGAAGACAGGACAGACTGAATGATGGGAGTGTAGAAGATGACCAGCAGCTCCGGGGGAAGTTTGTACTTCTTGAGTTGCCTCGGGAATACAGTCTCTGCTGGGCCTTTTTCCCAAAATGTCTATGTGTGAAGACCATCTCAGGTCCTCAGAGGATGGGGGTTCCTAAGAAACCTGAAGTGATCCACAGCCGACCGGGGTTGTTGAGGATGGTGAGGGGGGTGTATGGAGGTGGTGTTTTCCCGAAAGTCCACCCATCTCCCACAGTCTTGGGGGGTTTTAGTTTTCCAGGCAGTTCTGACTACACCAGTGTATCAGGCGATCCACCTCCTGCCTGTATGCAGACTCATCACCGTCCTGGATCAGTCCAATGACAGTGGGTCATCTGCAAACTTTAAGAGTTTCACGGACGAGTCCGCTGAGGGCAGTCATTTGTGTACAGGGAGAAGAGGAGTGGGGATAGAACAACCCCCGGGGGCACCAGTACTTATTGATCTGGTTCGGGAGAAGATGCTCCCCAGTCTCACCTGCTGCTGTCGGTCCATCAGGAAGCTGTTGATCCACTGACAGGTGGAGGCTGGGACGTTGAGCTGGGTGAGCTTCTGGTGGAGGATGTCTGGTATGACATCCTCCACCAAAGCTCAAAAGATCTTTAAAAAGAAGTCGGGTTGTTGTTTTGCTGACAAATTAATACTCATAAACTTGTGGAGGTTTTGTTGTTAGTGATTTTCCCCTGGATATTATGATGAATTAAGATGCGTTCTCTTTGTATTCTAAAGTCAAATATTTAGGGGCGGAGCCAGACTTTTATCATTGGGGGGGCAGAGGAGGGCCAAGGCTATCTCAGGGGTTCCACAAACTATGAGAATGACTTTGTTTCTCTAACAATCAGTTTCTAACTGTTACCTATTTTTAAGTACATACCAAGTACGCAGGAGATGAGATTTGTGTATATAATTTGCAGTTTATTAACAATGTAACACAAAAAACAGACAAAATGTAAAACTCTTGGCATCAACTTTTGAACAACGACACCATTGTGATGAAGCTTTGGAATATTCCAAATGTGGAGTTCAAGCAATGTCCAAGTATTAAAAAGTATAAAAAATTTGGGTTAGAAATTAATATCACACTTAAAACTACTGTAATTGTTATCAATGTTGATGTTCCTGCTTTTATTTGTAGAAATATTGTTGCTCGTATATAAATAGAATGTATAATATATTATTTTTAAATATATAAATAATGTTGAAAGAAAATATATAAGTTGTAACACATTATCCTAATGTAATCAGTATTAGATCAATATACAGGGGTTAGACAATGAAACTGAAACACCTGTCATTGTAGAGTGGGAGGTTTCATGGCTAAATTGGACCAGCCTGGTAGCCAGTCTTCATTGATTGCACATTGCACTAGTAAGAGCAGAGTGTGAAGGTTCAATTAGGAGGGTAACAGCACAGTTTTACTCAAAATATTGAAATGCACACAACATAATGGGTGACATACTAGAGTTCAAAAGAGGACAAATTGTTGGTGCACGTCTTGCTGGCGCATCTGTGACCAAGACAGCAAGTCTTTGTGATGTATCAAGAGCCACGGTATCCAGGGTAATGTCAGCATACCACCAAGAAGGATGAACCACATCCAACAGGATTAACTGTGGATGCAAGAGGAAGCTGTCTGAAAGGGATGTTCAGGTGCTAACCCGGATTGTATCCAAAAAACATAAAACCACGGTTGCCCAAATCACGGCAGAATTAATTGTGCACCTCAACTCTCCTGTTTCCACCAGAACTGTCCGTCGGGAGCTCCACAGGGTCAATATACACGGCCGGGCTGCTATAGCCAAACCTTTGGTCACTCATGCCAATGCCAAACGTCTGTTTCAATGGTGAGAGGAGCGCAAATCTTGGGCTGTGGACAATGTGAAACATGTATTGTTCTCTGATGAGTCCACCTTTACTGTTTTCCCCACATCCGGGAGAGTTACGGTGTGAGGAAGCCCCAAAGAAGCGTACCACCCAGACTGTTGCATGCCCAGAATGAAGCATGGGGGTGGATCAGTGATGGTTTGGGCTGCCATATCATGGCATTCCCTTGGCCCAATACTTGTGCTAGATGGGCACGTCACTGCCAACGACTACCGAACCATTCTTGAGGACCATGTGCATCCAATGGTTCAAACATTGTATCCTGAAGGCAGTGCCGTGTATCAGGATGACAATGCACCAATACACACAGCAAGACTGGTGAAAGATTGGTTTGATGAACATGAAAGTGAAGTTGAACATCTCCCATGGCCTGCACAGTCACTAGATCTAAATATTATTGAGCCACTTTGGGGGTTTTGGAGGAGCAAGTCAGGAAACGTTTTCCTCCACCAGTATCACGTAGTGACCTGGCCACTATCCTGCAAGAAGAATGGCTTAAAATCCCTCTGACCACTGTGCAGGTCTTGTATATGTCATTCCCAAGACGAATTGACGCTGTATTGGCCGCAAAAGGAGGCCCTACACCATACTAAAAAATTATTGTGGTCTAAAACCAGGTGTTTCAGTTTCATTGTCCAAGCCCTGTATATACACTGCTCAAAAAAATAAAGGGAACACTTAAACAACACAATATAACTCCAAGTTAATCAAACTTCTGTGAAATCAAACTGTCCACTTAGGAAGCAACACTGATTGACAATCAATTTCACATGCTGTTGTTCAAATGGAATAGACAACAGGGGGAAATCTTTGGTGATTAGCAAGACACACTCAATAAAGGGGTGGTTCTGCAGGTGGGGAACACAGGCCACTTCTCAGTACCTATGCTTTCTGGCTGATGTTTTGGTCACTTTTGAATGTTGGTGGTGCTTTTACACTCGTGGTAGCAGAAGACGGACTCTACAACCCACACAAGTGGCTCAGGTAGTGCAGCTCATCCAGGATGGCACATCAATGCGAGCTGTGGCAAGAAGGTTTGCTGTGTCTGTCAGCGTAGTGTCCAGAGCCTGGAGGCGCTACCAGGAGAGAGGCCAGTACACCAGGAGACGTGGAGGAGGCCGTAGGAGGGCAACAACCCAGCAGCAGGACCGCTACCTCCGTCTTTGTGCAAGGAGGAACAGTAGGGGCACTGCCAGAGCCCTGCAAAATGACCTCCAGCAGGCCACAAATGTGCATGTGTCTGCACAAACGGTTAGAAACCAACTCCATGAGGATGGTATGAGGGCCCGACGTCCACAAATGGGGGTTGTGCTCACAGCCCAACACCTTGCAGGACGCTTGTCATTTTCCAGAGAACACCAGGATTGGCAAATTCGCCACTGGCTCCCTGTGCTCTTCACAGATGAAAGCAGGTTCACACTGAGCACATGTGACAGACGTGACAGAGTCTGGAGACATCGTGGAGAGCGATCTGCTGCCTGCATCATCCTTCAGCATGACCGGTTTGGCAGTGGGTCAGTAATGGTGTGGACCACCAGCTGCTCCTTCCCATCATTACACAGTGAAAATGGAGGAAGTTATAAGGCAATTATTACTGTAGAGGAATGACCTGGTGTCGTGACAAGTTAATTATCTGGGGGGGCAATCCCATTTCAGGGGGGTCCAGTGACCCCCTCCCCCGGCTCCCTCTCTAGCTCCGCCTCTGCAAATATTCCAAGTTACTGCTGGAAAAAAGACGCCCGTCTGAAGTCGCATTTCTTTGCTCCCTTACCAGCTTAGAGTTCAGGATCCAATATGGCTGCAGAACATATTAGCACTTTTGAAAATTGTGTCTCATTAAACCACAGCACACATAGTTCTGTAAAATATTAATTTGTGATCTTGTTTCTTTTGTGTTTGAACACATAAAATGGAGATATATAAGTGGCTTGTGTTCCAATAGTTGTTAGCAAATCACTCTATTGCTGCTTTCCATTAACCTCAGAAGTCGGAACTGGGAAGTCGGAGTTTAATTCATCTCATCGATGTAGCGCTTGCTTTTGTTCGTATTGCTAGCAACTGCAACAGCAGTCGTCCAACAATAACAATAAACACGGTTCTTTGTGGTTTTTCATGGACACAAACACAGCTGATACATCACGTTGGAAAGTAGTACATGCACTACTGACTACACATTACATAAAAAATACAGAACTGCTAAAATCAATCACAGTATAAAAGTTTTACACTGCTGATGCAAGTAGCAGCCATCTTGAATGCGGAAGTCGGGTATGGTCGTGTTGCTCCGACTTTCCAACTCATAATTCCAACTTTAGGGAGCGTTCCAGTTGAAATTTCGGACTCGGAAGACGGAAATTCTGACTTCAGAGTACAAATGGAACGCACCATCTCACTCTTCTCGGATGTGAGGTCATTACAATCCCGGAGCTCTGACATCAAAGACAAATTCAATGCAGATTTGTTCACAGCAGCAAATGGGCATGCTGCATGTACAGATGCAAGAGGGAGGCTGCTGTGTTTTTGTTTTTAACCGTTTCCATGTCATCACATCTAAATCCAGCTGGATGCACTTGTGGTGCTAACAGCTAATATCCTTCAATCATTGGCGCATCTGCTGCAAAACATACTGTATTTCCTGAGGTGTGGCAAATGTCAAAATAATACAAATAATTAAGTTTGATGTAGTGGAGACTGCCACCACCTCTTGTTGGTTCCCATGGAGACAGACCACAGGCTTGTGGAGAGACATTACTTCTCAGGGAGGTCTTCTGGCTTGCTTGGATGTCGAGAGATGGGAAGTCCTGCTACTTGTTTGGTTTTCCTTTAACGTAGATATAATACAATTTTCTTGATATAGAGAATAATGCAAAAGCATTAACAACTCTGAACTTGTCCACATTGTGTACTGTTAAAACCACAAACTTCAATGTATTCTATTGGGATTTTTTTGATAAACCAACAAACTGAATTGGAAACTATACATTACTTTCAAATCTTCTTAAAGGATTTGTGTGAATTCATCTGTATTTTGCCACTTTTACTCAGATATACCTAATAAAATCTAGTACAATTAATTGCATTTCGAAGTCAACAATTTAATAGAGTGCATCTGTGTATAGTTTAATCTCAGTATAAATCCAGCTGCTCTTGGGAGGCCACTGAGGTTTGTTACAGAACATTAGTGAACAAACAGCACCATAAGGAACAGCTGTGCAGAGGTTTAAAGCAGGGTTAGGTTATAAAACAAAATCAAAAGCTTTCAACATCTTTCAGAGCAGTGCTCAGTCCAACATCAGAAAGTGAGAAGAGTATGGCAGAACCGCAAACCTACTAAAACATGGCTATCCACCTAACCTGAGAGGCTGGCAACGAGAGCGATAATCAGAAGCAAGTGCAAAGCTGAGGAGATCCACAGCTCATGAAAGAAATTCTGTTGATAGGGCAGCTTTTAGCTAAGCACCCTACAAGTCAGTTAAAAGATTTGTTTGGAGTTTGCTACAAATCACGCAGGGGACACAGCAATATATTTAAGGAAGTAAGATCAAAAGATGGCACGTTGAACATTTTCTTGAACATGCAAAAGACTGTGATAGAAAACTAACCCTGCATATCACCTCTAAGACATGGTAACGGTAGCATCATGCTATGAACTGTAGATGCTTTTCTTCAGGAGGGACAGTGAAGCTGATCAGAGTGAATGGGCAAGTGAATAGAGCCAATTACAGAGCAATGCTGGAAGAACATTTGAGAGGGTGGTGGGTTAGGATTTAAAATTATAAATCACCTGTTATTTAAATATTTCATGTTAAGTTCTACACTTATACTGTTTCATGCAAGTTCTGAACTTGTATAAAACTATCAAGCCAGGCTGCATTCGTTATATAACACCTAAAACTGAATACGCCACTGAAAGCAGGTTGACAAAACACAAAGAAAATCAGATGTGTATGAAAACATTTTATTTTTTTAGATGTAAAGTTACTTGCCCAGTAGTTGAGTTTGAAAAGCAGAATTGTGCTTTCCCCACCAACATAATTCATTGTAGACAAATACGAACCAACATGTATCTCAGACCTCAAAATGAAAACTGACATGAGACGATCTTGCAGCTTGGTCTCGTCTGAAGACTCGTCAACCCAACAAGTTTTCCAAAACTTAAAACAGCTTTAGTCTCCATGGTTCATAAGACTAAAGTGTGTAACAGGTGGAAATGCTAGAAAAGTTATCAGTTTTTAAACTTTTTTCACCAAGAAAGGGGAATGGCAGTAAATGTAGCAGATTGTTCCCTAAAGTCAGGTTCGTTTTCACTTTTTCTTTCTTGTATACTTAGAATATTCTGTCTGGCTCTTTAAAATCTAAGGATTAAAACACTACAGATTCAAAGTAAAAAATGGCCATAATAAAAACATAAATGTTTATTTTAATAATTAACCCTTTACTCCATAATATTAGCAAGAAAAATAAGTAGGGATGACTCCAAATTAAGTTTTTTAAATGTGTTTGTAAACTAGAAACACGTGTAAGTACATTAAAATCACTTTAGAGCCAAAAGCAACCAACATGAGCTGATTTTCTAACTAATAAAGCCAAAGAAACTTCCACAGAGATTTCAAAAACTGAATGTCTTAAACGTGTTTGAGCCAATATCCTCAATTTGGTGACTTTCATCCAAAAAGAAAAAGGCAAATACAAAAATGAGGAGTGACTGCATGAAAACAAAAATATACAGAATACGTATCTGATGCAGATTTTAGGAAAATAAAAATAAAAACATGCTAATTTTTCCCGTTCCTTGACCAAATTAAAAGAAGAAAACATTTCTCCAGTGATTCTTTCAATTAATGCGGCCAAGAGTTAAGCCAAATAGTGATCTGATGCAAGTTTTTTTTTTAAATAAATGCATCAGTTTAATTTGTCAATTCAATAACTGGCAGAGAGCTCAGGAAAACTTGTCGTATTTTGTCTCTCTTGTCTTTGGGGTCTCTCATGTGTGGAAAGGCAGTTTTTTTTATTCTGGTGCTTCTGTGTCCTCAGTCGGCTGTCCACTTGCGTTTTCTGCTGTCTTTGAGGCCTAGAGGATGTGAAAAGAGAAATATTATATGGGAACTGACAAACTTTTTATCTATTTAGTGCAGATAAAAGCAACACATTGCCAGCATTTGCAGTTCAGATTCATCACTGTTATTATTTACCCTCTTTTTCTTTTTTTTCTGTGTTTTACGGCTCGCGGAGCTCTGTAGTAAAGCCTGGAGAAAAGAGGAGAAATTTAGGATGCACAATGTTTGATTTCTGAGTAAGAACCTAAAACTTATTTCAGACTCACCTTTAGCTCTGGGTCCTGAACTTCATGCTCTGACTTGTAGAGCTCTGGATCAAAGGGTCCGTTTGTGATTCTATGAGGCCCGTTTGCCATCAGCAGCACTGTGAACTTAAACTGTGCAACAAACTCTCCTGGGGGGGGAGAAATTATGGTAAAGGTGCTTAATAAATTATTAGTGATTTATGTCAAGAGGGGAAACTCTTATAGTTTCTGACACATTTATGGGATTTCTTTTTTTTTATTAATGTTGATTATGGCTTTCAGCTAATGCAAAACCCAAAATTTAATTTATCTGAAAATTCAATTACCACAAGCTCAATAAATAAGAAGGTTTATAAAAAAATGTTGTTAGGGGCCACACAATCATGGAGAATAGTTGTTGGGTGCTCAGAGTGCTATATCCAACCATATTGATCTAAAGTTGAGTGGAAGGAAAAAATTTGTAATGGAAAAAGGTGCACAAGCAACAGGCATAACTCCTGAAGAAAATTAGAGACACCAGGCAACCTGGACCCTCTTTAAACATCAGCAGAACCCAGGCTGATCACCTCCACATCACACTGCATTGGTGGAGTAATTCAAGTGTTGAGTGCATATATCATACAGTACATGGACATACTTTTCATTAGGCCAAGATTTCAGTACTGAAATAATGTTTTTAATTGGTTTATTTAGTAATCTAAATGTTGGGTTTTCATCATCTATAAGCCATAAAAATCAAACTTGACAGAAACACTCAAAGTATTTCACTGTCTGCTATGAATCTATTGTAACTTTACTTCTTTAACTGAATTACTGAAATATTTTTATTGAAATGTACCTGCATACTTAACAGAAAGTAAATACTCACCCTCCTTCTCATGTAGCACACTGAAAGGCTGCAGCAGCTCATGTTTGGCACACTCGACCACCCCTAGACGAGCTTTGGCCTCATCCTCAAAAGCCCTGATGAAAGAATCAATGACGTTTATTTACCTGCTGTCTGTGCAACATTTCAGACAGGAGGTGGTAGTAAAAGCGAAGTGTTGCAGACTAACCTTAGTGTGAAGGGCATGGCGTCGAAGCGTCGCTCCACTTCGCTGAAGAACGTACGAGAGGTCTTCATTTTTAAGCCGTACTGCTTGCTGGGGTCCCTCTTGTAGATTGTGGTCCTCAGACCTGAATCTCTGGCCTGAAGATAAATCAGACATGGAGTTTAACTTTCCATATTCTCTACTTTTGTTTAAATTATTTGAAGTGGAAATCTGTAACAGCGAGGAGCAGAGAAGACCCTAACCTTCCCCTCTCCGGTGCTGACCAGGACATCGACAGCATATACTTCGTGTACCTCAAACTCTGCTTTTTCATGGTCCTTTCTAGCGAATAAAAAGCAAAAACATCTCAATTTCCAGCACCTTTCAATATGTACTGATCTTTACCATTCCCTTCCTAATCTCCGAACTTTTCCTGAACAGAAAACAACAAAAACAAAACCAACAACAGTACCTTTGCTGGTCTGTCGGGTTCTGGATGATTGTTTTCTCTCCGTCTATCACATGCTGCTTTAACTGATGAGACAGCATTCCTGTAAACCACAAATACAGAAGCAGTAAATAATGTTGTACATTATGGAATGAAAAATGGCGCCTGACAGTTTATGAATACATAATCCTCACCCTCAATAGGAGAGCATTTAAACGAATGTGCGATCTTGTTACAGGCTTCTGTCACTTGAGTGTTCTGAAAGACAGACATTTTACAACAAAGTTAAAAATCTGCTGGTATTCTTAAAATTCCCTGAACATCTTTAAGATTTTAGACATTTAAACCAATTTCTAATATGTTGCATTAGATAATCCGCTCTGAACCATTTAACATGCAGAGAAAATGCTGGTGGAAAAACCTGGGAATATAATTAAGAGGCATATAAACCATCAATTTTACAGACGTCGTTTTCTTCGGTCACATGATGGTGTTTTACCTGGTTGCCGGGTTTAACAAGGCGTAGAGCTGCTTCTGCGCACAGATGGGCTGCTTTGATGACATCAGCTTTTCGGCCTGTGATGGGGTTCTCCTGCAGTAATGAAACAGATCTTCAACGTTGAGAAAGAGGATGTCAAACCGTGACCAAACCCCCCCCCCCCCCCCCCCCCCCCCATAAAAAAAAAAACAAAAACAGGATTTTCTCACCTTACTGATCCCCACAACAAAGCTGTGAGCAACGTTGGCGATGAAGCCATCAACATGAACCCCGAGATCTCTAAACAACATAAGACAGCAGTGTGAACATTTTGAGCAAGTTTGGCTGCTCCTCTGCTGCAGACGAGCAATTAAAGCATAAACAAAACATCCCAGTCTAAAAATAAGAGGCCAGATAAAAAAGCAGGAATTAATCTGCTAGATACAATTCATTTCATGGTGAATTTCTTTTTTTTGGCAGTCAAACAGCTGGAAAATAGTAAAAGATGCAACCCTGGGAATGACAAGAGGTTATATTTAATAACAAACATACAGTACAAACCACCAAGCTTTTAAAACCCAATTCCTTATGAACAGTAAAGACATGATTAGAAATTGAGATGCAGCGATTAATCGGCCAATTTTTCCTCACTGGCTGTGATCTGTAATCTACGGGTAAAATACTGAATTATTTTCATATCTACTAAATGCAATAAAATAAAGGACTTCAGTTGCACCAACAGCATTTGCTTCGAGTCTAATAAAGAATTAAATAAGAACATTTGATGCATGAATGGTGATAATCTGAGTAACTACTGCCTCTATCGAAGCACCTGCAGAACACTTTCACGTTGCACTGTTAAAATCTCAACCTAATTAATGTCAAAATATCTTTAACCTTTAATGCGACATTATCCTGCACAACTCAACCTAAAACAAAGATGTTTGGGTTAAGTACAAGACATAAAAAAAAGACAGATAACATGGTTGCATCAATGCGGAGACCCGTAAACTAACACTTTGTTGAACCATCATTTAGTTTAGCCTCAGTGTTTTTCCCTCTGCCAACTAGTAAAGCAGCTTAACCAGATATAAAGTTCAGCAGACCTAATAGGCTTTCCTGATAATTTGTTCATTTGCATCCTTTAGCTGAAGCAACAAAGCAAGAAGGTCACAAAGGATCAAAACAATCTCACTGTGCAAATGTTCCAGTCAAGAGAAGGGGAAAAAACTGCATTTATACAAACCATGGCACAGTCAAGAAAATAAAAGAAAATAGGCACAATTACAAAAACTGGGGGTTTCTCCAAAATGGATGAAAAGACGAGACGGAATAAACTCAGCGAGGAGCTGCAGAAATTTCTGCCCAGTACTGGTGGCGTGTTCAAACAATCCTGTATTCTCCATATTCTGGACTAACAAATAGGACTGAAAGACAGTTATGTCATTCTAAAGAAAACACCAACACCTCCGCCAACCTTGTGGGAGAAACTGTTATGATCGAATCAAACCAGGACATTTAGTTATAGTTGCAAAAAGCACGTTGGCCACAGAAACGCCACTGTGCATCACCGAAGGACTATCATATTCACAGTGAAACCAAGTGGTGGCAGTATCATGCTCTGGGCTTGCTTTTCTTTAGATGAAACTTGACTTTATGTTAGGGTGAACAAAGTCAGAAACAGTTCAAAAACAAGTCAGGTGTGACCCACAACCTTCTGTCTGCAACAAAGTTAAAGAAGAAGAAGACCATCAGTATCACAGAGTCCAAGCATACGTCCAATTAAAAACATTGAATATTTTCATGACAGAAGTTTTTACTTTTGCCCAGCAGAGTCCAGAACTAAATTCTGACAGAGTTAATGCTGAAATTAAATCAAATTAGTTAAAAAAAACTATTAGTTTCACATTGTGCACAATTATGCCTTTCTTATTCTTATTTTTTATCATTTTCAGGACAAATTTACAGGACAAATGTCACACTAAAGGTGGGAAACCATAAAAATGGATTCCTCCTGGTCAGAATTTGAATGTCAGAAAACCCTGGCGTTGTCACAGGGGTGTGAACACAAAGATAAATCCCTCATAAAAAACTCATAATAATGTAACACCGACATAAAGAAGGACCACACACGGGAGGACTCAGACACACCACAGTAACATCAATGCAGAGTGTATCGCCTACATTTTCACCAGATCCCCATCTTTAAGTGTGTAGTCAGGGTCACTCTTCAGGGGGGAGAAGTGGCAAACACAGTTATTGACTGAGACGCTGGTAGGAAAGGCAATGCCTAGAAGGAGAGAACAAAAGGGATAAAGAGGAGTCTTCATTTAGAAACAATCTATGAATTTAACAGTTTTTCATCAAGATGACTATAAAACAGACAATACTCCTCAAAACAGCTGATCAAGTTAATCAAGTATGTGAAATCTACTTGAATGAAACTGAGCTAATGTAAAGATGCAAGCAACACCATCGTTTCCACACCTTTCTTCATCTCTTTCTCCTTCTTGAAGACTTTTCCAGTCTCAGCCATGATGTAGGCGTCGCCTACCTCACACAAGCTGAGCACCGAGACCCCGGCTTTAGCTGCCTCCACAACCTTACGTAGAGCCTCTGTGTAGTGACAAAACGTAGGAAATTAACACGTAGGACAGTCTAGTCGATTATGTTGTGGCATGACGACGGTACCACTAAATAGAGACAGATATCAGCCATTCTGTTTCAACATATTCAATACTGCACTATGAGCTGCTGTGGTGTGTCAGCATACAAAACGGGTGTAATGGTGCTCTGAGATCCATCCACCCAAAGATTTGTGCTGCTGCTCAACCCTCTGTTTTGCAATTCCCAAAGGACTGCTTTATCCCTGTAATTACCGGCAGGTAAAACAAGCCCTGGTGTGAAATACACAGAGTGAGTTTCTGTTTAACCATTTTCTGTGCATATCTAAAGATGGAGAAAAACGTTGCACCTCTGCTTTCTGTTTGCATTTACTAATTGGATTAGTGGAGATTTACTTTGGGTGTTGTTCACTTTGCCATTTTGTACGCTTGTGGTTTGGATTGTTTCATACTTTTTGATGAAATGAAGTTGTCTGCCATGAAAATTTTTGCATGGACCATAGCTAGAGTTACACCTGCCTGCGGAGCATTTTGCACCCGCTCTGATAGCTTAACAAAAAAAAATAAAATATACACTAACGAAGGTCGCTCAGATATATTTTAGTTTGATCAGCGAGTCATCATCTCTCATATTTCAAAGTAAACTGGTCCAAACAGCAATCAGAAACAGATTAAATAGATATAAGGTGCAATACAACGTTTTTAAGGATAATGTACAATTAACTTAAGATATACTTGAGATCTAAACATTTTAATGACTATTCAGCTCAATTCCCAAAATTGCTCAACTACATAGAAAAACATAGTGATACAGAATAGTTTACGTACACGGGTACGAAATATTTTGTGTAGAAGTACGAAAGGACAAAATGGCAACATGGCCTTGTAAAATGAGGGTACTTTTTTTGTAAAGTGGATGACTCACAAGCATGTCTACAAGCGAAAACTTAATGAGCGTAGAAGTGAATTAAAGATGGATATTAACAGCTTTGATACAGTGCATACATGCAAAATATACATTATAATATGCATTTTCAAATAAATGAATGTCCCTTTTTGACCCAGGATGTCACTGAATGTAAAACAGGACTTTTCATTTTAAATTTAGCACATTATGTAAACTTCTCAGGCTTTAACCTTTTAATGCATTCCATATGATTCGTACATTTTTGTAACGTTAGTAAAGAAAAAAATGCACCAGGAAATCAGTAATGCGCCATAATGACTGTAATAACAGGGTGAAAGAGCTGAATGAGGTCTAGGGTTTCTAAACCCTTCTTGTCTTTCGGCTCGTTGGCGTTTAGATAAACGAACAACCATGTACCAAACTGAGCTAGCTTGTTAGTTAGCATCTCACAACAGTTTAACGGCTCCCACCATTTACAACCCTAACATCAACCCTGAACTACACCCGCTAGCTGTGGCTAACTTGGCTGTATGAAACTGCAGGCGCTGCACCTGTTCGCCTGCCAGTTATGACAGCATACGTGCTCCCTGAATGTAAAAGCACATGGCTGCTGCTGCTGTGTGGGTAACGTCGTTAGCTGGCAGCGCGACAGGCCGATAAGGGCACGTTGTTCCTGCCACTTAGGGCTTTTAATTTTTTCATCAACTTACGGTTGGCGATGTCACCCCCCATTTTATACTTGGTGACCACCAGGTCTTCGGCTATGGTCTGCTCTTGCTCCTCGTCGGACATGTTGGCAGTGAAGTTTCCGTCGCTTCTGGGCCCAACGAAGCAACAGCTCCCTACAGATCAGCTCGGCTCTGACCGCTACGCTGCTGCTGCTCGCTGTACGCGCGCAAGCCTCCGGATGCCCCACAAGCTCCTCCCACCTGCCGGGGTGACGTCACAGCAACCCCAGCCCGCCAAAAAACGCGGGAAATGTATGGCAAGTTAATTTGTCATAACAATTGTCTATGGCAGTTCTCAGTTTAAAATACCAGAAATGTTATTCATCATCAGTAATACTCCTGCAAATTTTATCCATGCATTTGATTAGTTATAGCTAGTTATTTATTTATATATTTATTCAGATTTTTTTATTTATTAATCTATATTTGTAGTTGAAGGATTTTTTTTTTTGCCAGAAAAAAAATATTTTCTTTATAGAATAGAATAGTCTTTATTGTCATTGTACTCGGGGTGCATTGTTATTTTGTTGTATATGAATTTATATCTTAGAGCTGGACAATAGCAGGAAAACACAGCATTGTGATATTATTACTGAATATTGTGATCATGATGTATATAATGATCAGCCCATAAATTCGTCATTACTCTCTTTCTTTTCCATCATCGCAATTTCCCTATCACTCTCCCTGAGCTTTCTGATCTTTGTTGCTAAAATCTATATCAGTTGTGGGCATAAAGGATGGCAAAAGTCAATCATGGTGGCCAAATATAATGAAAGCACTGTTTTAATGCACAGCCACTGAAATATCATAGCTTACCAAACACTGCACCCAAGCAGCTGTTTACAATTGTGACATTGTTCATGTTGATGTTGCAACTGCAATTCAATATACTGCGCAGTTCTAATAAGAGCTCTGCACGTATGCTCCTGGTATCTGATAAGAGTTTTTCATTCATGCATTCATTCTAAGCTTCCTCAAGAAGTACAGTCTGCTCTGTCCCTTCTTGTAGACAGTTTCACAGTTGCATCTCCACTCCAGTCTGTTGTCCAGTAGAACACCGAGATATTTATACTCCCCCACCACCTCCACTTCTTCTCCCATGATAGAAATAGTGTCTGACCTATTCCTGTTTCTCTTAAAATCTACAATCATCTCCTTTGTTTTATTCACGTTCAAGATGAGATGATTGTCTCCACACCATGCCACAAAGCGGTCCACCAGCTCCCTGTACTCAGCTTCTTGTCCATCTGTGATACACCCCACGACTGCAGAATCATCTGAGTATTTCTGCAGATGACAGGAGTCTGTCTTGTACTGGAAGTCTGAGGTGTATAGAGTGAAGAGGAATGGTGAGAGTACAGCCCCCTGTGGTGCTCCTGTGCTGGTGACTACCTGGTTAGACCAAACCCTTCAGTCTCACAAACTGTGGTCTGTTTGTCAGGTTGTCAATGATCCAGGGGATTGTTGAGGCCTCCACCTGAGTCTTCTGGAGTTTCTGACAAAGCAAATCAGGTTAAATTGTGTTAAATGCACTGGAGAAATCAAAGAACATGATCCTCACAGTGCTGCTGGCTTTGTCCAGATAACAGCGAGTTTGTTAAAGCGGGTGTATGATGGAATCTTCAACTCCAACTCCACAGCTTTAAGCAAACTGAATGGGGTCCTGATAGTTTATTGTTTACGTACTCAGGTGGGCCAACAGAAGTCTCTCTAGGACCTTCATGATGTGGGAGTTCAGGGCAACAGGTCTATAGTCATTGAGGACTGATGGGTGAGTTTTCTTTGGTGCTGGAACAAGACAGGAGATCTTCCACAACACTGGAACCTTCTTCTGGGCCAGGCTAAGATTGAAGAGGTGCTGCAGAATCCCACAGAGCTGCTCTGCACAGGCCTTCGGAACTCTAGGGCTGACACGTAGACCTGCAGCCTTTTTCCGATTCAGTCTCTCCAGTTGTCTCTTCAACTTACTTCTTAAGACACACGGGTGGAAGAGGGAGGCAAAGGGAGCATCAGCATCTTCTGATTTGGTTGAAGGCAAACATGTAGAAGCAGAAGGGTCCATGGCTGAAATGGAAGATAAAACATTTGAGGTGGAACAGGAAAGCAGTGGGTCAAAGGAGGGTGATATGTCTGTTTGGCTGTGAGCAGGAGAGGAGGACGCTGAGCTCCTTTTGAACCTATTGAAGAACGTGTTTAGTACATTGGCTCTGTCCAGACATCCATCGGTCCGATCATCCTTCTGCTTGAAGCCTGTGATCTTCTTCATCCCTGACCATACATATCTGATATTGTTTTGTTGGAGCTTGCTCTCCTGCTTCTTCTTGTACACCTCCTTGCTGTCTCTTATCTTGACTTTAAGTTGCTTCTCTATACTCCTCAATAATTGCCTGTCTCCCTCTCTGAAGGCTCTTTTTTTCTCGTAAAGCAAGTCCTTCAGGTCACTGGTGATCCAGGGTTTGTTTTTGGGGAAGCATCTCACCATTCTGGTGGGGATGGTGTTATCCACACAGAAGTTTATATAGTCGGTCACACACTCAGTCATGGCGTCGATGTCCTTTCCATGTGGCTGGCACAGTGCTTCTCAGTCTGAAGCCTCAAACCAACCTTGCAGGGCTTCTTCGGCTTCCTGTGACCATCTTCTTACAGTTCTCTTTATTACAGGATGCCTCTGAACAAGGGGCTTATATTTCGAGCAGAGAAAAACAAGAATGTTTGGTGTAGAGATGTATGAGCCAGTTCAATTCAAATTCAATTCAAAAAGACTTTATTAATCCCAAAAGGAAATGAAATTTTGTTGTAGCTCATTATGTAGGTTTCTTAAAAGAGCTGTTGTAGATGCTGATTGCTGTGGGCAAGAAGGATCTCCTGTAGCACTCTGTCTTATAGCACATCTGAAGAAGCCTCTGACTGAATAGTCCTTGACAACTGCATAAAAGAAATCCAGCATTTTTTTTTCTCTGGTAGAGGAGCTGACAAACTGTTGAAACACAGCAGAGAGTGAAGCATGGTAAATCACCAGATATTGCCACAAACACATTGGGGTGTTGTGTCTGTAGCTTAGCAACAGCTGATCTGATGGCATCACATGCTGTGTTGGCAACAGCTAAAGGTGGAATGTAAACTGTTGCCAAAATAAACCCGGTGAACTCTAGGTAAATAATATGGACGAAAACTTACTGCTAAAAGTTTAATATCTGGACTGCTGAACGACACTTCACAGTAACATGTCCTGGATTACACCATCTGTTGTTCACAAGTACTGCCAGTCCACCTCCTTTGCATTTGCCTCTCCTCTTTAAATCTCTGTCTGCTCGTATGGTCAGAAAGCCTGGCAGAAAGATGCTGGAGTCAGGGAAATGATCACTGACTGCAGCAATGCCTCAGTGAAACACATAATACTGCATTCCCGATACTCGGGCTGGGTCCTTTGTAGAGCTTTAAGTTCATCCAATTTGTTTCCAAACGATCTCACATTGCCCACCATAATCGATGGAAGAGATGGTTTGAACTTCCTCCTTCTCTCTCTTTTCTCCTTTCTCCTGCTCTGCACCCATGGCACCTCCTTTTCAATTCATCAGAGATAAGGGGTTGTAGTTGAAATATTTTTTGAGCTTTTGAGATATTAATCAGCTCCTACCAGTTGAAGAAAACATCCCTGTTGCCACGGTGACACATCATAACAAATCCTTTCAGCTGCACAGTATCTGATACCGAAAAGGATAATAATAATAATAAAAAAAATCAATTTAATCCTCCACAATGGGAATTTGAGTTTTTAAAGAGAATAAATCAGAATGAAAAGTAACAGAGCCTCTTCAACCTGCTGCCACCTTAAGCGGCGCAATACTAGTATGTTGACATCTTTTATTTTTGTGCTGCATTTTCACTTATGAAGGTGCTTCTTTAATTAAAAACAGTTTGACAACAAAATCTCCTCCTTTCCTTTGAAATATACCCAACAGGGACTTCTTCTGCTCATAAAAAAGTAATTAAGTAACTTTTAATTCAAGTAACATTTTAATGAGGTACTTTTTACTTTTATCTAAGTAACATCTTACACTGGTAACTTTCCTTGTCTTTAGGTAAAGTTTTATCAAAGTAACTGTACTTTTACTTGAGTACATTATTTTTGTACAGTTTCCACCTCTGAAAGCCAGATGTACTAACGATGCTGGAGAGTGATAAGATTATAGATGCTGTAGCAGAAACTTATCAGTTGCTGCAAAGGTTACTCAGAGTTATGTATGAAACAATTCATTGTATTAATTGTGATTCATCGATTATTAAAATAATTGTAATCTAATTTAGTAATCAAATAATCGTTAACTGGAGTATACAGACTTTAAAACATGCAATCTGCTGAAAGAACAACCCACTCAGAGAAGTAATTTAGGCAATATTGTACAAAAATATGTACATTTTGCATTTGAGATGAAAAACCTTCTTTGTCTATAAATATACTCTATCCAGAACTTCTCAAGTTGGATAGTTTTAGCTTCACTTGGTTTAAATTATGTGAACGAATATCATATTAAGCACCATCTGCTATCCGATTATTAATCAATTAATCATGAAAATATTCAACAGATTAAACGATTAGCAAAATAATCGATAGTTGCAGCATTCCTACACAGAGTGAACAATGAAGGTGTACAAAAAGTTTTTCTTCCCCTGTTTTTTGTCCCTCTGTTAAGTTTAGAAATTATTTTGTTGGAAGGTAAGAAACTATGAGGCTTTGTTATAGTTGGCCTTAGAGGCTACATATGTATATACATACTGTATATTGCTGCAGTTATTGTATTGGCCATCTGAGAATAAAAACCATCACATTGACATTGTAACTATGTGTTTATATATATTTAAAGGCCTACATTTAAAAAAAAATTTTCAACCCAGCAGTTGAAAATAGGCCAGCTCGTCAGGAACTACTGGGTCACTTTTACTCCGCAGTCCGCTCCGGTTGTAATATTTAATAAAAATTTAAATCACCACTACACAGCAATTGAACCAATGGCTCCTGGCTTCCAAAAGTTCAACAAATGTATATTAATCATCTTGGCATTAAGAGTTTCTTCAAATCTGAATTTAATACTTTACCTTTTAACACAAAACAATGACATGAAAAATGACATGAAAATTTTATTGTGTACAAAATGCATTTCATATATAAACACCTACTGAGGTCTAAAAGTATATATTGACATGCATTGTCCTCAAAAAACATATTTTTTCAAAATGTAAACAGTAAAATGTAGCTTGTAATCTGTTCACTTTTGTAAGTGTTTTAAAGACTCAGTGCTTTTAATTCGTGGAATGCCCAAAATCATAGGCCTAAAACATAATGAGGAAAAATGTACAGAAGCCCATTTTTGACAATGATCGACAAATAAAACAGGTTTACTTGTGTTATTTAATGAGAAACTTTCTCCTAATGTTTAGTTGCAAAATTGTAAAGATCTTTTTTGCACAGTTGACATAACTGCACAATCCCTGCTATTATAGAGAGGTAGGCAAGAACATGTGGATATTAGCATTTTTACACATAGCTAAACCAGTTATCATTATGAAGGTGTATTTTTATATTTATTTAAGTTATGACAAGCCCAGCCTTTATTCTGATAAAGTTCCTTAATATTTCAAGGTTTTTCATCATCAAAAGTACTTCCAGTGTAGTTGTTTCCCCACAAACTGACAGTATTGGGCTTTTATACTATTAGCAACGTTGTCTCTATATGTACACATTCATTTTTTTCTTTAAAAAATATAAAAAACTGGAAAGCCCATATGTTTGTAATCTAAGCTCATTGAAACGATAGAAATCATTAAAAAATCTTCACACCTTTTTTATGGTCTCTGAGTTTTTATTCAAGTGTGTGCACTTTACTGTAAGTTTTTATGATTTTGTAAGCTTGTATCAATGGCTACATTTTGTGGCTTTTGGATGCTTTTCCTTTTTCAGGTCCTTCATGAATTTGTCCCAAGAGTGAGATCAACATGTTCTTCAAGTCGGCATTACGTTAGGCTTCAGGAACATCTTGCTGTGCCAGTAGCCTGGATTGTCAAAAGACCTTTCAGTAGCTGCAAGTTCCCCGGCTCCAATTCGCACCCTAACGTGGGGATCAAACCCAGTGCCAGTCCCTCCCACTGCTCCCTCACCCTCCCTCTGCATGTTCTGGTAAACGACTGCATCATCTGCAGTTGGTGGAGCTGCAAAGCAGCCCATGTCCTCGTATTCGTCCGCCTCGTTGTTGTCACTGCAGGGCTCCTTATTTTCTGCAACAGCTTGTTGCTGTGTTGGTTGTTGATAGTCGCCACTCTCCACGTATTCATCCTCCTCTCCGTCTTTAGCCTCTCCTCTCATCCTCGGTAGAATTGGAGGTGGAGGGGGGTCCTGCTCTGGTGGGGCTTCCTCACAGTCATTACATCTAATATCCATATATTCATACTGTACCTCCTTGGAACCCTGCTGGGCTGAATCGGGCTTGTTCTTACTCGTTGTTTGCCTTCCTCTGACATCTATGCTAAACGTTGTGTCTTGGGAGTAGGTTGTCGCTTGTGACGATAAGGAATAGGTTCGTCTCTTGCTCGACTTCAGCAAGTGGGGTTTGTGCCTCAGAGAAACAGGTGTTTGCTTGTTCATGTACTCATATTCCTCATCGCCTGAGTCATCCAGAAGGCCTAATGAGTAAGACTTTCCCAATCTGCCTGAGGTGGCTCGAGCTGGGTACATTAGAGGATCTGAAATAATATACAGAAAAAAGTAGGAGTCAATTTGAATAATAAGGCATTAAATAAAAGATGACCTACTCCGAAAAGGCCCTTGACGTGAGGGTAAATCATCTTTTTCCAAGTATACAAAAACATAACTCAAATTTGCATGGGCATTTATTGTATTTGGAGTAACAAATATATATTTTTTTACATATTCTGAAACGTTTCTCTTATTTGTTCCACAACCTAAATATCATTTTTTACGACCATTAGGAAACTTCAAATTATTGAAAGTTTAAGGTTCTTCACAACAGGCACTATCCTCTGATCTTTGTGACAAACAGGGTCTGAAAATTTTGAACAACAGCTAAATGTGTCCATAAAAAGCTAGACCATTACAATCTGAACATTTAAAGCAATTTGACACAGGAATCTTTAAAAATGGTATAAAACAATGTGGATTCAAAGAAAAGTTTTGTTTTTAAATCTGGTAAACTCCTTTTACCCCAAAAATTTCATTCATCAGAAATATGATTGCAAAAGATTTATTATATTGGTCGATGCAACCTTAAACATGATAAATAAAAGACCCATATAGAAATATTAGGGAACGTGTTGCAAGAGCTTAAATGCCTGATTTCTTAATAACTCTTTGTGTGACCCATGTTACTTCTTAGATTGTTTTCAGATTTTCTATATGAAGTGTTGTGGTTAATACCACCTAACTCAAGAACGGGTCAAAACCAAGACGTTGAGTAAGGAAGACCAAGTCCAGGAACCAAACCAATGTGAGATCATTATCAAGAGCATTGCTGTTACAATAATAACATAATGTTCTCTAAACATTCAAGGGAAATCTGCTAGTGGTTGTTCATTAGCAAGCTAACCTGTATCAGGGCTCCCAACTAACTGGTTGCACTGGTGACTTGAAACGTTTCAGTTAGGTGCTATGACACCAACCTTTCAGGGGAAGTAGATGCGCAACTACATGCCATTTGTCCAATAAATATGACAAACTGGTAACAAGTTAAACAGACAAACCAGAAAACTTTAGAGCATTCATCCAGCTAAAGTCGACTGACTTTGCATTAGCTACAGGGAGACTGAGGCAACGGGTGGAGGTGGTCTTGACTGGTCTTGAGAAAAGTATCTCAGGTCCAATATGACCGAGACTGAGGTAAGAGTAAGTATCATATTTCAGTTGCCAACCAGCAGGAGGACAAGAGTACAACAGGTGCTACTATTGGTTTAAGGAAATGTATACTCCTTGGATGTACTTTGTCACACATTCCAATGATTTTTATATCTTTTTTTTTATTTTCACATTGGTCAACTCTTGTTGTACAGCTTTACATCAAACCCTTCGCCAACTTCAGCAGATTGACCAAAGCTTCTCAGCCATATGTCCCATCTTCTTAAATGCTCAGTGTGTTTAAATTGTGTTTTCACCTCTTTCTGGGCTTCCTCCAGGAAGTACGTATCCGTTGTGATCTTCTTCCTCCATCTCAGGGGAAGGAGTCTCCGGCGGCCCACCGGACATGCTGTCCCTCTGTGACACATAAGCGCTGTCCTCTCGGTGGCGTCTTCTTTTCAGGCTCCCGGCCAAAGAAAAGTCCTCACTCATCTCCAGCTCCACCGCCGTGCCGCACCCTTCTGAGCTCTCGGACATGGTGTGCGCAGAGTTAAGTCGGGAACGGGACTGCTAACCAACACGGATAATTTGAAAACAAATCACTTGAGAAGTTTAGATACAAAGTGGTTTGATAAAATAAAGCTTTTTTTAAATGTTTCTACCTGTCCTCCAATGTCAACGCCTGGGGTCATGGGCAGATATCCAGCCCCAGTTGGTGGATTGAGCACCATCTTTACCAGAAAGATTTATGAATGTTATATAAATACAGGTGAGGATAAAATGGCTTTTTCAGACATAAAATTGCTTGGATATCAACAGAAGACCATGCCCTACTCTGTGAGTGTCCGTCCTGGAGATACGGCTCAGGCTCCTGGACAGGTGGTGTGGGGCTAGAGTCGCGCCATCTGCCAATGCATGCATTCCTAGGTCTTTCATATCAAAATCTAAATCATCCAGATCATCCAGGTCTACACTCCGCTGGGCAACTTCATCAGGCGCTGAATCGTGTTGGCTGCAGTCCTCCTACCGCACCGGGGAAATTCAACGATGAGCATGCTGCATTAGCACAAACAGCTAAGTCCTTAAAACACAGTCCTAAGACAGTCAAGTCTTACTTTGATAACCAGGTAGCGAGGCGGGTCTCTTGCCATCCTGGTAAATTCTCCAGCCAGCTCCTTAAATGTTGGACGGACGTTCTCATCAATCATCCAACCTGGATTATTAAGAAATAAATGTGTAATTCATTGTTTTCCGGGGAGCTGAAACCATTCCGCTGCCAGCTTCACCTGCAAAATTAAAGTTACTTACACTTAACCATCACCATGTAGACGTCGATGGTGCATATGTGAGGCTGAGAGAGACGCTCGCCCTTTTCCAGCAGATCAGGAATCTCCTGTGGACACATTGTGGAATATGGCTCTATCCCATGAGACATCATCTCCCAAACAGTCACACCTAAGATAAAGAAGAAAAAGTTAGAGAAGTCTGAGCTAAGGGGTACATCCTTTCAGTTTTTAAACAAAGTCAGTACTCAAAGCGTACCATAACTCCACACATCACTCTGATGAGTGTATCTGCGAAACAAGATGCTCTCCAAGGCCATCCACTTGATGATTAGTGTCTGCAAATGTAGAAAATGTGTTTATTGGAAATCAATTAAACCAACAGAAAAAGAAATATTAGGCGAAAGGTGGATGCTAAAGGCTATTATTAAACATGTTTTCTGAAAGTCTGTTATCTGCTTACAGTGCCCTACAAAGATATTCATACCTTTGCACTTTTTCACATTTTGTTATAATAAAACAACAAATTTTAATTTATTTTATTGAGACTTTATTTGAGATCAACACAAAATAGAGCATTATTATAAATTTTAAGGAAACTGATACATGGTTAAAAAAAAACTTCGACTTTCAAGTCGTGTCAAAGATCCTGACTTTGACTAGAACATTCTAACACATGAAAATGCTTTGATCTATCCTACAGGTGTCAACTTCCAGTCCTCAAGGGTTGGTGTCCTACAGCGTTTAGATGCATCTTTGCTTCAACACACCTGAATCAAATAACTACATCATTAGCAGAACTCTGAAGAACCTGACAGCACGCTGACGAGGCAATTTATTTATTTTTTCAGGTGTGTTGGACCAGGGACACATCTAAAAGTTGCAGGACACCAACCCTCGAGGACTGGAGTTTGACACCCTGGATCTAAACCATTCCACTGACGGTAGGTGAAGGGTGATTCGGTCCTGCTGGACAGTGAACCTCTGCCAAACTTTTGACTTTTTCCACCTGTTTTTTGTTTCCAGGATTGTATTTAGCTCCATCCATCTTACAATCAACTCTGACCAGCTTCCCTATCTCTGCTGAAGAGAAACATCCTCACGACACAACACTGCCACCACCGTGTTTCACCATGGTTCCTCTCACCAAAGCACCTTCTTTAACATGTTGAATGTTTCCCCCCACATGGCTTGTGGGAAACTGAAAATGGGATTTGTCATGACTTTGTTTCAACAATGGCTTTCTTCTTGCAGCTCTTCTATAAAGCCCGGATTTGTGAACTTCAGGACAAACAGGTGTCGGGTCAACCAATTTTCTGAAGCTCTCCTAAAGTTAACATGCACCTCTTGGCTGCTCTCTGATTAATGCTCCTCTTCCCCAACCTGTCAGTCTATATGGGTGGCAATGTCTCAATAGGTTTGTGTCGTTCCATCAGATAAAACCACAATAAAATACCATGAAGATTGTGTTGTGACGGGATAAAATGTGGACATTTTCAAGGGGTTTTAATACTCTTGCATTAATCCTTCCAAAAAACTGACCTTGCCCTCATCATGAAAGCATTTCTTGTCATCTGGGTACAGCAGGTTGGCAACGCCGTAATCTGCGATCTGCGCAGTGAAGTTGTTATTGAGGAGAACATTTCTGGCAGCCAGGTTTCTGTGGACAATCCTGTGTTCCTCCAGGTAATTCATTCCCTGATGGTGAAGTAGAACAATGGTTATTAGAGTAGAGTCCTCGTTAGAATATATGTGTGAATGTACATTCATACAGTACATAAAACACAGAGAATGTATTGTTCCTTTACCTTTGCTATCTGAACACACCAGTTGAGCAGCCTCTGTGGGCTCAGCTTGTTCTTGATGTTCCTGATGTGCTCCAGCAGGGAGCCATGATTGCTGAGTGGGGTGACGAGTTGCAGACTGTCACCGGGACAAAAACCCAACGTTCTCATAATGTTGATGTGGTTCAGGCTCCCGATTGCGATCATGTGCTGTGGAGACCGTTTAGGTCACATTGTTAGACGTTGTTTAATACTAGAGTTTTTAGTCAAAACACATTTTTCACAACAAAATTAAATTCTCCTCCAGACTCAAAGTTTGAAAGTTCTCACTCCTATTAAGCCTGATTTCATATTGATAGATGGATGGTTGGATAGTAAGCAAATTATTCAGCAGAGATTGGTACAGAATATTTCAAGTGATTTAATTTGGTGGCTGATATGTGTTTATTTCATATGAAACTTTTTACTGAGGTTGCATTGACTCACATCTGTTACATTGTAGAAAGTTTGTCGACCAGTGCGATCAGAAATCGTCTTTATGGCAACAGGCAACTTTACTGTGTCTCCCTCAGGGACCCAAATGCCCTAAGAAATATAGAGAGCACAGAGACAGCTTCAGATGCTGATAAATAAAAATCAAATCCGGAAGAGGAACATTGTAGAAAATGACAGAACAATGTACCTTGTGGACTGTTCCAAATGCTCCATTACCCAGCGGTTTGATCTTACGCAGGTCCGAGGGCTTCAAGATTCGGGCGTGGACTTTCTCTTTCTCCTCCAAAGGTTCAAAACTCTGAAGACACACAGGGCATAACTTTATATTGTAATCCATAAATTATAACAGTACAAGGAAACCTAAGAATGGTATGCCAACTTACTTCCCCACTCTCCATGTATCTCCTCATGGCTCGCTTACGACGGATGGCGAGGCCTCGGCGGTACAGAGTAGTCAGCACAAAAATGGAGAATAAAGTGAAGAGTGTGGCGATTACTCCCAATGCGATGCCGGTGGCTGCTTGTCTAATTACACAAGTTCAAAGGCATGACATACAATCAGAACCTGATAATTAGCAAAAAAGTCAAAACTATAAAACATGTATCTAAAAAATAGGTTAGATTACCCAGACAGGCCTCGAGGAGTATTTCCTGCACAGTCCCCGATTCCAGGGCCAGTACATCTGAAGGCAGAATGCATAAAGAGTCAGCTTACAGAAGGAACATAAACATACAATGGTACAGATTTTTAATAATCACTTACCCTTGGGTGCAGTTCATGTGGCATGGCTCACAATGGCCTTGCTTGTTGGCATATTTAAAGATGACTCCCTCCCCGCCCATCACACCCTCAGGACATGAGGAGACGCAGTGTGGACCATCCTGCAGGCTGGAACATGCTACACACTGATCTGCTCCCTGTGGATAGACAGAAGACAGAACGAAGAAAATTTTTTATTACAGCAATTGACATGTCTGTTAAGAAGCCACTAGGGGGCAGTGTGGACTTTTACCTATCTTCAAATTTGACCTATTAGGACACATAAGTGTATATGTTCAAGAACAATCTGTACGTATTAAAAGGGGAAAGAGAAGAGCCAAGGGGATCATACCTGCCCCTTGCATGTCTCCATTCCTTCCTGGACCTTACAGTCAGGGTGACACGGCAAACACTCGCCTGACTTTGTGGCAAACTCCCTCCTCTCTCTGCATTTGAGCAAAAAAACATATGATGACATTCAGCAAACTGAAAACGAATCTGTAAAGAACCCAGCTAAAATGGGCTTGTCTGATTCTAAATGGGATTTTTTTTGAAGACTTACCCAGTTAGGAACATACAGTCTGGTACACATATCCCTCCCCGGCTGTACTTTCTACAGGAAACACACTGATCAGGCCCCGGACCCCAGCAGCCATCAGAGGAGCACAAGGGGTCACACACATTGCCCTCTTTAACTAGACAGGGGAGAAGAAAGAGAAATCAATGTGTTGAAGTACGCCCAGGAGGGTCTGTCACACAGGCAAAAGGGCTGAGGTACCACACTAGTACACTTGAAATAATATCAGTAGGTCTGAACACAGAACTAAAAATACATTTTGTGTACAAACCACTGGCTAAAAGAATGCTTGCACCTTTAGAAACTAAGTGATTTTTTTATTTTATGGATTATGTGTAAAATTACAGTTACTGTACAACTTCAGCAGAATACATTGTTCTAGTTTACAGAAAAATTTAGTTTTAAAGGATTTATGTTGCTTTTGTTAAATACTATTTATAAATATGATATGGTGTTTAGGTGATGATGACGTTTTGTAGTTATGAACTTTATATTGCGTTTGAAACCGCAAGTTTTAATACAGAAAAAAAACAGCCCACACCATAACACCCTCTTCACCAAACTTCACACCTGACATGCTGCAGTTAGGCAGGTACCTTTCTCCTGGCAACTGCCCAACCCAGACTCCTCCACTGGGTTGCCATAGAGAAAGACATCATTTATCACTGCACAGAAAACACATCTGCTCTGATCTGGAGTCCAGTGGCGCCATGCTTCACACCACTGCATCCAACGCTTTGCATTGCACTTGATAATGTAAAGCGTGGATAGAGCCATGGAAACCCAAACCAGGAGGCACTCTACTTAATGTTATTGAACAAGTCTAAATCTCACATAATGTTTTAAGGTCTGTAACTATTCAGTCTGCGGAAAGATGGTGACCTCTGTATCCGCTGACCCAACTCTGTGATTTGAAGTGACTACCACTTCATGGCTGAGTTACTGTTATTTCCAATCAGGGGTGCTACAGGTGATTTGAAAAAGATGTGAAATTATTCATCTATGAGTCCACCTCTGTCACACCACTCACCACACTCCTCCTGTGGCCGGTTGTCCTTGATGATGAGGTCCTTTGGCCGTCTCTGGGGACGGGAACTGGTGCTCAAGATGCGAGACCAGTTCACAGTGTCGTGGTAGCAAAGCTTCTTGTTTCCGGTGATGTAGATGCCACCGTCATTTATCCTCTGCAGGGAGCGCAACCCAAGGGAGGTGAGAGATTTGATCCTCATCACGAGGAACGAGTAGCCCCTGAAACAGCAGGTTTCAAGGAATGGGAATGCATATTTTGCATGCAGAAATTTAAATTGTACAAATCGTTTACTTTGAAAAGACTTGTTCTGGATTATGTGGATTCACTATATTCAGGTTTTGCCGTCTCAATAGAAAATACAGATAAAGAGTTTTAAGTTTCTTTTCAGAAGCTTGACATCACATCAAAGACAAAACACAAACTGATTTTAATTATTTCTCAGGTATTCCTATATGTTAAGTTATTTTTTATTCATTTTGGACCTCTAAGAGAAATTTTCCTTTTTATTGAAAGGCAAAACCTGTGGCTAAATCTGGGAGATGTCAAAAGGAAGTAGAAAGTGTAATTAAACAGAATTTGTTTTTGTTTAAAACATATATGAGTAACAGAAAAGATGCAGTGGCGTTTAATCTCTAAACATGAACAAACAAATTTGATAAACTTTGATAAAAACTTGATACCACCCACATAATACTAGTTTTGCCTAGGTACAAGAGGAAAAAAAAACAGAGAAAAACCATGCTTCTTCAACCTATTAAACAGTAGTGCCCACCACCAATTGAATCTCAAAAGGCCAGTATAGATAAACCAACAGCAACACCAAAAACAAGCTTTGGGCTGGTTACCATACCTTCCAGACCTCACTCCTCTACAGAAAGTAAAAACAACACAACAAGGAAATAAAAAAAGACAAGCTGTTCAATGTCAGTCATGTTTATTGTGCATGCAATTAAGGACATGACACAATAAGATATGGCTCAGTGGTTAGAGAGAAAAAAAAAGGACAACGAAAGAAGGAAAAACAACTACTACTCACTTGTAAAGCGTTCTGCCTTGTATTGTTTGCAGGTTAGAAAAGACTGACAGGTCAGACAGGTTTTTGGGCCATGACTGGATACTAAGGATGTCTGAAAATGGAGGTGTTGTATTTCAGAGCCTTTAAACACACTGCAAGTGCCATCACAGTACCATAAAACCATACATCCCCATGTTCTTTAGAAAGTCACCTGTAATCTCCTGCACAGTGTTAAAGATTTTCAGTTTTTCTGGATCAAGGGCTGGTATCTTGTTGTATTCATCGCTTCGGGCAAAAAAAAAAAAAAAGACTAAATGAATTATCAAATGCATAACAGATTTATTGAAGCACTGAGAAAAATGGTAGACAGGCTAAAAATAGTAAAAATCTGAACCTGATGAAAGCAGTGTTGCACCTTAAAGTTCTTCAAAGGGTGCATTCATGAGTACAATCAACTTTTTACAGAACTTTGGACTCCATGGTGGTGTTTTACATAACAAATCTGAACTAAGTGCAGCTCTCTCTGGCCTCATTAAACAGCACTATCATCAGGAGTGAAGGAGAGAGCTAACCTGAGGTCTTTCAGGGGTAAAACTTTAGGTACCTTATGCACCCTTTGCTTTAAATTTAACTATATTACTGTAAAGATTATGTCCCAACAACAAATCTAACAGATTGTTATGTGTACATCCTGCTTATCTGCTTCTTGTGCAGAGCCTGCTGCAGGTAGGGAGTGAGCCTAGATGTGGCCTTGCAGGTAACATATATGAGCAGAGGAATTAACCCACACTTTAATGCATTTTGTCACATTTACGTTGGATCCCTGAGCATTGTTCAGGTACATAGCCAAAATAACAGTTCATGTGTCATTTTCAATTTTGATGTATGACAATTTTCCCAGCTGAAATGTTTAAACTATGATTTTTTATCAATGATAGACACCAACTATTTTAAGTGTCAGGCAGTTAAAATGGGCAACTTTTCTATTAAGGCCTTAACTAATTTTTCTTTCTGACAACTAAATCAGGATAACGTGTATGCTAATAACTTTGTTGGCAAATTGGTCATGAAACTGAACTAGTTGGTTCAAAATGTTCAGGTAGTGAACTATGAACATAAAATAGTTCCCTTTTTTCATTTGTTCTTACCCCTCAATCCCGATCCCCAGAAAGTGAAGACTGCCTTGGATTTTAGTGCAGTTAATAAAACTGTCAATGTTGTGTGCATCAACGGATTGCCTGGCCTGACTTCCTGTGCCTTCACAAACTGCGAAAAAAAAACGAAAAAACGAGAAACAAGTTACATATAAATCTTTTATAAGTAAAAACAGCAGATAATCAAATACTATTGACTGCCTCGGCAATGTTTTAGTGCATATCAATTTCCTAGTGGGTTGAGACTGGCGATCAACAGAGAATTAATTTTACAATTTCAAACCTAAGTTCATAAATACTCCATTGTCTTATTACTGATGTGGGGTTTAAAAACATCATAGACCTAAATCATGGATCAGCAGGGCTTGTAATTTGGACTATCGAAATAGTTAAAAGATAAAAAAGCCTCTCTTTTTCTAATGGAACTATGGAAAAGGTATAATTATTTCCCTTTTAAAATAAAGCTCACAGAAGCATTTAAAAAAAAGTCCTCCCTTTTCACGGTATCATCTAATCTAAACATATAATATTATTGTATTATTGTAGATATAGTTAATGTTAGCTATAATTGTGAATTGGAATACTACAGTATATTTTTCCCTTACAGAGAAAATGTTAATTATCCATCTTTTACTGAGCATCGAAGCAAAGCAGTGGTTACCTTTAGGGCAGAGACCTCTACACGGCTCGCATCGTTTTACTCCATTTTTTTCCACCTCCATTTTATCTGCTGGGCAGTTGCTTACACATGAACTATCATCCACCACAAAGTTGGCTGTTCAGAAAGAGAAAATGGCATTAATGGACATATTGCACTGTGTCACGGACTTACATTAATCCGTGAGTAAACACTTCCAGCAGTTTAACAACCAGAGCTTTATGCTTATCAGGCATAAAGGAAGCTGCATTTAAATAGGAAGAACAGTGACTGTGTGTAAAGTGTTTGAGTATAAGGCTGCATGTGTGGGGACTCACTGGGGCACTGGGCCACACAGATAGAGCCGTACTGGTACTTGGCATTGGGATTGCGCTCCATTTTGAATGTATGCTTGTTGTAGATCAGAGTCTGGGGACACTGGGGCACACATGAGCCCGAGTTGTTGAAGTTCTTGCAAGCCTGTAAAATGTAACATAAAGCACAATCAGGTGCAAAGGTTTTGCATTTTGTGTTGATTTTCTTTCCCTTTTACTATGTAAGTGGTTATTATACACAGAACTTCATCTTTGTAATACATTATTCAAAAATAATCTATCTGCACATGTTTGTTCTTTTTTAACCTTACATAAAGTGTTCAAAGCTGACAATCACCTCATATTAGCATGTTTTTACCTCCTAAAGACACCTGAGTTGGGAGTAGCAGCAGTATTAAAACTTTTTTAAGCCTACGATGGTTCTATTGAGGTAATGAACCTGCATTCTCTATTTGTTTATAGTTGCTTTTATACTTTATTCAGAAGCTCCTCTTGGCCTGATTTTAAATTGTACTGAAGATAAAAGAGCAGTTTCTAATGCTTGTTTGCAGCTGCCAAAGATTGGGCTAGGTGGATGTGTTGAGCAGTAAAACATGGTACCATGTGCATAAAAGTCTACACTTGATTTAAAAATGTTCTGATCAAAATTACTCAGATTTTGAATAAAAAAGAGTGAATCCACAATTGATCCCACAGGAACACCACCTAAGGTTTTGAATATGTACAGGTGGCTACTAAATGTTGGGTATGGTAAAGACATTTAACATACTGCAATATTATATTTTAAAAGACAGCATTAGTTGTCATAGCCGTGTCCTTAAAATCAAAGTAATGTTCAAGAAAAATATTTGTACACCTTAAATCAACAGACAATTTCCAATCGGCTGTCAGGTGCTTGAGTTAGCAGGGTTACAAAAACAAAAGGTTGTTTCCATTTGCGTCCAAAAAAAATCTTAAATACAAACCCTTAAGGTCCTCCAAAAAAATCTGTTGCTACCTGATGCACCATTCACACAACAATTGGGTGAAAAATAAAACATTGAACATCTCTGTTGGCTTTTTATAATTACATCTGTGCAGAAATACTACAATTACTTTAAGAACAGCCTTTGATATGAGTTGGAGTAAACAGTGCATTACTTTGGCCCAAAACTCCATCAAAAAGATTTGTTTATTTTATATAACTAAGAAGCAGGTTAATGATTAAAAACAATTACTGCAAGCTTTAGACTCACAAAGCAGTCTGTATCCAGAGGTCCCTTGCAGCCACCAGCACATTCAATATGGCAACACTCGCTCGGGTTTTTCCCGAAGCATCGGCCGTTACACTGAGGCGCACACACAGTTTTTGTCACTGAAACAGAGGAAAATGTTTGTTATGCCTTCACTGAAGTGGGTGTAAAACATGACACCCAAATGGCAGTTACGTTAAACTGTGAATTTACCCTGCAGTTTATATTAATGTACAGTGAAAGATCTAACTCATCAGGCCACCATGAGTGGACTGGCATTTTTATGACTAGAGCTGAGTTAATAGGTTAAAAATTAATAGATTAAAAATAAGTATTTTTTTTTTTATCTCACTCACGGGTCTGGCAAGAGTTGCTTCCTGATCCCCAACAAGGCACGTCTCCACATGCTTCGCTACAAGGCTCTGGAAAACATTTTTTATTGTCAGTGGATGTAGTTTTGCAGATTAAAGCAGGTGACAACAGAAGTATTATTTTGACACTCAAACTGTGTTAAACATATCAAACCTGTTAATTGATTTACTTGCCAAATTTGCTTTTTGTTTATACAGATCCATCTCAGTAAATCAGGCATAATAAAAATGTGATTTATTTTGGATAGTTTAGTTCTAAAAAGTTAAAGCCATAAATTATGTAGATTTATTACACTCGAATTTGTTTGCATAAATGTTGAACATTATGGTTTACAGATAAGGAAAACCCCAAATTCAGCTTCTCAGAAAGTAAGATTATTACATAGGGCCAGTAAAAGGGATTTTTAACACAAAAACTGCCGCCCAGTACATGCACTCAATACTGGGTTGAGGCTCCTTTTGTATAAATTGCTACTTCAATGCAGCGAGGCATGGAGGCTGTGGCTCTCTGAAGCTGGTGATGTGATTTTTGGTTTAGTTCAGGTCAGTTTGCTGGCCAATCAAGCACAGTGATACCATGGTGATCATACATGGTGTACAGCAGTGTGAGCTGGGGCCATGTCCGGCAAGAATATAAAAATCAACATCTCCATAAAGCTTGCCAGCAGAGTGAAGCACGACGTTCTCTAAAATGTCCTGGTAGACGGCTGTGCTGACTTTGGACTTGATAAAAGATAGAGGACCAACACTAGGACATGACATAACTTTCCAGCTCATTTCTGACGGTTGAAACTTCACACTGGATCTCAAGGAACTTGGATTCTGTTCCAAAAATCTACTTCTACTTTAAAAATGGGACATTAGCCACTGAGGATCATGCCAGTAAGATGTTTCTGATGTTGTCTATGGTTAAGGAGTGGCTTAACACAAGGAATGGGAAAGTTGAAGCCCATGCCTTGGATTGTCCTTGTGTGGTGTCACCTGAAGCCCTGATCACTTATGAATCCCCCTTACACTTTTTTCTTTCACTTAACTTTACATTATTATTCTTTGATTCAGAACTCTATGAAAAGCTTCTTTAGCAATGGTCTTTTGTGGTTTAAAAATGCTTGAAATATAGCACTGTGTGTAATGAATCTATATAAGGTACTTCTCTCTTTTTGAATTGAATTACATAAATAAATTAACTTTTGAATGATATTCTAGTTTATTCTAGGTGCATCTCAATAAATGTCTGTGTAGCATGAATAAAACTGGGTATATTACAATATTTATGTTGTATTATTTATGTAGAATTTTATCTGTGCAACATAAACAGCTCCAGTCTGATTTCTGTTTGAAAGTTTCCCTTTTACAAACATAAAGGCTGTGCCCCTATGTAGACTTAAGTTTTTTGCACCATAATTCAGACTCACTTTCTGGACCATTGCCTTCGATCGTGATGTCAGCTGATGAATCCTTCACTATGTCGAGCCAGTTCACCTGGGGAGCATAGCTCAGGTACTTGTTCTGGATGATCTTGACACCTCCTTCTAGTATCTCTGTGGGAGGCACACATGTAAATGTGTGGGAAAAAAATAGGAATTATCAAAGCAAGCCTGGACAGGCCCTTGACTCATCCTATCAGACGTTGGCACTCTTATTTACTACAGCACATATAAACGCGGTGTAGTAGGACAGAGCTCATGTTACTTTGACAGTTGAGCGGTTGTACACATGACACATTCCAGCCACCTCAAAGACAGCATTCTGAAGGGTGCGGCTTTACTGAGAGCAAATGGGAGCTCCAACAGTAACTGAATGCCACATCCAGCTCTTATCTGCTTCGTCTTAGCCTCCCACACTTTAAACTTACAAGTCATTCAGCATACCTGTGAGATTTGTTAGGCCTAGCTCCTGAAGGCCGTGTTGGCCATCTTTCTTGTAGTTGATCATCACAGCCAGGGCGTAGCGGTCATCATAAAGAGTGTTGCCCCTGATTACACGCAGGTTGTCAAGAGGGAGGCGACTGAACTCATTCAAAGCAAACAGAATGTAGCCTGTCACTTCCTTAATTGACTGCAAGGTTCAAAATGACAACAATAAAAAAAGACACGTTAGACAATCTTGCATCGCTTAAATGTGTTTTAGTCAAAAATAATGATCTCATAGTGACATCATTTCCAGTGCACAGTCTGATATGACTGCGACTTCTAGAGAAACCTCAGGGTAGGAATGTTACTGGCACTGGCTGATTCCACATCCATGTCTGAACTGGTTAGCGATTTTTCTCTAGTGACACATTTTCTGTGAAAGGATTACTAATAATCTGCTCTACACAGAGGGCGATGTTCACAGGCTCACCTGCAGGAAGCTGAAGTCTCGGGTGTGCTCCATCATGTTGACCTCAATGTTTCCCATCACAATGTTGCAGCCACTGTATATCTTCTTCATCAGGTTGTACTGGATGTCCGAGTCTTTCGTCATGCTCAGGCCATTATGGGTGCCGGTGCAAATGACCACTGGGGAAATAAAGAAAGAAACTGATATTATTTATTATATTTCACTCAAAGGTTGGACATTTAAAATACATTTTCCATTGACCAAAAGCTTTATGAAGAGTAAAGTGAAAAAAAACTATAGCAATATATGACTAATTAAAGTATAGCAAAGTACCTCTAAAATGAAAAAAGACCCATTCAATTCAATAAATCAATAAAAGTCAAGATGCCCTGCTCAGCTGTTTAATATTTAATGTCAGATCCAGATTGTATCACCTCATTTAAAGAAGCCAAATCTTGTGTAAAAATATTTTGAAGATGCAAACACAGGGGAGTATAGTTAGTTTCAATGCTACTTAAAATAATATGAGGAGATGCTGTGAGTGGGGGGGGGAACTAACACAACAGCATGATGTAGCCACCACCAGAGTCACAGTCAGAGCTACAATAGAAGGGTTTAGATGAAATCATGAGTTAGAATGGCCTAGTCAAAATCAAGACCTAGATCCAACTGAGAATCTGTGGTAAGACTTGAAAATTGATGCTCCATCCACTCTGACTCAGCTTGAGCTACAAAGGACAGAACTTACAGAGTCTAGAGACAATAAAAAGAAAAGCTTGCAGCTGTGATTGCAAATAAATGTTCAAAAAATGCTGTATTCAAATGCACACATGGATTTTAGGTTTTTATTTTGTAGAAAGTTTGAAAAACATGTAGCATTTTCCTTACACATCCCAATTATGTACTACTTTGTATTGTTCTATCAGGTGAAATCCTAATAAAATACATTGAAGTTTGTGGTTTTAATGTGATAAAGCGTGAAAACATCCAAAGGGTATAGATACTTTTGCAAGATGTATATCTATCTCTGTTTATTAAGCATCACCGGCATGTTTTCTTATGTATAACGTGTTTACCTGTATTTTAATGACATCTTTAACTTTTTAGTAGATGAACGGTACAACATAGAATAAAAACGAAAAGTAGTGACTGATCATAATAAACAGTTCATGAGCAAACAGTGTGCTTTTTCACAAAGACTATACTACAAGAGGCTGTGTTCGCTCTGGTGAAAACGAATGAATGTACTGTAATAGTGTGAAACAAGCTAAGGATTGTGCTCAGGACATGTCCTTCTGTCCAACAAACACTCAGAGCCTTGTTTATGGTCTGTGGGAGTTCACCCAGTCACCATCACCATAAAGCTGCTTTGCTATTCAAATGCCTGGGTAACATGGGAGATGATGTAGAGAAGGAAAGGAGGACAACAAACTCAACATGACTGTTGATCTGCGTGTTACAAGCACAAATACAGTGCCAACCCCTGGTAAAGATAAGACTTTAAATAAACGAACACTTTATTGAAGCAGCATCAACTCAAACTAAAAAGATAGAAAAACCCTCCCTTAAATTTGCATCCATTTATTTAGTGGAGTAAAGTCTCAATATCACCAGTCAAGCAACAAGGCACTCAAGGCGCTGTACATAAGGAAAAACATTACAATGAGACAGAAAATCAAACAACAGAAAAACAAATCAAATGACATTAATAATCCTTGGGGGTTTACTAGTAAGAGCTGGTTCTAATCCAATCTTTCTGATAATCTAAAAATCAATGAGTCCTTCTAAGCTGGGTCACTGGTTTAAAACAGTTTTTGTCCAAACTTTCAAATACTAATAATGTTTGGCTTTCACTGGTATGAAATAGTTGTAATACAATCCTGTGACACAGTTTCTCTTTCTATTGTGTTTCTATGTTGCCCAGAGTCCTGGCTCCACTCTAATGCTCTCTTCTGTTCAAATCACCCACAGGTTTCTAATGGATTTAGGTCTGAACACTGAGATAGCCATGGAAGAAGATTGCTTTTGTGTCTGGTGACCAAAGCACACAGTTTCAGTTAAAGTCCTAGTAGAGTTTAACAGAATATTAAACTAAATATTAAGAAAGTATTTCAGCACCATTTATTTTGAAGGGACTGGTTATTTTGCAATTTGTACTGCAATCTGTAGAGCTTGAGCCAATTTTTGGGGGTCAAATTAATAAGTTACGACTGTATGAAGAAACTGCAGGGACCTGTCAAACATAATGCTTTCCTTGCATTTTAAAAGTATCTATATTCATGATTTCAAATCTGATTGAAGGAGAAAGATTTAAACAAAATAATGTCCCTTACTGTTAAAAAGTCAAAAACTATTTACATAGCTAAAAGACACAGGGGGGTTATGCGGAAGCTGTATTTTTAAGCAATCCTTTAACTTAAACATGCATTAAATTCTTAGTCTATCACATACAACATTCTATGAGCTATATAGTTGATGGCTTTTTGTGTTTATGTCACCAAATTCCCGGGATTTTGATGAGCACTTACACAACAGACTCACAAACACCCCATATATGAGTCAAAATAACAGCCAGCCAACAACAGGATCAACAAGGGCATAAAAGACTAATGATTATTAACTTTAGACCACAGGCACTGCAGTCAGGTCAAAGCCCACTGTGAGTGCCCTTCCTTTACTAATTTTCTCATAAAAAACATTGCGGAGGCTTTGTTTCACAGGAGTAATCCACTTTATAGACACATTATTATTTGAAGCATTGAATACTGGTTTAGGCTCCTGGAAATGAAATTATGTCAATGTAACGTCCCCTGAAGGAATGGAAAAAACTCTGTGTGTGTTCAAGTGTGGCAACAAGCTTATCGGTGATCATAAAGTCATATTGAGGGTTGTTTAAGAGTTTCTGAGAACGCTGGGTTCACTGGATCTGACTTTGTACCATGAATCTGAAGAAGCTCGCCCACTAAGACAACAAAAACAGAACAAAGATCCCTTTGATTGATGTTTTGTCATGATTGTTTTTCTTTCCGTTTTGATCTGTCACATTTTTAATATAACAGGTTTGTTAGTTTATCATGATCAAAGTTTGTTTTCCAGTACAGGTTTCCATGAACTGTTATGAAAAACCAGGACATTATTCCTGGGAAGATCACCAGACCTTTTTGGATGCCAGTTTTATTTGTGCTGAACATTGTAGATGTCCATGTCTGATTCATTTAAGTAATAATCTTAATCTGAACACGAAAAATAATTTGCTTGGGATGAAGATCTCATACTGAAGTAAATTTGTTTAGCATTTTGTATTTGGGTGAACAGAGTTTTAAGGCGCTAGTGGTCTTTATTGACAGTTGGCAGAGGGAGAAGGTGGGGAAGACATGCAGCAAATGTCTCAAGATAGGGAATCAAACCCAGAACGGCTGCATCAAGGACTCTGTATACGGGGCCACTACATACCGCAACATAACGTAACGCCACAGTTCAGTACTTTTTATTAAATACTTTTCAGCTGGAGACAATATTCAAACTTTGGCAGTTGTAAACCTGTTTTTCTTACTGTAGGAAAAAAAGTATTTGATTAGGTAGGAATATCTTCCTTGAAGTAGATATCTTGGCTTCTTAATTAAGTACAAATCCAGATTGGGATGAAGCAGATGAAACAGTTCGTCAAGAGAGGCCAAGGTCAAGCTGATTTTTTTAAAGCTTCTATGGTCTCCAAAACTTCACAGTTGTTTGAGGAAACTGTATTACATTTGTTTTTTACTTCTCTATCACATAGTTTCTCTAACTGGAAAACCTTAACATGTTCAGTTCCAAGTAGGTGTTTGGCAGTGAAGTTGATTAGTGGTGCGGCATCTACTAGCTTCATTTCCAATGCAAAAATCCAGCAGCTTCAGTGTAAATGATGGGCTAATGCAAAAGGTAAACAACAGTTTAAAGGCTCATAAAATAGCGTTTGCATAAACCGCAATGATGTTTTTGAAATTGGAAATTTCTTTAAGACAGCAGAAGTCCATCATGTTCTTGGGCCCTCTCAGACTACCCAGATTACTAGAAAAGTTAGAGGATGGCTAGCTTCATCCTCCAGGACCAACTGATTTCATACCTCCAAGAGAGTTATCCGCTGCAACTAAGATACTGACTTGCAATTTTTTAACAGACCTCAGTTCATCTTCATTTTTATAAATACAGTTTGGTTGAATCGAGAAGCTTAATCTAGCGGCTATACCAAGAGGGGCCATTTCCAAAGCGGACTTCTAGCATCTAATAAAATACCCTTTTAAATAAATAACTTCATAGCAGTTTACACAAACCTTCATGTTCGCATTAGACAGTTATTTACACATAAGGCTATCATTGCTTTTGCAGGAAATGGATGTAGGAGGTGGAGCGCCACCCATGATCTTTACTGTGAAAAGTACAGAGAATTTAACATGTTGAGCTTTTACAGTCAGAGTAACTAACTAAGAGAAAAGAAATTCGGTGTAAAAATCAATAAAAAACTTTCCATAAACCCCTCTGAGATTGTAGTTGTTTTAAGACCGGAGAGGTCCGCTTAGGACAAAGCCCCACCCAGACTACCTGTTAGCTTTATCCACCAACCAACTAATCTGGGTTTTTTCCAAATGAACTTGCCAACAAGAGAATTATCTACTGCAGGTAAGTTAGTAACTGCTCATAACCTTTTAATTCAATCTCAATTCAAAAGTCTTAAGCTATCTCGTCAACTCGTCTTGAGTTTCAGACTTTCTACTGCAATGAAATATTATACTAGTGCTATCTAAAAGGAAATTTTGGGTGTTGTTTTTTTGGCGCTTGAACATCACAAAGTTAACACTACAAGTTTTGATTTCTCAGAGTTTACTGTTTCAGTTTAGATAAAGTGAGATAAGAAAGCTGTAAACATTGTGAGGGAATTAATACTGCAAAGCTTCAAGCCATGGCTCTGTGACCCATTTCGTGTGTGACTGATCTGCATCTGTCAGTTACACCTAAAGCAGGTTTAACGTAAGATGACAGTCAACATCAACCGCCTCTTTCAAAGAATAGTGAAGAACAACACTTTACAGAAGACATCATTTGCTGGTCCATCAACAGAAATAGTTTTATACTCTTGTTCCATATGTTTTACATACCCCGAGAGTCCATGTGCACGTATGTGCAAGTGCAATAAAAACAATTGTTTTATAAACTTGTTGCGTTCCACGGATTGACTGAATTTTGCTAGCAATTTATCAAGAGAGAAAAGAAGTGTGATGATCTGTTAGACTTTGGGTTACGTTTTTCTCAGGTTTTGTGTTTTTGTGTTTTATTTCAGTGCATTCTTGTTCATTTGTGTTTTTTAATGCCTTTGTTTTTTCCCATTTTAGTTGCTTTTGCTTTTTCTTGGTGTTGTTTACATGGTTTCTGTGTCCATATATTCTTCTGCAGTGCCGCAATTCATGCTCTTTCACACCTTTGCCAAATTCAGATTTTTAGGATAACTGGATATCTGTCTAAGTAAACACACTTCTCTGTATATATAGTCCTAGTTTGCATTCAGTCTTCGGCATTACCTGCTCAGTGGCTGAAAGCTTTGTTCCTTTGTTGCGCAATTCACAATACTGGTAGTTTTGTACATTTTTTTCCAGTTTTTTTCCATTGAAATTTTATTTTTCCATTATTCTGCCTGCCTCCTATTGCTCTTGGGTACTGCTGCATTTTTTAAAATTTCTTAGGCAAACTACTACATTATTTAACTTTTTTGAAAATAGTTGCTCGTAAAGGAAGTGCCAAGTGTCAAGTGTCCAAAATGGCATCAAAAAATACCCAGCTGATGTGAGTTATTGGTAAAATGACCATATGTGATAGCATTTTTTTGTTAACTTGTTTATAACTTGTTTATTTCTCACTGCAAAATTTGAGATTCAGAAATTTGCTTCATATAGTTACTGACAAGATATCTATGTATTTATTTTATTTTAGAAGTTTGAAAGATGTTTTTTTTTCTTCTACCAAAATGTTTTTTCCTTATTGCAATCCCATTGCTTAGTGGTTCAAAATAATCCATAGCTAAAGAAAAGTACAACTAACCAAAAAGGGCTTATATACAAACCTCTGTGCTAACTTTGGGCCCTCTCATGCATTAGGCTCCATATGTTTTTCTTTATGTTGGATCCTGCAGCCTATTTTTGAAATGATATGACTTTATGAGCCACTCAACTGTCATTCTCTTTATCTGTTTAAGGTCTGAGAGCAGCTCCGTGCTATCAGTGGATGACTGAAGCTGTTGACTCTATATGCTGCTTAAACTGTGTGTTACAGAACACCTGTGTATGTTCGAGAACCTTTCACCTGGTGCAGAATGCAGAGTACGCATGCAGAACAGGCACAGCCCAGTGGATAGGGTGACAAACCAGTACAAACTTACACAGGACAGAATGTGACAAACATGGTATGTCCACCTTTTACACAACATGCAAAAGCTGCAGCTGGAGGAGGATTTATTTTTCTGTCAGAGGAGAACTTCCAGTGTCAGCAGACAGATGATGGAGGAAAAAAGAATGAGGTAGAGGGCACTGAGTCAATATATACAGACACACGAACACAATGGCTCTATTCTGCAAGAGCGGAAAGCAAGAGTAAATGTGTCTCTAAATTCTCCTCTATCTGCAAACATTCTCCTTGTTTTTTCCCACCCTTTAAAAAAGCTGCGATGTGACAGAGCTTAACCAACTATCGAAAACCAGATTAACTCTCTGCTGCATGGCATCACTGTCCCCCGTGCTAACTTGTAACCCGACACAATAATGAAAGCTAGACCATAGATCAGGTTTGGCTGTTTTCATTTTACATTCATCTGTTACCAAGGCTTCAGCTCTGCAAAACAACAGAGGGAGGGAAGAAGAATAGAGGGAGGATTAGATAAACAAGTTCAATAGAAGCAGAGAAGACGCTGACTGTTGTAAACAGAAACTTGGCACTGTACAGCCAGAGATACTGCATACCTTGAGAGTGCACACGCGCATGTGCAAACACAAGGAAAGAAATACCTGAACATATGAACTGGTTCACTTCGCTGTGAACTCACTTGTTTACAGGCAGAAGTTGTGCATAAATGAATTGGAAGGTCCTTCTTATAATACCAGTGAATTTGTGAGTTATTTCAAATCGATCACTGGAATTAAATTCAACCACGTTTGCCTTTGGTTCAACTCCTATCATTTACATACCTGTTATAAGATTTGAAAATGACTTTGAAATTGACAAAAACAAATGAAGATCAGCATTGGCCATTAAAAACGAAAGTCATGTGTTCATCCTGATTACACAATGACGCCATTAATAAAGGAGGTACGACAAACTGACAAACCTGTAACATGTTTACCTTCAGGGAGGGATTCTGTTATGGGTTGCTTTGATTTTATGTTCAAACAAATAAAAAGAAACATTTATGAAACCCATTGCCTGATGAGAGAAAAGTGGGAAGACATACAGCACCTTCCACATTTATTGCCAACTTTGTGTATATAAAAACTTTTAGAATACGCAGAATCATAATTGTAATACTAAAAAAGTTTACTACAGCTCTTCTTCAAGTAAAGGTTCTATGTGTGGTGGTAAGATTTACATGGATCATCATCTCACCTTGGTCATAGTTCCAGTTGATTTTAACCTTTTCCATAAGTGATCAATTGATTTCATTGTTATTAATTAACAATACATTGTATGGATTTATTTCCCTGACTGTAGATATGTGCAAGTTTAGTCCATTAGCCATTTTTTGTACCCATTTCTTTACCTTTATGCTAACACAACTGCCTTGGCATGTTCTCTTATCCTTCCTTGTTTTGAAAACTAAATAAGATAAATATGTCATAATTAATGTAATATAACAGAAACCGTACTCAAGGTTGGATCATTCAGAAAAAATGTCATAGTGATTCTAAATAGTTAAAGATGAATTTAATTGTTGTACACATCTTTGGTATGGGAGTAAATAAATGTGCAGGGTGCTGTAAATAGAAAAAAATTACGTTGTCTAAAGTGTAAGTATTTCTTGTGAAGCACAAAACACATTTATTTCATTTAGTGGCAGGTTTTGTTGTCTTTCCCATTTGTAACAGTAGCTAAAAGAAACAAACATCCCTTTTATATCATGTTTATTCTCCAGAAATACAAGAAGTCACAAATCACTAAATAAACATTCATAGACTCTCTTCATCTTAAACAAGTACCATTTTAATACCTGGGTTTCTTCATAGGAACTGTGAGGGATCTGAACTATAATGACACTGTGGATTTTGGTAATAGTAGTGGTATAGTGGTATAGTAAGACATGTTTCCTTGTCTTTCACGTTTTGAAAAGTAGCAAAAAAACAAAAACAAAAACAGACCATCTATGTCACATTTATAAACCAGAATGTCATATTTATACCGCAGGGAAACAAGAAGTCATTGATTACTAACAGTTCTTGGACTATCTCATCAACTTAAACAAGTATGCAAGGTAGACAAATATTATTCAGACATAACTGTTTTATAGGAACTGTTGGGTATTTTAGTATTGCGTTATTGGCGATTTGTTAAAAACAAGTATTTCTTGACAACGGATTTTTACTCAACAGAATAAATTTACTTAAATAAAGGTTGGATTTTTTCTAAAAAAAATTTTATTTTAATAGTGGTTCCTCCAAACCTTTTGCACATCTATAAGGTGCCAACTAACATGGAGGTTGCTGTAAAAATAATAATTTTACATGGTCTAATCTGTAATGCTCGAGGCTAAAATTTCCAGCGTAAGATTATACTACAGCAAAAAACTTTACATCTTTATCAGGGGGACCAATAAAACAAAAATTGATATTGAAGTTTTGTGCCAAATTTTATGTAAAAACAGGAGCAAAACAAGAGCAAAAAATTTAAAATAAATCCCCAATCACTTTGGAGAAATGTTTTGAATGTTTCATAAAACAACTTTGGATCAACTTTAATTATTTTAAAATGTTTCATTTGTACTGCACTAAAAACGTTTCAAATCAGACATTGAAAGGTAATACCTTTGCTTTCATATGGAGCTTTCATTGATTCGTTTGTTTACCAGAGGCTCTGTCGCCTGAGCAATCCATGACCTCATGTTTGCATTGTTTTCTTCACAATCAGAGTCACTTTAGTCACTAGCAGCCAGGTGGCAACAACAACACAAGCACAAAGTTCACACACAGATTTAAATCACATCTCTTCCTCCTTTAAACTCAAGTACTGACAACATATTTACTCATCTGCACTCATCTGAAGTTTTAGTGTATGCTGGAATTGTTAAAATCTGTTCCTCTCTATAGCTCAGTTTTAGCTCAGTCAGACTGGAGCAGAGGGAAGCCTTTACCGAGAGCCGGCCCAAGGCACAAGTAAACTAAACCGCAACTTAGGGCTCCTAAACCATTAGGGGGCTTCCTTAAATGCTTAAATTTTAACACAGACAAATTGCTTAACATTTTTATTTAGGCTTTACAGGAATTGGCAAGTGTACTTTGTAAAAATGCAACGAATAACCTTCACTGTTTGTAGCATTAACATGGTTGCAATGTGATGGTACAAGTTTAATATTTTTCTTTGTATTTCAGTTCGGTTTGTTCACAGATACATCTCAGCAAACAACAACTAATTAATTGTGATCATTTTTAAACTCAGCTAATTAAACTCCTCTCCCAGATTCCACAAAATCTGTACTGAAACACTTATTGGTGGTGATGTAGAGGGGCCTCAAATCAAATTCAGCTTAAGGCCTCCTACAATCTTGGGCCAGCCCTGCCTTTGCTCTACTACTGAAAACCCCTAACTGACACACATTTAGTTGCTGAACAATATTCACTAGCAGCAATTTCAGCAGCATATTTGCATTTTTATGTTAACCTACTTAAAGTAAGTAAAATTAATATCACATGTGACATATTTTGCATAAGATATACTTATAGCTCTATATTTACATTATGAAATAAGAAAACACAGCTCTTCACTCCCAGCACTACTTTTTCTCCACATATCAGAAATATTGACTAGAAATGACTACAGGCCTGTAGCCCTGACGTCTGTGGTCATGAAATCCTTTGAGCGGCTGGTGTTGAAGCACCTGAAAGACATCACAGGCCTTCTACTAGACGCCCTGCAGTTTGCTTACCGAGCAAACAGGTCGGCAGATGATGCTGTTAACTTAGGTCTACACTTCATCCTGCAACACCTTGACCGCCCAGGGACCTATGCCAGGATCCTGTTTGTAGACTTCAGCTCGGCCTTCAACACCATCATACCAGACATCCTCCACCAGAAGCTCACCCAGCTCAGCGTCCCAGCCTCCACCTGTCAGTGGATCAACAGCTTCCTGACAGACCAACAGCAGCAGGTGAGACTGGGGAGCATCTTCTCCCGAACCAGATCAATAAGTACTGGTGCCCCCCAGGGGTGTGTTCTATCCCCACTCCTCTTCTCCCTGTACACAAATGACTGCACCTCAGCGGACTCGTCCGTGAAACTCCTTAAGTTTGCAGATGACACCACTGTCATTGGACTGATCCAGGACGGTGATGAGTCTGCATACAGACAGGAGGTGGATCGCGTGATACACTGGTGTAGTCAGAACTGCCTGGAACTAAAACCCACTCAAGACTGTTGGAGATGGGTGGGACTTTCGGAAAACACCACCTCCATACCCCCCCTCACCATCCTCAACAACACCGTGTCGGCTGTTGATCACTTCAGGTTCTTAGGAACCACCATCTCTGAGGACCTGAGATGGTCTTCACACATAGACACTGTTCGAAAGAAGGCCCAGCAGAGACTGTACTTCCTGAGGCAACTCAAGAAGTACAACCTTCCACAGGAGCTGCTGGTCATCTTCTACACTGCCATCATTCAGTCTGTCCTGTCTTCATCCATCTCAGTGTGGTTTAGTTCATCCACAAAACAGGACAGGTCCAGACTGCAACGAACAATCAGGACTGCAGAGAGAATCATCAGGGCTGACCTTCCCTCCATCCAGGACTTATACAGGTCAAGGGTCAGGAAAAGAGCTGCTAAAATCTCTGCAGACCCCACACACCCTGCACATAAACTGTTCAGAGTTTTACCTTCAGGCCGCCGCTACAGAGCGCTGTTCACTAAAACCAGCCGCCACAGAGACAGTTTCTTCCCCCAGTCTGTTTCTCTGTTGAACATTCAATAAAATACAAAACAACAGCATACAGATGTTGCAAATGCACCTTCTTATTTATTTATATATGTGTATATTGTACATTGTAGATATGTATATTATGTAGTGCAAAAACAAAAACCAAAGAGTAAAGTGTACCAGAGTCAAATTCCTTGTTTGTATGTACAAACTTGGCAATAAAGCTGATTCTGATTCTGATTCTGATATTCACAGTACTGTTTCTCATTATTGATCTTTTGATGATTTAATTTATAGCATCTATAAACAGTAAAGGTGAGCCTATACCAAGAGTCTCCAACCTGATAAGGTGTGATTTGAATTTATATTTGACATCTTTTAATATGACATCGCTAAATAAAATAAAACACAATTAGTTAAATAGAGTCTATCTGTGTCTGGTTTAATCTCAGTACAAATCCGGCTATTCTGTGAACAATTTACAGGTTTGTCTGAGAACACTGGTGAACAAAGAGCATCATGGAGATCAGGGAACACAGCAGATAAGTCAAGGGCAAGCTTTGAATATCTCACAGAGCAGTGTTCAATCCATCATTTGAAAACACATCTGCAACCCCACCAAAACCATCTAAACAACTCAGAGCACAAAGCAGCCAAAAGGCCATCGGTAACTCTGGAGAAGCTACAGAGCCACAGCTCAGGAAGGCAAATATGTTCACTGGACAACTACTGTTTTACTCTTGTTGGGGAAACTGGTCAGAGTTGTGAGGAAGATGAATGAAGCTAGATAGAGGCCTAAACTGTTCATATGTTAAATGGCCCAGTCAAAGTCCAGACAGACCGACAGACAGACAGACAGACAGACAGACAGACAGACAGACAGACAGATAGATAGATAGATAGATAGATAGATAGATAGATAGATAGATAGATAGATAGATAGATAGATAGATAGATAGATAGATAGATAGATAGATAGATTTAAATAGGAAAAATATATTACTGTCTCTTTTACAACCTACTTTCAGTTAACTAACAACCCTGAATAGTTGGGTGAAAGAAAGCAGGCTCCAACATTTCTAAGATCACCCTTTCACAATCTGGGTCGCACACTTTGGCCTGAGCGCGGCTCCTCTGGTGGTAAAAAGGCTGGGCTCTGTCGCAAAACCTTGAAACAATTAAGACAAACATGATAAAGCACACAGAGTCGTGGGAGAGGTGCAGTTGACTCACAGCAAACAAGTTTCACGTTTGCGGAACAGGTTTTTTTAAGCAGGTGTCCTCCCACTGCGAATGCGACTCTAACCCTGCGGAGCCTGCTGTTGTAGTCGTACGCTATAGCGCAGGTAAATGTTTCAAGTTATTAAAAAAGAAAATTATGAGGATGCCTCTGTGTGTGTGTTCTAGCATTTGTCACAATACATACTACCCAGTCTTCTTATGATAAGAAGAGGTGCTGTTTTTGGGTTAGGGGTTAGGTTTAGGGCTAAGGTTTGAATTGAGTTTAGGTTATGTTTAGGGTTAGGTACGTACTGGTAATGATTGAGTTTAGGTTTAGGGTCAGGATTAGGCCATAGAAAAATAATAGAAAATGAACTGAAGTCAAGGAAAAGTCCCTGTAAAGATAGAAAGACATATGTGTGTGCTTAGACCCACCTCCCTGTGTCTGAGCGCAGCAAAGCTGGAGAGCGCACGGCAGCAGGACGCAGAGCACCTGCTGCACCTTCCTCGTGAGTGCAGTCATCCTCATTTAAATATCCAGGCTGGTGAATTTCAAACAAACATCACACGATCAGCAGGAAGGGGAAAAAATATTCCACCCAAAGCTGTCCTGGGGGGGATTTCAGTCCGAGACATTTAGATCAATAAATTCCTTTTTCTTTTTCCCCCGCTTCGCTTTCTGCAGGGTTGAAAGTAAAGATCCGTGAGGAGAAAGACTGCCAGTGTTTTTAGTTTGACTCGTAGTTGTTTGCTGGAACTGTACAAGCCGCCCGCCCCGGTTTGGCTGACAGGAATCAGTACAGCTCAGTGATTGCAGCCAATCGGCGGCGGGTGCGGCTCTTTCTGCGGCACTGATTTATGTGGGAGGGGCCTGACGGGCGGTCAGCAAGCCTACCTGTAACCTGTTTTACAACCTCACAAGAACTAATTCTTGTTTTTGTCTCACTATATGCTTGAGATGAACAAACAAATCAAAACGCAGTTTTTAAATGATTATATTAGTTGTTAGGGATCTAGGTCCTGTATTCCCTCTGCCATCAGGCTATTCAACATGGACAAATCTGTATTTATTAGTTTTGGTAATTTTCCTTTTGTTCTTCTAACCAATAGGGAGGTTTTGTTACATTTATGTTTTGTCACACGTACAGACCCATTTGATGAATTAGAATATTATTGAAAAATGACTTTTATAGTTCATTATTTAGATTAATTACTCACGACTAATGTTTTCAAGCCTTTAATTATGATGATCCGCTTACAGCTAATGAAAGCTTAGAATATTACCTCAGACCATTAAAAAACTTTTTTTACCCCAGAAATTTGGCTTTCATACCTTGTTAAAAGTTGTCACGTCAAAAGGTACTTTTAACCAGACAAATGAGCATAATTGGGACAAATATTCTAATTAATAGAATATGACTGCATGATTTGTTTATGTAGGATTCATTAATGGTTCATTAATACTTTTTCACAGAACTGCATTTCTTTCACTTGGAACATGCCTTGAAATGACATTTGTTATGTGAATAAACTAAAGTTGTTTTTGAAAGTATTTCCGTACTGTCCGTCTCTTCAGATCAACAAGAACACTGTCCTTACAGTGAAATATGGTGGTGGCTTCAGTGTGCCTGGAAATCTTACAGAAAGTTGGATGAATAAAGATTTTGAAAAAAAAACTTTATTTTTTTAAATCACATGTCCTGTCTTGCCATTATCGTCATACCATTTGATAGCCTACATGTGTGGACAACTATAAAGCAATAGTGTAATTTAATTTATTAAAGGGTTGCATCTGGTGTAAGTAGATAGGTTGCATTAATTAAATTGGAAACTATGTCTGCATGAACTTCAACCTTTTGGATTATTTGTATGGGTGGGACGCTTCCATTTGCTTCCTTGTGAAGAATCACCTCCAGGAATCCAAAGTGAGCGCCGCTAACTAGCAAGCACAAAGCGATGACTGAAATGTCACTGAAAATCTGTGGAGAAAAGAAGACAAAGCTTCGTGCCAGAATGCAGTAAAATCTGAAAGAGTGTGACAGATTTGCAAAATAGGAAGTTAAAAGCTAGTTAAAACCAACAGCATTCCACTGCAGGTTGGGTGTTCAGCAAAAAGGATATATAAACATCTAATAGCATCAGGGGGAGCAACACTTCTACTCTGGTAGTTTTTGTAAAGAAATGTCACTCAGTGAAAAGTAAAATCATGTTTTTTTGTCCTCAATTGTAAATCTAATTGATAATCTGTGGCAAATAACTTTTTGCTAAATTTTTAATCTCTGGATATGCATAACTACTCGTGTCACAACCAGACTTCTAAGGTACTGACACAAGAGAAATTACAACAATTTTAGCAGCCAATGAAAGCTCTTTTTAATGTTTTGTACATCTAATTGACTTAAGATAAATAGAACAAAAATAATATTGTATGGCATGCTAGCATCAATAAGTAAGATGTGCAGAGGTGAAATTGTGCAAATGTTATTTGGTAAAATACCAAAATATACTAAACCAAGGCAAAAATCAAAACCTAAGTCCAAAATCCTTGCTCCAGACAGGAACAAGAGAGAGCAGCTGAAGATGTCAGGGAGCAGGCAGCTTTAAACAGACCGGAATATTGAGCAGAATCTGAGCCTTAGATGTTTTCAGTCAGCCAGTCAACCTAGACAATCCCACTCCAGCTGAAACAGAGAACATTATCTGTACTGCACAGACAGGGTTCAGCGCAGTAGAGATACTATAAATAATACTAATATAATTACATTGAAAAGGTGGTTGACACAAGAGGGCTGAACACAAATGCACACCACACTTTTCAGATTATCTTTGCAAAAGAAACAGAAAACATACCTACAATCATAAAAGCCCAGGTCTTACTAAAAGCTTTTTGGAATAAAAATCTCTTTGGGAAATGTGCACATTTTCAAAGGGTGTAAATATCTTTGCAATGCAGTTTACATGTATTGCATGTCTTATTTCTGCTTTTATAAATGCAATATTAACATGACTGTAATGCCTTATAAAGTGTCAATCAAAGCTGTTCTACTGTGATCACTGCAAATTCAGCCCTTGATTTTCTTCTTGTTCCTTGATACAAATATAATATATTATATTGCAATCAGACCGTGTGAATCAGCATCTCTCTTGAAACCTAAAAAAAATATTGGTTCTGGACAGAAAATGAAATCAGCCTTTTCTGACGTTGTCCACTGCAATGGACAAAACAACAACTAAAATTGCTTTAAAGGCTCTCCTCTAACGGCGCGTTACTCATCATTTGCTGGCACGAATGTCAGCCTAACAAGGAGACTTTGACCCTGCCGCTCCTTTCTGCTGAAGTTCTTGAGGTGTAAGATCTCTTTATAACTGCATCATAGCATTCCGGCTACACAAATTTACTGCTGGACTTAGGACTAAGGTTTGTGCAAAACAGGAGGAGCAGATTATTTCATTTACTCATAAGACACATTTCTTCCTGCTAAGTTAAGTTATCTTGATATAAGTTATCTTGTTTTGGTTTTAAAAAAAAACGTAGGTGTGGACGAGCGGGTCAAACCGCTCTGAGGAAACTGGTTTTGCCTGCACCTCAAGTCCCTGTCAGGAACACAAACAATTTCTGTTTTTCTATCTGCTCAGACCTAAAAAAATTTTAAATCAACAAAGGAAAGAAAAACAAGCATTTCTATTACCTTCCAGTCAGGAGGTAGAAAGGCTGTTTAAGACTAATGGTTAATATATCACTAATAACAGGAAAAGATTATTAAATATGTCACGGCTTCTTGTCCCCGCACATATCTGTGAAAACATTTTGTTCCTTAAATCAAGTCTGTCAAAAACAACACTCTTGAAAAGTATTTAATGTGAAAACATAATTAAAAGAATGTTCTGTTTAAGATTATTTAAAGCATTGTAAAACTCTAAAATATGTTAACAAAGCTGATTATTTTTAGTTTTGGCTTTATCTGAAGCAATTTCCTTTTCAGACATAGAAAACCATCAACGTTACTTCACCCTTTCAGATGTGGACTATGTTGGCAAAACGTATTCCTCAGCCCTCACATATGTATGAACCTGAGTGACATCCTATTCTTAGCCCAAAAGATTTATTATGATGTTAGCTAACACTTGACAACAATAATAGGCTTTCTGCAATGTTTAGGAGCCTATTTGTAGCCACCTGTGTTACCTTTTTCCAGAAGAGCATTTGTGAGGTCGGACACTGATGTTGGAGGAGAAGACCTGGCTCACAGCTCACTGTGCTCTAATTCATCCCAAAGGTGTTCTGTCACAATAAGGTCAGGACTTTGTGCAGGCCAGTTCTTCCACACTAAGCTTGCAGATCCATTTCTTTATGGACCTTGGGATGTTCACTGGTGTGCAGTGGTGCTGGAACAGGAAGGTCACATCCCAAAACCGTTCACACAAACTTGGGAGCATAAAATTGTCCAAAATGTCTTGTTATACTGAAGCACTGAAATCCTTCCACTGAAATCCTTCCACTGGAACTAAGAGGCTGAGCCCAAATCCCCTAGAACAGCCTCACACCTTAATAACTTGGCTATTGTGAAGCCTAGGCTCATCCAGAGATCCAGAGAATTCAAAAAACACATCTCCGCTAGTTTTCTGTCCAGTGGTTCTAAAGCTTTATACCACTGCATCCGGTTCTTTGCATTGCACTGGGTGGATTGGATGCAGCTGGTCAGCCATGGAAACGCATTCCCTGAAATTCTCTCCACACTGCTCCTGGGCTAATCTGGAGGCCCCATGAGGTTTGAAAGTCTCCAGCTCTTCAACTCTGCTGAAAGTGGGTGAGCTCTTCACACTATGCATCTCAGCATCCTCTGACCCAGCTCTGGGATTGTACGTGGCACATCACTTCATGGCTGACCTGGAGTCATTTCCTAATTGCTGCCTCTTTGTTATAACACTACTAACAGTTGACAGAGGGATATTTAGAAGCAAATACATTTTATGGATGGACTACATACACCTGCTGCAATGGAAGCCACTGAAACACCAAAGATCAGGAGAGGTCACCAAATACCACTGGCAATATGGTGTACACAACTTATCAACACGACACAGATTTGCTCTAAGATGACTTGAGCTCAGAAACAATTTTACTTTACTTTACACTAAAACAAGTCGTTTAGGACAATATTCATCTTCACTATATATGATCAGTGTAATGTGGTCAGATGCAATCACACTAAACAATGCAGATGCAGGTATTTATCCTTGCATGTGTGTGTGTGTGTGTGTGTGGGAGGGGGGATAATTCCTCCTTTTTTCAGATAGTTCCTTAGGATCACCTTGAAATCCATCAATCTATTTAGGAATTAATTAACTCTGTCTTTTAGAAATTATTTTAGGAGTTTGCTGCACAGTTTTTATATTTAGGTCAGTGTTTTAACCTAGTCAGGGACACACTGAAGCCTGTACAATTGACATCTATTATGTATCATACATATGAACCAATGTTCAATGCATTTGTCCCTCCTAAATAAAAAAAATGGCATACAAAATAAAATATGATCGCCCTCTTCTGGTCAAACCTGTGAGTGAGCCCACTTCCCAAAACACGAGGCAATCCGAGCGGTCATGATGTTCCCTGTCAGCTCTGCATCGGACTCATGGTGGTTTTCATGTTGTCTTCTCTGGACTGTCCTGTTTCCAGATGTTCCTAACACTATGAACTTATGGAGGACCAGGAGAGTCACTGAAAAAGAAATACAACCATTTCAAATTTAATATTTAAATAATACAATTAGAAATCCAATTTGAAAAGAGTTTTGTAATTGCACATTTTAAATTGAATTACTAAAGTGGAATTGTAAATTTTATGTATTAATCTATTATTAAATACTGCAATTTGAAAATGTATTTTCAAATCCTATTTCTAAACGGAGATTTAAAAAACACAATTCCAAAATCTGATTATAAATACCTTTTCTTATCAAAACATTAAAAAAGATAATTCCTTTATCCATTTCCGTTTTCTTTTTCACCTTGCATTTTCAAATCCTTTTTGCAATTGCATTTTCTTTTTACTTTACCCTCTCCATTTAACATTTCCATGACTGTTCTAGTCTCTAAGCACACTGATAACCAAATTAAACCAATCACAGTTGCTCCTTGGATGTAACCAGCTCTCTCATTGGTTAGATAGCCAATAGCGTTGTGATCCAAGTGTGGCTGTCTAACCAATGAGAGAGCCGGTTACATCCAAGGAGCAACTGTGATTGGTTTAATTTGGTTTTTAGTGTGCTCAAGGACCAAGAGGGTCACGCAAAAGCTAAATGGAAAAGAGAAAGCATTAAGAGAATGGACAGGCATCAGAAAGGTCACGGAAATGCTAAATAGAGATGGTAAAGAAAGGATTTCTAAATGTCTCATTTAAATGTTAAATTTGAAATGGTTGTATTTGTTTTTCAGTGACTCTCCTGGTCCTCCATATAAACTAGACTCCCTCGGAGAAATTATCTCCAGTCTCAGTACGATATATTTATACCTTAAAAGACCTGTAATGACTTTAACAAAATTAGTAATTCAACTTAAAACTTCTTTACGCGATAACTTAGACTTGACTTACTTTTTAAAATAATGAAATCAACATAAACTCATCGGCCACTTTATTAGGTACACCTCGCTAGTACCGGGTTGGACCCCCTTTTGCCTTCAGAACTGCCTTAATCCTTTGTGGCATAGATTCAACAAGGTACTGGAAACATTCCTCAGAGAGTTTGGTCCATATTGACATGATAGCATCACACAGATGCTGCAGATTTGTCGGCTGCACATCCATGATGTGAATCTCCCGTTCCACCACACCCCAAAGGTGCTCTATTGGATTGAGATCTTGTGACTGTGGAGGCCGTTTGAGTACAGTGAACTCATTATCATGTTCAAGAAACCAGTCTGAGATGATTTGTGCTTTATGACATGGCGCGTTATCCTGCTGGAAGTCACCAACAGAAGATGGATACACTGTGGTCATAAAGGGATGGACATGGTCAGCAACAATACTCAGGTAGGCTGTGGTGTTGATATGATGCTCAATTGGTACTAAGGGGCCGAAAGTGTGCCAAGAAAATATCCTCCACACCATTACACCACCACCACCAGCCTGAACCATTGATACAAGGCAGTATGCCAAATTCTGACCCTACCATCCGAATTTTGCAGCAGAAATCGAGACTCATCAGACCAGGCAACGTTTTTCCAGTCTTCTATTGTCCAATTTTGGTCAGCCTGTGCAAATTGTAGCATCAGTTTCCTGTTCTTAGCTGACAGGAGTGGCACCCAGTGTGGTCTTCTGCTGCTGTAGCCATTCGCCTCAAGGTTCGACGTGTTGTGCGTTCAGAGATGCTCTTCTGCATGCCTGGTTCTGCATGCCATTCCTGAGCAAGCTCTGCATTAGTGACAACTGAATCCTCTTTAGCATATGGTTCTGGTCCCTGCTGCACTTTCTTGAGTGGTCCAATGCTTTCTTTAAAGTATCTGCACCTCTCTGGTTGAAGTTCTTGATAATTTGATAAAAGGGTTTATTTTACTGCTACATCCTTGCTTGTGGTGTCCTAATCATGGAAAGAGATTGGATGACTGCCTCTCCTCAATAATGCTGTCTGATGAACTAACCATAAGATATTTGAAATGATGCCAGCATCATAAAAACACAGTGCAGCTGATGCTTTTGTGATGAAGTAAAGTTTCTTTAAATTTGCCATTTGCTGCATTTCATTTCTAAAAAACAAGATTTTGATTGGCCACAACTTTATCGGTAAAAAGGTGAAATTAAGGAGTCGTAGCTTTGTTTGCCATCAGTAACAATCACACTGAGCTGAGGAGACAGGCTGTACAGAAAATGAGTTTATTTTTTAATACAGCAGGATCTTGTCTTACATCACATACAGATGTCTCCATGCATTCAGCACTGGAACATTTGTTTATTAATCTACTTGTGCAACTATCGTGATAAAGAATGAGTTATAGGTAATATTCTTTCCACACTAATTACCATTGTTTTACAGACACAGTCTACATGGAAGTTTATTTAAACCCCAAAGAAAACCAAAGAACTCTAACCACCAACCATGAATCCAGTATAACAGCAAAACAAAGAAATACTTTCTGAGGAAATATTTGACTTAAAATTGTGAAGTGCAGGGCAAAATCTGCCTTTTGAGGGCAATGCCTAATAAGCTGTATATTGTTTTTCTTCAAATACATAAATATGTGCAGGTCAAATTAAAACTGAAGGCATCAGGCTACATAAACCTCAAAAACCTAATTGGTCCCCAACCGAATAATAAATGTTAGATATGAGAAATATACTGATAAGATGTCAGAGTTGATGTACAGTATGTGATACTGTTACTAGTGTACCACTGAGTATGGCACAAGCAAAACATCTTATTGACATATAGCGCCTTGCAAAAGTATTCATACGCCTCGAACTTGAACTTTTGTTATTTTTTCATATTGTCAATCACAACTTTCAATGTATTTTGTCAGGATATGGTGCGATACATCAACACAAAGTAGTATTGGAAAGGTAGGAAAATGATTGCTTTCAATTTCTTTTACATAAAAAATCTGCTTCTGTCAGATGAGCCTGAAACCAGACCAACAGGACAAATGTTAAATGTACCGGAAAACTAAAACCTGAACACACCAACCCCACAATGAAGTACGGCGGTGGCACCATCATGCTATGGGGAAGCCTTTCTACAGAAGGGACAGGACAACTGGTCAAAGCTGAGGGGAGGGGGGTCAGTTTTGAAAAGCAGGTGTCATTTTCCTTTCACTTTACAATTATGCACAAGAAATCCAATAACATACATTAAGGTTTGTGGTTGTATTGTGGCAAAACGTGAAGAATACTTGAATACTTTCGTAGGACACTGTAAAAATCTGTGGATTCTGCTGGTTTCAGAGATGTGGTGGGGGTGTGTTTTCTGTTAAAACTGCAAAACTGACATGTTGATCTGCTTACTCTGCTCTCCTCTGCATATATTCACAAATACATGACAGGGAACATAAACTATCTATAAATATAGCCGGTTATAGATTCCTCCACAATATTTACATTCAGTAGTACAGTTATTAGTGACAGAATCGACTGGGAACACAAAAAATCACAACCTGATGCTGTTTGAGAGCTGGTTTAGACACATAAGAAGGCGGACATGTAGCAGTTGTGCATGTTATAAGAAGTTAATGCCTGTGTCTTATTTTAAAGCTGATGAGCAAATGCTGCCAACTGATGCAGAAAGTGGTGCTTTATTTCCATTTTTGTGATGAAAGTGAAGGCAGGTTAGAGAAGATCTACAAACAGCATCCTCATCTACGGAGCTATGAATGGAGAAGTGATGCTGATAAGGTTGCATGCAGGTCAGGCAATTGAGAGCGTGTTTCACAGCTTTAATTATTTAAAAAGGACGGCTTCAGCGCTTCGGGTTGCCACAAGGTGACTAGAAACACAGCATTGATCCCAAGAGATTTCCAAAATGTTCCAGTAAGAGGTGGTTACTTTAACATGAAAGGAAGGGTGTTTGTGAATCATTATTTCTCAGGCCCCTGCAGGCACATTTGGACCCTGACTGAAAGTTTTCAGCACTGCTCACAAATAGGAAAGGCGAGAAAACCATCAGAAACAGCTGTGATGCTATAATTCTGCAATGTGCTTTAATTCTGTAAAACATGGTTCTATAACCATGCAGGTCAGAACAACCACAACAGGAAGTGAAACTGACACAGGACTCCTGCTGTCTTCAAGTCTGCACACCACGGATATGGCCTTTATAGGAGTGGCAAGAACAAAGACTTGCTGAAAGAAAACCATGAGAACCCCTGTTTCAAGTTTTCCATGAGCCATGTAGGGGACACAGCAAAGATATGGAAGAAAAGTTAACTATTTGGCCTACATGCACGTGTGGCTAGGTGTGGAGGAAAACTAACACTGTACATTGCCCTTAACACGCCATCCCCACCAAGACACATGGTGGTGGCAGCATCATGATGTGGGGAGGGTTTTTAGTCAGCAGGGACAGGAAGGCTGGTTAGAGTTGATTGGAGATTGATGAAGCTAAAAACAGGATATCATAAGATTCCCAAAATACAGCAGTAGGATTATGTTTTTTTTAGCATGTGGAGGGAGCTGCCATCCCCACCATGAAACATGGTGGTGGAAGCATCATGCTGTGGGAATGCTTTTCTTCATCAGGGACAGAGATGTTGGCCCTGAGTTGAAGGCAATATGGTTAAAGCTGAATACAGGGCATGAATTGATTCTCACTATGTGGCAGTAGAGGACATTTTTATAATCTTCTGGAGAGAGCTGTTTGTGATGAATGATCCCTCTGCCGCCTGCAACCACATCTAGACGCTGAGTCAAAGAGGAGAGTGAACATCGCAACCTGTGAGACGCTATTGTTGTGTAAAACATCTCTGTGACCCTGCAGCACAGAACAATGATAAAAGAAAATAGAACTCAGACAGGACTGCTGCTGTTTACATGAATGACTTACAGCTGAAAACAAAAAAAACTGGACACAGCACCTACAAACTAACACAGAACACACCGAACCAAAGAACAAGAGGTGGACGGAGAAAAAGCAAGTGTCTGCTGTGACTGGTTACCATTAGTGTGAATCAGTGTATGTGGTTAGATATGTACCTGTTTTTCCTTTAAATAATCACTGAGCACAGAGCAAAAATGAAGTCTTCCTAAAATCAGGGTCTTGCTTTGCACCTACCAATCAAAACCCTTGTACCAATCCCCACCCTCCATACCCAGAGAAAAGAAAACACTGGATCGGGGTGGCTTGCTGGCTGTGTTTTCCAGTTTTGCCACCTTTTACTTCTTGTTTTTGAGTTGATTGGCCAGCCAGTCGAGGCCCTCATAGAGGCCGTCGCCGCTGGTGGCACATGTGGCCTGGATGTACCAGTTGCGGTGACGGAGGGAGTGTAAGCCCAGCTTGTCTGTGATCTCGGCAGCATTCATGGCGTTTGGTAAATCCTGTCAAAACAGGGTAAAGGTCAGTAGGTAAAGATTTTGAAGAATCCAAATTCAATGACAAAAAAAAACATGAAATCTTGTGCATCTTAATTGTTGATACCCCTGCTGGTAATCCTTTGTGTAACCCGTTTTCCAAATATGACAGCACTTGTCTTCTCCATCTTCTCCAACATTTCATAAGGTTGGAGCATACCAAGAAGGAACTTTCACCATTCCTCTTTAGAGAGATCGCAGAGAGACCTTTATCTTCTCTTAGGCACAATAACAACTCTTTTTTAATCTTCTGGCAGAGGCCAACAACAGGCCCACATCATCACAGACCTTCTATGCTTATCAGTAAGCATGATGTGCTTCTTAAAATATTCATCCTTTATTTTGTACACCACATCCCCCTTAAGTGTTAATTTTAGTCTCATCTGACCAAAAACATGTTTTTTTTAATTAAAGTTCCAGTAGGACCCCCAAAAAACTGGTTGGCATGTAAATAGGGTCGGGTTGTTGCCATGGAGGCTTGGTGACCCAAGATGCCAGTCTTTGCTGCAGCTCAAACAGCAAGATTTGGGGTGTTTTTACCGGCCCTAACACCCTGCTCCCTGTGCCAAAAGTCATTGTCCTGTAAAAGGCAGTTGTTCATTTCCACACATGTAATAATTGGTTTGTAATTAAAAAATGCGAGACACTCTGATATATTAAAAAATTTAAGTGAAAAAAATCCCTCAGCTATTTATTTTATAGTAATTTGTAGGGGAACCAATAAATGCAACACAAGTGACAGGACATTTTTTTGTGTTGGATTTTTTCCCCCTGAACAGATGTACTCAAAAAAATTTCTGTGTGAGATTATGCCACTCCAGTAGAAGGTGAATTTATTTTAAAATTTTTCATGCATTTATCGGGGATGTCAATAAGTGGGGAGGGTGCTTCATCAGCATCAAGCTCCATCAGCTTCATCACTTTACGAAGAAAGCAGGTTTGGATGCTTGAGCTTTTTATTTTCTAAGGATACGTCTTATACATCAGTCCCTACGGAGCAATTATTCTTCCTATATGACTGACATGTCTCATCTGTTTATCTCACACGGTAAGCTAGTTCAGAATGAAAAGTGTCTTGGATGCTTTTTTCCTCTAACGGTTAAAACAGAATTTGACTTGGAAATATAAACACTTAGAGCACCCTTAAACAGAAGACAAATGTATATATGTTGCAAAACAAAACAAAAATGTAGGGGTTCCTTGCCTGTTTATTTGCAAACACAAGGAGCACTGCATCTCTCAACTCATCCTCAGCCAGCATCCTCATCAGCTCCTCTCGGGCTTCGTTCACACGTTCTCTGTCATTACTGTCCACCACAAAGATCAGACCTGAAACAGTAAAAAAACAAAAAAACTTGCTGAACATACCATTTTCTAAAAAAAAGCATATCTTTGGTATAGCTGGCTGATTAGCTTTCCTCACCCTGAGTGTTTTGAAAGTAGTGCCTCCAGAGGGGCCGGATCTTATCCTGTCCACCCACGTCCCACACGGTGAAGCTGATGTTCTTGTACTCCACCGTCTCAACATTAAATCCTGACAAAAGGGAAGACGTCATGCACCATGTAAGGTGAACACAGTGAACAGCTGTGAATGTGCAATGCATGTGAACCGCTTAGCACACACCGATAGTAGGGATGGTGGTGACTATTTCCCCCAGCTTCAGTTTATAAAGGATTGTCGTTTTCCCAGCAGCGTCAAGCCCCACCATCAAGATTCTCATCTCCTTTTTTCCTATGAGGCTCTTCAGCAAATTCCCAAAAATATTCCCCATGATTTCAGGAAAGGTTCTGTTACTTCAGTCAAGGTGCTGGAGGCAGTTTGTTACCGTCCTGTGGGGACTGACAATTAAGGAGGGCTGAAAAAGAAAAAAGTAATATTTTTTTTGTGAAAGACAGAATATTCTATGAAACACAAAAACAAAATCTCAGAAAAGTGGTTGATAGCAATTATGGTGTACCTCAGGGGTCTAGAATTGTCAGGATCTGCCATTTCGGACTTTGTTGTGGTTTTGTGTTTGTTTACTTTCAGCTAGATGTTTCTATTCCTTTGGGTTTAGCAGTTATGTTTGTTTATTCCTTCTGTTCCCTGATAGTTTTGTTCTCTCTCCTGACTCCTAGTTTTAGTAGTTCTTTCTCCCCTTTTCATAGTTCCCTTGTTGGTTGCTTCCTCATTTATTTATTACTAAGAATGGTTTTCTCCCCTTATTATTATTATTATTTCAGTTCTCTTTGCTTCTTTGGGTTTTCTAGTTTAGTTTCTCACTTGGTGTTTCTGTGCTTGTTTATTGTTAGGTTATTTGTTCTTGCTGCACTCTTCTAGTTTATTAGTTTCTTTTCCCTGTCCCTCCTCTTGTCATTAGTTCCCCTTCAGTTATTATTTACTCAGTGTTCGTTTCCCTTTATATATGTAGTTCTTCCCAGCCTTATCCCTAGTTTAGTTCCCCGTGTTAGTCTCAATTGTTTCTGATTGGTTAGCTTTTAGTTATTGTTTGCCGTTATACCTAGTTCCATGTATTGTTTACGTTTTGATTTGCATTTATTCTAGGTCATTGCTTTCTCTGCTTCCCTCCCAGTTAGCTCAGTCAGTATTTGTTTGGGTTTGTTTACTTCTCAGTTAGGTCTTCCTCTATGTCTTCTGATTACCTTGTTGGTTCTTATTTTCCAGGTTGTTATAGTTTTCTTAGATCTGTTTCTCTGAGTTTGTTATTTAGTCCCTTCTCCCATGGTTTAGTTTTGTATTAGTTTCACCTGTCCTTCAGCCTCCTTGCTAGCCAGTTTTTCTTTAATAAATCATCGTTCTGCTCGCCATGCCGTCTCCTCGCCTGCCTCTGCACTTTGGTCCACAAAAACCTCAGACTACGACAAGAATAGGTATTTTGCATTTTTGTATGTATATTAAAGAATTTCCTTAAGTTTTTTCACCTAATGTTTTTATCAGATGTATGCAGACGACACTGCTGCATTTTTATATGCAAAAAAGAAGTAGCTTTCTGCAAAATAACTGTCTGCTATATAGTAAATAACAATATTGGTGTACTTCAGGGATCCACATTGGGTCCTCTACATATTAATTTGTATATTAATGACTTTCCTGAAGTATGTCCACCTCATGCCACTTGTCAAATGTGTGCAGAAGAAACTGTTGTATATAACATATAAAATTTAGGGCAGGGCTGCAGAACGACTGTGAGGTATAATCTATGTAACCAGTCAGCATTAGATCTATGACTGGCTATTTAACTCATGTTTGCATCTCAATGTTGATAAATGTGTGTGTTCTTTTTGAGGTCTGTCAATAAAGATTCAGATCCAGATATTACTATGTACCAGGATTGTTTCACTTATGTATGACCAGTTAAACAGGAAGGACTAAATCACAATGAATAGAGGGCTTTTGATATGTTGAATAAAAAGTCAAAGCTATACCATCACTGCATGTTTTTAATTATAAATAAATTTGTATCTTGCGAAAAAAGGATTAAATATTCAGATAGCACAAAAGCTTTAGTATTCTCTGGCCTTTTCTCGACTGAATATTTTCATTAAACACAATCAAAATGTCTCAGGAAGACAATCAGAGGAGATAATATTATCCAACACAGAAAAAGGTGCCTTTGGGCAGTCAGCTTTCTTTTATAGGGCAGCTCATACTTGGACCATGGAATAAAGTAACATCTAAGAAATCTTATAGTGTAACATCTTAAAGATTTCTAAAGGTATAAAATTATATTTGATAACTAATCAAATATTTGATAACAATTTAGATTAGTAACTATGTTTTTAATTTTCACTTTTGTTTATTATATTGTAATTTAACAAATCACATGATTTAATGTTTTAATCTTGTTCTTCTTTAATCGACCTGCCAGGGACTGCAACTGGAAATTAAACTTACTGTCAAAATCAGACACATTTACAAGATCGTTTTTGCTTATATTGATTAATGTGGGTTGTCTCTTTTAAATAAATAAAGTAAAAAGTAAAGTAAACCCTTCTTGTGCCATGCTCTAAATTCTCGAAAACTGAAATTATATCTCCTCCTGTACATGCACACCACGTGACAGGTGCGGAGCTACGTCACACAGCCACAGTCAACATCACAGAAGGTGACAAAGATGCATGTCTGCGCCATGACTCGAGGCAACAGCACAATCTGTTCAGACTCCTTTCACAGCTTTTCCTTCTCCTTCAAATGTTAGCTTGCAACCACGCCAACCCCTCAAAGCACAGGCAGCATGTCCTACATTACCAGGCCTGGCTAGGATGCATGTAAAAGATGAGCCACGCACCATGTCACCAGATACTGTTGTACCAAAAAGCAATAAGTCAGACAATAAACCAGAGCTTGTTTGTAAAGAGCAAAACCTGATAAAAATGGATTTTTTGCCACCAGTATCTGATGGTAATGGTATGAGCCAGCCATTAAGGGGGGACTGGTTTAAGGCAGAAAACAAGTTGTATCAGCGTAGGGGCTCAGTTTCAGCTGCATTACAGAATGCGCAAAAAACACACAACACCTAACCTTATTTTCCATGACAATAGAAAACACTGGATTTACACTGGAGACTATGATGAGCATCAAAAGTTGAATTACTGTAGTTTTACTGCCTATTTTTCAGGTCAATTTTCCATACTTTGACACACTATAATTTTCAAGGACCTCAGTCCTTTTTAGACTATTGTTAACGTAACAATATAAAAATTCATAATTCATTTATGTCAGATATCATTTTGATGGATGGATGGAAATGCATAGATTGATGGAAACTAGACATATGGATGTTTTGCACAATAGAAAAGAGAATAGTCAGGAAGTAGCTATATTTTTTCATTCTTTATTTTCTTTTTCCATAATTATCCATACGTGGAAAATACTGGATCAAATCCCATACTGAAATACATTAAAAATACGTAAAGAGCTGCAGAAGGTGAGCTTTCCTTTAGTGTGGACACATGCACATCCGATTGGTGCCTAAACATGAGAAGTAAAATGTATCTAAAGGATTTAACATAAACTGAAAGAAATGTTTTAAATAGAAAATGCAACGTTCAGTAAATAACATTAATTGCATCCTAAGTTATTAAGCGTGGTGTTATTCTGTGTGGAAATGTATACAATTTTAAAGAATGGATCAAAACATTTGTTGTCAACAGATACTGCTGCTGAACATAATTAAAAGAAAAACAGGACATTTTCTGCTGCCCTGTCCATGGTGCTAAAGAGGCTCAACAGCTGATCACTGGCTGTCACCGGCTCCCCTCTCAGTTATGTCTAACCGCAGGTTTTATCTCTGAACGGAGGCATGAAAGGGCAGCAGGGCCCGATGACTCCCCCCTCAGCTCCGGTGTCTCAGGTTAGCCCGGGATGCTACGTTAGGTAACGGCATACAGCCATCCTGCCTGTCCTCGTTAGCAGCCCCTCTCCGCCTCAGATACATTACATTTCACCACACGAGTCCCAATTTGCCTGCGCTAAAAAATACGGATTTATCAGTTGCGATTAACTTTTATAGTAGAGATAATTGGATGCGACGACTGCTAGCGTTAGAACCGTCTTCATCCACCCCATTCATCCATCCAACCATCCCTTCCTCCGCTCATCACCTCACAGGGCATCCCGCTACCAGCGAGCCGCCCGCTGCTGCCTGAGACCGGGTGTCACCGAGGCAGCTCGGCCGCTACAGGAGCGACACATTCCCCGTATAATTCAGTCAGCTGTCGGAACCTACGTGATACGTGCCGTGTTGATGGTGATGTCGGTATCCTCGCTTACCTTAGCCGTGCTGTCCACTACTGAAGGGTCTCACGAGATCTTCTGGAGGACAACTTGGCAGCGCACGAAACCTCGCGATATTAAAACTTAAGCGAAGGGATGAACTACAAACTGTCTTTATGTGTAATTTAGTTAAATCTTTTGCAGGCTGACTAGACAGAAACTGCCTATAAATAGCATTTTCAGAAAAATTACTCGGCTTTAATGTTAATCGTTTGTTTTGTATAACTGGTTTTAGTGTTAACTTTTTTGGTAAACTTGTTTTAGTGTTAATAATATGTTTCTTTTTCTAATGATTATGACTTTTAAGAGGTTTGAGACCATATTAGAGCGCAGGGAGCATTGTGATCAGATCACGTTATATTTTTCTACATTTTAAAAGCGTTTAACAACCAGTACATTGGGCAACCCATCAGCAGACCAGTTTAAAAATTAGACTAGTTATACATGTTTAAGCCTGATGTTATTGCTAACTTGCAACTTAAATAAAAAACGTTATGTAATAATTTTTTAACAATGTATCCAGAGCCTAATAATAATGATAAGGAAACAATAGAAAAGAAACAGGGAATTTGTTTCTGAATTTTCTACTGCATATTCATAGCACATTATTTTTCCACTTTTTTACATTAGAACCAAAAATGTCAATGTATTTATTGTAATTTTATGTTAAAGACATGTTTTCAAAAGTCCGTTTCTGTTTTCCTGATCAGGCCCTCGTGATGACTCCGTCCCCAGCTGTCGGCTCCTGAATAAGTTCATGTTGGAGACTCACACTGAGAGAAAACGAGATCATCAGAATCAAATCAACATTAAGCGTTACACTCTTTTCTAAGACGTGGATCCCTTTTTCAACTCCTACGAGAGGTTGGTAAACTTTTGATAAAATGTAAACCTTGAATCATTTTATCTTGTTTTTGTTTGTTTTTACAAAATAAAATTATTAGTAAGCAGACCTCAGTGTGATTAATATTGATTATAATCCTTCATTACATATAATTAACCTCATTGATCACAAAAAGACCTAAACTATGAAATATGCTGAATCTGCAGGTTTTGTAACAGTTGCGATTAAAGTTTTCTCGCTTTGTAAGGTAGCCTAGTTCATCCTTTAGACAGACCTTTGGAAATGCTTTAGACTGACTATACTATAACACTGATTATTTAGGTATATTAATATTGTTTAATGTTAATCAGAGGTGATGCAGTCCAACATGTTACAGTCCCTGTAAAGGTGGAAAAATTCTAATCTCAGTAGTCATACAACAAAAAACATGAAACCAATCAGATCTGAAATGTACAGTGTAGTTAGATTACACTGTAATGTAGCATCAAGGATTTTATTTAAAAATACAGTAGTGACAAAATGCATGGAAACATCAAAATTGTCTTTTAATAAACAAAAATCCATACCAACTTCAGGAAAAGTAAAAGAAATAAAACACAGGAAACTGGTTAAATGGCTTTGAGAACGGTGTAACACTTTTGCAATATTTAAATCTGCAGAAGAGGAACGAATTAAAGTCTTGCATTCGAATAACGACACAAACAGCATTGTGAAACATTACTATGAGAAACTGAACAAAAGGGCTGGGTAGGCCGAGCAGTTTACAGCAAACAGAGCTGTAGGTTTTTGGTGTTAACCCATTAAATCACTCTGGGTGGCCTAATCCATTACCTAGTGGTATCTGAAGCACATTTAAATTTGGCAAACTGAGCCAAAACACAGATCTAAAATGTAAACAAGCATGTTTACCAGCATTCTTCTGAGTAGTTCTGTGGTCTGATGGAGGAAGTAGGTTTTATCGGCACACAGATGAGTAATCAGTTTCTATCTTGCATCATCACAAATTGCTTTCAGATAGTCTGCTTAGTCAAACGCTCGTTTCAAAAAGAAAAGCTTTGTCTGTCTTTTAGGTAAGAAATCAGTCTTCCACACATTTCCTTTGTCAAATTGTTGCATTGAAGCCATACCTTTGATTTTAAGGCTCATCATGGTCCTTAAGTGCAACAAGCAGGGTGGAAAGAAACCTGGTCTATGCATCTTTACATGTCTGGCTTAGTTTTACACCACAACCTAAAAGTAATCTCTGCATGACAAACACTCCTTTGTCTAAAACTGTTTGGCACATACTCTGCCTTTTATAATATCCTACCAGAAAAAAACTGTTCTTGAGACAAATGGTGTATGTTTGGGGGTCTTTTTGATTAGATTTTCTGTAAGACTGATATATAGGGAAAAATAAAACTGATGACTTAAAATTGAATTATGATCTCATCCCAACTTCTCAGGTTTGATATTTTAGATAGTGTCAAATACGGCAAATATTTCATAAAGCTAGAATGTATAAACACTGTAAAAACTATAATCATCATATGAGCTGAAAATAACTTGCAATATGTGGCATTAGCCTGGATTTTTCTGATTAGAAAAACATTTATATACTTGCAGTCCATAAATGCAAGCATTACAGAGTTACATTTAATTTCATTTTCATGTATGACTTATTGACATTTAGCCACCCGGTAACAGGCTAGCATGCATTTCCGCCTGGCAGGGAGGTGCAGATGTTTGATATGTGATGACAGTGAGTCATAGGTGAAGAAAACTAGCCTCTACAGCACAAGCAGTTCCCAGAACATCTCCTGTTTATAGAATAATCTGTGAGAACAATACATACTGTACTGCTGAGTGTTTAATGGCAGTTTTAGATCCGTAGAGCAGCAACAGTTTCACATTTATTTGAGAATATGGTAACAAAAAAATATATTAACTATATGGTGCAGCATCTGTGCCTTAAAAGCTGTTGCACCTCTTGTTGTGTTCACAATAATAACCTTTGCACCATCCTGTTGGTAGCATACATCTAGAGAAGAGGGTTAACTGTGCAAACTAAATTAAGTTAATCTAAACATGCTCCAGTTAAAGCAGACTTTACAGGCCAATGAAAAATCATTTTTTATCAACTAGGATGCAGTCCTGACCTTCACAAAAATCCATTCCACATCTTTGTTTATTTTCAGAAATATTCAGGTGCAAATATGAGACTGTCAGGAACTCAGCAGAACATGATGTTAGCCAAACAATATATTTTATTAAGATTTGATAGACCAACACAAAGTAGCAGATACCGTATTTATGAAGTTGAAGGCAGCTGCAGGTCTTTTGGATTGACACCTTCGCACATCTAGAGACTAAAATGTATACCTCTTCTATTCTGCAATAGCTAAGGCTCAATCAGACTGCATGTAATGTGTCTGTGAAGATCAATTTTCAAGTCTTGCCCCATATTCTGAGTTGGATTGAGGTGTGAACTTTGACTAGACCATTCTATCAGATGATTATACTTTGATCTAAACTACTCCATTGTTGCTTTGGCCATATGTTTGAGGTCAGTGTCTTGCCAGAAGATGAACCTCTGCCCCAATCTAAAATCTTTTGAAGCTTCCAAAAGATTTTCTACACCATTCGAAGAACAGCTGTATTAACACTGACAGCACGTTACACACTGATGGACTCTATTTGCATGTAACATCTGAAGGTAATTGGTTGCAACAGATTTTATTTTGGAGTATTATATCAAAAGGGACTAAATGCAAAAGCACAACACACTTTTTACATTTTCTTGTGTAATTATTTTAAAAAAAAGTATCATATTACTTTCATTTCATAAATATGTGTGACATTGTGCTGCTCTGGTAGATCATATTTATTGAAATAAAAAAGTTAACTGGGTAAAAAACTGAGATGGCCAGTCCATTGTGGAGCTTACAAAGAGACACAAAGTGAAGCTACCTGATAAATTAACAAGCACAGTCCAAAATGATTCATACCACTTACTGATTTAGGTTTAGAGTAATCTTTTCATATTAACATGTTTCTTTTGACTAAAAGTGCTATTAACATTTTGAAGTGGCCCAGCCAGAGTCCCAACTTAAAACTGTGGAGGAAGCTAAAGATTAGGGTGATGGCAAGGAGGCCTGCCAACTTCAAAAATGTGGAGATCATCCCCAAAATAAATCATCAAAATACCCATGGAACCATGGAAAATTATAAGAAGGGTATAACTGCTGTATTGCTAAAACAGATATGTCCATTTATTATAGAGAAGAGTATAAAATAATTTCAACATTCCATTTTTTATTAAAATGTGAGTAATAATATTTTTATCCAAATGTATACTTCTTTTACATTTTTTATTGTCTTTTCATTGATGTCTGTCTCTTTCCTATCAGAAACAACCTTCTTGGTTGAATAAAAATAAGTTTAAATATTTGTTGGCCACGCATATTAATTATTTTTGGGCTTATTTTTATGTGTTTGGATCGGTAGTGATTTTGGTCTATTTTCAGGGGTTAGGATAGGGTTTAAACTCAGTATTCCAATGATAATAAAACTCATCACAATTTTGTGAGGTAGCCTAGTTCTCAAACTCAAATCCTAGATTTTTTGTGTTTGTTATTAGAGACTGAACTTTTGATTCCTTGCATAAATCAGATCCTGCCCTGACTGCCTGCCTCAGCAGCGATTGCCCAATTACTCTGAATTGTAATGGCCATTTGAGAGTACCTCGGATGTCAGCTCACACCAGTCTGAAAACAGAACCACCGGGTCTCTTCAAGACTGTTTCAGTGGTTTCCAACATTGTTCTTGGTGCTCCTCATCCTGTCACTAATTTCTGCCAGAACCTACTAATGACCTGTTCATTTAAATCGGGTGTGCTAAACAAGCAAACATGTAAAACAAACAGGAAACCGAGCCTGAAGGACCAAAATGAAAGCAGTCGAAAGATCCAATTCTTTTCGCTGAGCTCAGCCAAATGATGCGGATCTCAAGAAAGATCTGGAATTCCCATCAGTCGCAGCAAACATGCAAGCCGAGCTGAAACAGCACGCTACTGCCCCCTAGCGGCTACGCCTAGGCGGAGGCAGGGCAGACGGGATGCTGCTGGACGATATTTCTAGGCGGGCTCTTCGTGAAGACCCAGGTGTTGGGACAACAGGCTGCTAAGTTCTTATCACCACGGCGTTACAACACATCAGCATTACCTGCTGCCGAGCCATTTTGTACGCAGTTATCGACAGGCAGACAGTGCAGCTCTATCGGCTCTGCTGGGTCCAGAAGAAGCCAGACGGAAGTTAGTGGATGGTTCTTCTCCACAAGTTCACAATGAAGATACGCGTTTTTCTCCTAATGCTTGCGGTTTTCTCCCGTGGGCTCGCACAGGTTGAAGAAAATGAAGCAGATCAGCTGCAGGTCGAGACACTGGTGAGCAGGATACGAGTATTACAGTATAACAGCAGTAAACACAGCCGCTGTAAATCAGCACCCTGCAACAAAATAACTCTGAACTCTTCTTACTGTAGGCGAAGCCAGAAACTTGCTCCGTTCTCTCCACAGTGGGAGACACGCTGCGAATCCACTACACGGTAAACTCACAGAGACACGCTCAGCTCTTCTTTGCCTCATAAACCAGTAAAACCATCTCTTATCTGTGGAAGGGTAGTATTCAAATTTTTTTTTTTTTACAAAGAAAGGTAGAGACGAGCCGAGCTGATGACGAGGCCAGATGTCTGTGTGGCACCGTCCGCTTGAACCATGTGGATCAAGCTGCATTTCCACGCAGCGGCTCAGTTTGAACAATAAAAAGCCTCAGGCTCAGGATTTAGAGGATCTCTGTTGTACACTTTGAACGTAGCATGGGTCGGTGTTTCATGGGACTTTATATGGGGTCCGAGTTTACTATGGTACGTAGAGGGCGGTGCAACACGTCAGCAATAACAGTTCTGTGGGACAGCACATTCATTTAGTAGTAATAATAATAATAATAATGAAAATATAATAAATAGTGGTTGAATTGCTCTCACGGATTAATTCGGTTTTAATCCGCAAGTTTAAAACAACACTAAAAGTATCAAAACATATACTTGGCAATTGTGTCTCATCTAAAATACTCGAGTAAAGGTTTATCTTTCATAAACGTTCAGGTGTAACCCAAGAGGCATTTTTAGCGTTTTATACACAAATATCCTTTGGAGCAGATGAGAACTCGTCCCCTTTATCCTAAAAGTATTGGTCTATGTTGTTTTTATTTCAACACAAAACAAACATAAGTGACAAATAGATTATGTTAACATTTCTATGATTTTAACACATAGTTTGGACTACAATAAATACTTTAAAAAACCTATTTAAAATGCGCAACCCTGCCATATGGGTGGTAATGTCATGGTGAAGCTTTGCTTGTGCAAATCAATAAAATAGCAACAATGGTAACAGTAGTTATGGTAGCATAATAATAGATTTTTGTGCCAATTATTATTAGGTCTATTTTCCCTAATTACACAAATAGCATAGACTATTGTAAAAATTATTAAATTAATAAAAAATAAATAAAATGAATAAAATAACCTATTAAAAAAAGGATTTTATTAAAATTTTATTGCATTTTGAGCAGATTTTTAAATATATATTTTCATGTTCAGATAATAGGAAATAACCGGAAAGAACGTTGGTAAAATGGCCTTATTAACAAAATAATAAAACTAAATACAAATTAAAATGAAGTCTATTCTAACAATTAACATTTTGAATAAAAACTATAAGATTTAAGATGGATTTTTGCTTTAGCTTTAGTAATATTTATTAATTAATACATTAATTGAGCTTCATGAGACATTTTACATTTCTAGCAGAAATGAACAACCCTGTCTTGCTTAAACATAAACTCAGTGTTTTAGGATTTTAAGTAGTTTAATTAAGACTCCAGTTTAAATTTGTAGCTTCTTCATTAAACAAACAGCCCAAAGGATTCAGAAATTAGTGATTAGACAATAGATTCAATATGAAATCTCACCTTATTCAAGATATTATGAAGTGTTATCTTTCAGGTCACAGTTATGTCCACCTAAAAACGACTGAGGTCTTGTTGGTTAATCTATAAAAAGTGACAATGCTGCTCATTACCACAAATACTATAGTTGCAATCAGCTGTCTTAGTTTGCTGAGTTTCGCTCAATACATATAACCTAACCATGCAGCTGGTCTAAAGCTCACAGATGTGTTTTATCTGACATAAAAGAAATCTGTGAAAAGGTTGTTAGGTTTTGGGTGTCAAATTTTAAGAAAATTTAGTTTCAGATTTTTCTGTTTTTGCACCAAGGAAAATGTCAAGTCATCTCTTTTAATTGAAAGCTGTTTATATGTTAGATCTAAAATAATGTTGCTCCAAGACTAATGTTATTGGTATCTTGTGTTACAATTCATCTTAAAAACATAATTTCACTGTAACATTTTAGTTTTTCCTCTATCTTACTCTGCTTGCTGATGCTTTGATTACCCAGGGTAGGCTGATGGATGGGAAGGTGATCGACTCCTCACTGTCCTGGGACCCTTTCGTTGTCGAGCTGGGGAAGAGGACAGTTATTCCTGGTAAGGTAACAAATAATAATACAACTTTTCTGCAGGTTCTGCTCCTCAGTCAGGGACATCTTCATGAGTTTTTTTTTCCTATAGTCAGTGTTGTGTGATTTTCCTTACAGGTCTGGAACAAAGCTTGATTGGTGTGTGTGAAGGGTAAGACCAACATGCAAGAAAAAGCTTTCATTTACCAAGCGTCCAAAAAATACTTAAAAAATATAAAAAATGATTTTTCAGAAGCAAATTTATTTTCTCATGTTTAGGCAAAAAATAAAAGCTACTATTCCTTCTCACCTTGCGTATGGCAAAAAAGGATACCCTCCTACAATTCCAGGTACACAACCTATGAACACAGACGCAACAATAACAAATTTGAAGACAGGACACATTTGATTAAGTCTCGGTGTACATCCCTGGTGGATGGACGTGTCCTGCATCTGTCGCAGGTGATGCAGCTCTGGAATTCGAGGTGGAGGTGATTTCTCTGGCACAGCAGACGCAGTGGCAGAAGATCATCAACGACGTTTTCCCCCTGGTGTGTTTGGCCCTGGTGCCCACTCTGCTCGGCCTGGTGGGGCTTTACCTTTACAAAAAGGCCAACGCTCAGAAGCCAAGCAAAAAGAAATCCAAAGATAAGAAGAGCAAGAAGAAATAAGGACTAGGCGGAGAATTTAATTTAAATAAACTTTTTCAATGACTTTGTTGTTTTTGCTTATTTTATACAGAACATCCTTCTGTAAGCATTTTGTGACAAAGGTTTTTCCCCCCTTACAGGTTTCTTCTGTTTTTACTTTTTTGTTACACGTAAATGTTTCAGATCAACATTATTTCATTTATAAAAGGAAAAAATATATCAAAACCAATCTGTTGTTATGTGAAAATATGAATATGATTGGGCCCCTTGTTAAATAATGAATTAACCGTGACTACCCACATTTTTTTTTGGAAAGGTGAGTCAGAGAGCTGTAGAAGAAGAAATAATTTAAACCTGAACCTGTCTGACAACATGAAGTAGGTTAAAATCTCAAAAAGCAAACCCAATTAATTGGGGTTGCACCGTATTGTTGTATTGGCTTAGAAAGAAAGTCATGTATGGTATCAACACACCATAACACAAGGATCCTGTGTTGCAACCCTGTGGAGAAACTCCTGCTCCGTCAGTGCTTCTGTCTGCAATTCTGTTGTGTTTTTATAGTTTTTAGAGAAACGTCCAGTTATTTTCTCTATGACTGCCATCACTGTGCAAGCATTATATGACAAAATGCTGTTAATTTGTTTTTGGTATCCACGTCCTGACTTGTCAGCTTTTGTCCAGTGAGATCATTTTGATCCTTTCAAACCTCTTTGAAAACTCTGGTTAAGTGTTTTCTTGTTTAGCTTTTTTTTTGTCACGTTTCCAATTATCAAACTGATTTTAATATTCGCCAATCTGGAGTTTATGATAGAGTGCAGAATTCATGGTTCCACCAAGAAGTAAAGCAGTCTCAGGAACTTATGTTACCACCACTCTGTTTGACTGCACTATGATGCTTTTATCTAAAATCCTGTCTTAGTTTTACAGCAGAAAGCCTTGGAAATTCCTTAATACCCTTTTCCAGACCCATAGACGTCAGTATCTATGTTTCACCATACCCACAGTGAAGCATGGTAGTGGCAGCACCATGCTCTGGGATTACTGCTCTTCAGGTGGAATGGGGATATTTGTTAAAAACCTTTAGATGTCTGCTAAAAAACTCAGATGAAGAAGGATTTCATTTTTCAGCCTCACAGAGAGTCCTGGTGTACATCTGAATCAACAAAACAATCATTCCATGAGAGGAGAATTAAAGTTCTGGTACCAAGCTGGGTCCAGAGGTAAATCTGACTGGAAATCCTCTGGGTCTCCTAAAAAGGGTTTCAACCAAAAAAGACTGACTGATGAAATTGAATCGATGCTTCAACCAAGTTTGAGTTTAAGAGTGTTCTTATGCAACCATGTTTATGTACCCTTTTTTGGACAGCATGTATACCACATTAAAGTTGGAAAAACTTTTTAAATACTTAATCAAGATCTCTTTTCTGCATCACTAAACATGGTATTCTAAAATGGGTGTGTGCACTTCTAAAATCCTCTGTAATACTTCATTATAATCTGAGATCGATGTTGAGTCATGCTGTGTGCACAGTGAACCAATAAGTGCAGGATTCTAATGCCGAGATTAATAAATGTAAGGAGTCCAAACCCACATCTGTATTAGTGTGTAAACATTGGCAAGGAAAATTGTGAGATTTCTTCCCACAAAGCGAATAAAGTTGTATATCTGACCATAAGTAGAAATCAAAGCCTTTCTGATTGTATTAGTTATTACTTTTGAAAAACAAATCAACATGTCTTTTATCTACTGAAACAATGTTTCCTGTCATTACATGTATTTCGGAGTTAAGACAGTCAAAAAGAAGGTGTGGATCTGCTTTATACAAAGAGTAGATGTTCTGCGTAACATGGGCGTTATCAGTGTGTTAGAATTGTGGGTTTTTTTTGTTATATTCCCTAATCTGTTTCCGTTGCTGTGTGGAAATGATTTAGGTTATAAAACAACATCACAAGATTTCAGCATCTTAGAGAGCACTCTTAAGGTTATACTTACCCAGACATGGCCGTCCACCTAAACCGACAGGCCATGCAAGAAGCGCATTAATCACAAACAGCAAAGAGGCCCATGGTAATTATGGAGAAGCTGCAGAGACCCACAGCTCAGGTGCGAGAATCTGTTGACAGGACAACTAATAATCATACTCTCAACAAGTCTGGGCTCTATGAAAGAGGGGCAAGGGGAACAACATTGTTCAGGGAATATCCTAAGAAGTCCCTCTTGCAGTTTACCACAAGCCAGGAAGGACACATAGCAAGAAGGTGCTCCGATTAGATGAGACCAAACGTTTACCTTTTTGGCCTACATACAAAATGCTTTTTGTGGAGGCCCTAAAAACACCTTGCTGGAAAATTAGGTGATGGCAGCATTATGGTGTGGGGATACTCTTCTTTGGAAGTGAAGCTGGTTAGAGGGAAGATGGATGGAGCTAAATGCAGGGGAATCTTGGAAGAACAATGTCTGCAAGACTGGAGATGAGGACCGAGGTTGTCCTTTAATGGCCCTGAACATACAGTGAGAACAACAATGAAATAGTTTAGATCAGAACATATGAACATAATAACATCCTCAGGTTGCTGTGGAGTCTACATGACCCTGAGATCTGGGACCAGTGGTATAAAAGGATATTCATTTTATGACAAATTCAAGGTTTCCAAAAATGTTCATTTCTAAACTTTTTTAGATGTTGCCGTGAAAAGCTAAAATCTTTAATTGTCCTGTCTTCTCAGTGATTATCATTTTGCAATTATTTCAAATTTGAAAGACGAACTTTTACATGTAAACGAGTAGTAAAATGTAGTAAAACGCATAAGAACAAAGACATCGTCACCAATAAAAAATAACAAAATACTTTTAAAAAATTAATTTTATGTTGAACATGTTTTTTTTTTTTTTTGTGGACGGTGGTAACGCAAACATGAATAAACCTTTTCCTCCTGGTTGAAGCAGTGAGGAGGGCGGAGCGGACGGGTTTTTGTGTCGCGGTGCAGCCTCTTCCGGTCCTCTTTCCAGCTTCCCGTGCAACATGGTGAGTGTGTGCTACTGACGGCGGCGTCTCACACACGCATTAAACTCTTATTTTAGTCACATTCTCTGGCGTTTTGAACGCGTTTGAGTCTTTTTAAACGCACATCGAATACACGACGCAGAAAACAGGCCGTAAATATCACTCAGAATGAGTAAAGGGAATCGCGGCCTAATGCTAACCATTAGCAGGCTAATCGTTTCGTGCATGTGTTCTTTGAGCTGGCTAACGATAAAGTATCCGCTAACGTAAACTGAGACAAGCTACAGCAATGTAAATATATCTGTAAGTTGATATTTTCAAGGCGTTAATTAATGTAAACGCTATATTGACTACACACAGTTCCTAATAAATCTCTTTCTGTGGCTGAAGGTTTAAACCTCGTATCCTAGTCGGCTAACCGGCCGCATCCTTGACGAGGTTTTTAAGCCTAAAATAAAATTGAGTTTACATTGAAGTCTGTGAGAAAAATGTCACCTAAATTACCAAAACCTTTTTAGATGTAGCCATTAATAAAATATTTAATTGTCCCGCATTTTCAGTGACTAGTAGGTTAGTTAATTGACTTGTAATAGTCATCAAACTAACTATTAACATATCTACCATGGGTTTTTTTTTAAGTGCAAGCTCACCTTTCGCAAACCGTTGTTCAAGTAAAGATTTGTTCAATAATTTCTATTTAATATTGAGTGAAATGCTTAGTGATGTTTGCCTGTTAGAAAGGTTGAATTTGGGTAACATCTTGGATTGTTTTTAATCAGTCATTTGCTCATTAACTGGGCTTAAAATGTAGAATTAAATTGATCAAATGTGGAAAATGTTTTCATGTTATGCAGGAAAACTGTTGATGCATACTTGTTGTTCCAGCTTTAACATTTGTACCATTTGTTGAATTATCAAGTGAAAACACCCACTTGTTGTTTTTTTTTTTTTAACCCTGAATTAACGTTTTTAATTTGTTGACACGGTCACTGTTTTAAAGACCAAGAAAAGGAGAAACAACGGCCGTGCCAAGAAGGGCCGCGGACATGTGCAGCCCATCCGCTGCACCAACTGCGCCCGCTGCGTCCCCAAGGACAAGGCCATTAAAAAGTTTGTCATCAGGAATATCGTGGAGGCAGCGGCTGTGAGAGACATCTCAGACGCCAGTGTCTTTGACTGTAAGTGTCTTCTCAGACAAAATACTTTTTGACAATGAAATCGGGGTTTGAAAAAGGTTTCTTTTTAAACAGAGAAATCTACATGGGTTATTTTAGACAGAAAATAGTTCTTAAAATGATTCGTATAAGTTAGTCTTCAGGTTTTTATTTTAACATAACTTTAATAATTTCGAAGTTCAAATTAGTTGCTTTTCACATGTGACAAAAACCAACTATGACTACCTGACAGTTAATATTAGCAAATACTTTACAAAGAGGATTCAAAACCATATTTTTTCCGTCTTATTATTGGTATCTTATTCTCATCTGTCATTCTTCGCTTTGCAGCATATGTTCTGCCCAAGCTCTACGTGAAGCTGCACTACTGTGTCAGCTGTGCTATCCACAGCAAAGTAGTGAGGAACCGCTCCTGTGAGGCCAGGAAGGACCGTACTCCACCACCAAGATTTAGGCCCGCTGTGAGTGTTCTCCACAAACTGTTTGCATCTTCTTTTGCATCGTTTATAAGTCTGACTGGGTCTGGAATTAGCTGGTTTGCCGGTTCAAACTTAAATAACCGGGTTCGATGAGCAAAATCTACAAGATGTATAGAGTTGTTTTAACATGTGTATTTTTGTTTTCTTTACAGGCTGGTGCACCAAGAGCTCCTCCAAAACCAATGTAAAGCAAAATCTGAAGATGCTGTGTACCTGAAAAAGATAATTAAAACATCTTTACAAAACTTGAATGAGCAGAACTCAAGTCTTTTATTTTTGTAGGAAACACAAATGCATCTGATTTTATTTAGGGTAGATTCTTACAGTACAAAACTTACAGCAAGTTTAGATTGAGTTAAGCAAAAGTACATATGATTTAAAAAGTTGTAGTTATTTAAAGCAATATTGAGATTAATGAAACGTCACAGATCACGATAGCTTAGAAAATATGACGTTTATAACGTCAATTGTTCTTTTTAGTCATTTGATAGGTAATTGGATTGGCTCAGGAGCAACTTTGGTTCAAAGTACAGAAATCTCCACAGATTTCACCACGTGACTTTAGTGGGTAAATCTTGCACAGGGACGTGACATAAGTTTGAGAGCCAAGACGTTTCTCCTGGATTTTATGTGTGGTCAAAAATGTGAATCTCAACAATTAAAGAGAAAAATGTCTTGAGGACCATTTGTCCACCTTAAATCTGGTCAGAGTTTGGGATAATTAATCTGGACCAAGACAGCTGTTAGGAAAAATAAAATGACTTCCAACTAAAGGCACAACATTAAATTCTTCATTTAGAAAAGGTTTAACCATGGGGGCTTAAATGAAAACAAAGCGAGACCACACCATTAAAAGCTTTTTTCCTGTACAAACAATTCATTTGAGATGAAGGCTTTAATGCCAACATTCTTGACAATGAGCTCAGCGAGTGTTTAAGTTGCAGGCTTTCAAAACTCTATACAACATTATTCTCAGGGTCTCACTGATGCGGCCTGGAAATCCTTTTATTTCCTCTTAAAGTAAGATCTGTGTTAATTTTGAATGTGAAATGTGACTCAAGTTAGTATTTTAGCGAATATGTGCTCAGCTGAAATGAGGTAAAAGTTTACATCATGCTGTTTGAAATAACTTTCACAAAATAAAGTGGAGATGAGGATTATAATGTCCAAAAGCTTTTAATAACAGCAATAAACAGCTCTTTTTTTTTTTCCAAATGTACAAATATCTGAATTTTCCTCTCGCCACCATTACCAAGGAAAGTGCTTTACAGTAGCAGACAAGTGGTTCTTTGGCCCAGCAATGAGGAAATAATTTGGTGCTGCACTGAACCACACAACCCAAATAAACATGTTGCCTAAAACAATTATTTTTCAAACATTTTTCTTCGGAACTTCTGCATATCTAAACAACTGTTAAAAACTGCAAGAATCAATTAACTGGGTTCAGTAAGACCAAACAGGAACTGTTCACAACACTAGTACAACCACTAATATTCATTTAGAGCCGGAAGTGGCTGGGCGGGTTCAATTTAGTTTGTGTTAAGAAAGCAACGTACTTTATAGCTGGCAAATAAAATAAAACGGAACTTGGATTAACAAAGGGGAAATCCAGAACCAAAAAAAAAAAAGTTGAGGGGCTTGAGTCAGCGGATCATTTTGACTTATTAGCTCATTTCTAGCTTTAAATATTAAAAATGTTTTAAATCCTGTTTATGTGCATCAAGTCTTGTTCTTGGCTCATCAAGGTCCAAACTGTCTTCTGGAGAGAGAAAAAATAATTGTGCTTTAACAGTTAAAGATCCATCAACCCATTACAATAGCAAGCTGAATTTCTAACATAGAACAAAAACGTTTACATAGTGTTAAATGCCTCGTTTCCATTCACAATTACTTCCTGCTGAAATGGCCGAAGCTGGATCAGAAACAAAACCCTCAACGCTCTTTTAACACAGGATAACATCAGGTCAAATTCTGCTTAACCGGACAAACAATTACTGAAAAACCACAAAGGATTTAAAATGCATGATATATTAATAAAAACGAGAACTTTAGTGTTTAAATTATTCTGTAACTTGTTAAATTTACTGAATCATCCACAAACATTTTTTTCAAGACATGAAGTCCAGTAGCTCCAGTCTGGGGAACAAGGTAAAGGCACGAAACAATCACCCAACATCAAACGCATTATAAATATATTATAAATAGATTTGTTATATATTAGTGTTGGACTATGTCTTAGTTTATTTTTCAAAGGGAAGTTCTCTAAACTCTGGCAGTGATATCTGAAACCCGCTCCTCTTGAGGCAGAACGTTTTCACGGGTTCTTCCACTTTTTTTTTTTTCCAGAGATGTGCAGATCACAAATGTATTTCTATAAAATAATTTAATATAATCAGATTTCTGGCAGGTATCAGTGCAAACAAAACAGTCAGAGAAGTAAACAGATTCATACCAAATTCCTCAAGGCATCGACACAAACAAAAACAAAGGGCCTTCATTATCCACGTTTACAACAAAACAAAAGGCCCCTCAGGTTCCGTCTCTCTCTCACACTAAAACATACAAACATGGAAATCTTTATTTCACCTCTTGTCAAAACCAAAGTGCATTTCTAATTTAAGGAGAGCCCCTTCCATCATTTGACTGTAGCCAACATGGACCTGGTTTTTGAGCTTGATTTGCACTTTTTCTAATAAGCGACTGACTGCACAGGATTAATCCAGCATTGAATGTTAAAGAACTCATAATTCGTTGAATGAAGCATGTCTGTATTTACAGATTTCATCATAGGCGTCCTTGTGTCACTTCTGATAAAGATTAATCTACAATAATTTGTGCATTCAGTTTGAATCCTGAATTTTGGTGCAAGGCACATCTGTGGATAAAAGAATGCATTTCGTCTTTCTACACTTTGGAACACCTTTAATGAAAATGTACTTTAAATAATTAAATCACTCACAAAATAACCAGAACCCATATTAACAATTTTGTGCCCCGTATCTGAAACATTCAGGATAGGCTTCTTGCCATCAGTGACCCCTTCAAGCTCCCGTGCAGATCAAACCGAGCCAGGTCCTTGTCTGAGTGTGTGTGTGTGGGGGGGGGACTCTATGTAAAGAGGAGGTTGGCCAGCTTTTAGCCTTAGTCAATAATGTGCTCTCCACGGACAATGTGTGAAGAAAATTCGTATCTGTCCTGGCTGCGATGGCCGCAGATGTTGCACTCGAAAGGCTGCCGAAAACCGTGGCAGCCCATGTGGATGGTAAACATGACGTGGTCCAAGAAAAGCACGCGACAGTGCTCACAGCGGAACGACCGCACAGCCCGTCCTTCTGCATCTACGACCCGGAAAGCCTCCCTGGAAGTAGAGGAGGGTGCTGTGGGTGAGCTGGAAGTTGGAGCCGAGGCGGGAGGCGGAAGGGCTGGGTGTCCTCCGTCTTCTCTTTCCACCTCCCGATCTTTGGCTCGGCTGGGGCTGTGTCTGTTCCGACTCCTGTGGTGTGAGGTGGGAGGAGGTCTTGTGATGTGATTGCTGGATTGAAGGAGATGATGCCCGTTGTTACTGGGCAATGTTGGAACAGGAGCTGTGCTGTTGCAGGGCTCGTCCGGCATGCTTTCTGTGTCTGTTGAGTCCTGGAAACCATTGCTAGGTGACGGGGCGTGAGTTTGGCCAGTAGGAAGGTCTTCATGACCCTCAGCTGCCTCCCTCCCCCCGACAACTACAGCTCCAAGGCCAGGTCCGGTGCCTGTGCAATCCAACCGCGGGCCCAAAGCAATTGAGGTGTAAGGGGAGGTGTGGCTTGGCTGGAGTTCTTTAAAAAAGGATGGATGAGTGGTGGGAAGCTGAAGAGGCCTAATTGCGTCTGATAATCCTCCTCCATTACCTGCTGTGTACTCCCCTCCAAGGCTGGCAAAGTGAGGAGCTTCAAGGTCCCCAGCTTGCATGTCCTCGCCTTTATCCAAACCAGCTGTCAGGTCATAAGGTGCATCTGCAATGTTGAGGCGCATGTGCTTCTGTCCTGCAACATAAAAACACACAATCTCATAATATAACCTGCAGCTCCATTAAAAAATGAAGACCGCATTATATCCAGTGCCTTGCAGAAGTACCTATATTCCTGGAAGTTCGTTTTTCCCCACACTGTTTCTTATTACAGCCTTAAAGTTGACTTTTTGGGTGGATGATGGGACAGACCAATAAAAAATTGTGCGGTGGAAGAAAACAACACAAGGTTTGCATAGTTTTTCCCAACTTAAAATCACAAAAGCACAGCGTGCATTTGTATTCGCCCCACATGACTCGATACTTTGTAGAACACCTCTTGCAACTAGGTGTTTGAGGTGGATCTTTCTTCCAGTTTGCACAGCCAAAGATTGAAATTCCTGCCCCATTCTTCTTCGCAAAACAGCTCAAGATCAGTCAGATTGAATGGAAAATGTCTGTGAACATCAATTTCCAGGTTTCGCCTCATATTTGTAATTGTATTGAGGTAAGAACTCTGACTAGACCATACCAACAGGTGAATTTGCTTTGCTCTAAGCCATTCCATTGTTACTCTGTATGTTTGGGGCCGAGGTTCTCCAGCAGGACAGTTGCCCTAGACTCAAATCTTTTCCAGCCTTTAAAAAGGTTTTCTTTCAGGACTGCCCTGAATTTAGCTCCAACCATCTTTCTGTCAACTCTGACCAGCTTCCCTGCCCCTGCTGAGGAAATCAGCATCCCCCACACCATCATACTGCCACCACTATGTTTCACCATGGTGTGCTGTGTTAGTTTCTCTCCAAGCTGCATTTTGAATGTAGGCCAAAGTTCCATTTTGGTTTAATCTGACCAGAGTATCATTGTTCACATGTTTGCCGTGTCCCCTACATAGCTTGTCACAAAATGCAAGCAGGATGGTCCACAGCTTTCTTTCAACTAGACTTTCTTCTCACCACTCTGCTAAAGGCCAGATTTAAAGTGTCCACCGCTAATGGTTGTCCTGTCAACACGGTTTCCCAAGTAAGTCTTTGCAGCTTCTCCAGAGTTATACTTGACCTTTTGACTGCCTCTCTCAAGAAGGCTCTCTTTACCCAGCCTACCCTGGTTTAAACTTCTCTGAAACTTTCTCCCTGACCTGTCTGCTATGTTCCTCGTTCACTAATGTTCTCCAACGAACCTCTGAGACCTTCACAGAACAGCTGGATTTGTACTGAGGTTAAGTTACACACAGGTGTAATTTACTAATTAGGTGACCTATTTGGTCAATTAGCTGCACTGGGTTTTATTTCTCGATATAACAGTAAGGGAAGCTGAAAACAAAAGCATGCCACACTTTTTTCAGATCTTTATTTGCATAAAGTTTTAAAAACCATGTATCCCCCTTTGTTCCACTTCACAACTGTTTGCTATTTTGTGTTGATCAATCACAAAACCTCTGGTTACTGGTTTTAAAGTGGAGCTGCACAGGGAATTAAATTGCAGTTGTCATAGCAACATCAATGTGTGCAATAATAGCAATTGGAAAAGACTGCTTTAATGCAATATTTGGTAAGATAGCATTTCAAGTGCAGTGAATATAAATTATGCATGATGCAGAATCGCAACTATATGTTATGATACTGTGCAGGTGAGAAAATGAGACAAAACTTCAAGGCGTTTAAATACTTAAATACTACCAATGTACTGCATGTCTTCATGCAGCCAGTTAAGACCGCCACTCACTATACACTTTTTTTGCTCAAGTTAATTCACTAAACTCACTCCTACTGCACCTATAAATCTACTAGAAACACAATAGGGAAGCTGCTTGAACCCTCTGACAGAATAATTAGAAGACTGTCAATCTCATCAAATAAGCAGATTTGACTCTGTATCGGAATTTACACTTGAAGCAATGAATATTGCTTTGTTAATTCCCTAACACCGTCCACACTGAGACTAAATGCTCACCTACAAATTTTTGTGGTGTGGATCTTTTGCGTTTAGTGACGCTGTTGGCGAGCCGATCGATAAAAGCCATCTTGTCTGAGGAGGGTTGCAGAAGAGAGTCTGGTACAAACTCTAGCTCTCTCATCTCCTCTCCTGGACAGAGTACAAACAAACTGTTACGTTATTTTAAAGTTTCCTCATAACTCAAACATAGTTTCTTGTAAATCCTAGTTTGTGGTGGAATCTAAACCACCTTTTGGGGCTTCAGGCAATTATGAAAGGAGGACTGTGGTCATCAACCAAATTTTCATGGACACCATTCTGTTAAAGAAATAACTGCCTGTACTATACCTAGATTGTGTGCAGAGTTTGTTGGTTGTGACTCCAGACCCTGCAAGTAGCCATGGCAACGCTCCTGGTGTTCCTCCAGAGTGCTCTGTTGTTTGTAACTACGGCCACAATAACTGCATTTATATGGCTTCCCTATGGTTGGAGAGGACACTGGAGATAAAGGAGGAAGACAGTTAAAAAGCAGTTTACAAAGCACACTTATCAGGCTTCAAATGGCTCTACCTGCATGAGTGCGTAAGTGGCCGGTAAGGGCATCTCTTCTTCGACAAGCATAGCTGCAGAAGGGACATTTAAAAGGCTTCTCCCCTGAGTGCAGCTTGATGTGGCGGAGCAGGTTACCTTTTTGGGTGAATGAGGCGCCACACTGGTTACACTGAAATGGTCGTTCCCCTGTGAATCGTGAAGCAAGTTAGCCTGTCTTCCCTACTAACGACAAAATGGCTTGCCACCTTGTCTTATTCTACTCAGACAACAACACAGGGTTCCTATGGATCTTCTATTTCTAAACTCAGTACATTTCCAGAGCCATAATTTCTTGATTTCTTTTCCCAGCAGCTTTTATAACATTTTAGACATCCGAGTACTAAACCTTTACATTTTTATTATCTTTATGTACCACAAATCATGATATAACACAACACTTAAGGTGGTTACTGATTAAGCATTATGGTAAAGGGCTGTTTCTCTGCTTTCTTTTTCAGGATCTGCACCAACTTAGAAAGAAAGATCAACAACCCTTATATTTGACAAATTCTTAAAAACTGTTTGTAAGCTTTCTTAAACTTTCATTTTAATTAACCTTTATTTTTACTAGGAAAAATCCAGTAGAGATTTAAAATCCCTTTGCTAGGAGGTCGTGGTCAAGACAACAGCACAACAGGTCCACCATTATTATTAACAACACAAGCAAAAACAGACAATATGCAGCAAACTGGGTAAAACAACTGGGAATGTACACGGAAGCACTACATTGGGATTGTTTTACGGCTTTGTTTGGCATCTGAACTACATTTGATTAAGCTCAGTGTAAATACCACCGTTCCCATTTGAAACCCGGACTTAAAGTGAGCTGAAGGTAGAAATAAAAGCTGTGAAATTTCTTCCATTTCAGATAGGTATGTTTTTATTTGTGGGTTCTAAGACAGAAACTTCAAAAGCTAAATACTGAAGGCTAAATTTTAAACTCGTGGCGAATTACAGGTAAAAGAGACCATTTAAATATAAATCAATGGTAAAAAGCACTTAAATTTTGGAGATTCTATATTTTTCCGTCTAGAAAATGGAGTAGGAAATCATGTCTGGAAACTCAAAACTGTTTTTCCAATCATATCCATATCTGAAAGATTGAACAAAACAAACTCCATACTTTTTAAAATTGTATGAACCTCGCAAATATCTTAAAATGTTTACATGCACATAAGCCGCTATTATCAAACTTGCACAAAAACGTACATAATGAGTTTTAACAGATTAGTCACCTGTATGGCTGCGTTTGTGCACCATGAGAACATTAGGCCCAATGCAGATCATCCCACAAATGTCACACTTTAGCTTTCCATTCGGCAGTCTGGTGGCTCCAGGTGCCATGGTTTCAGGGTTGGTGATTTCTCTGTAACCTCCACCAGACTCTGGTCCGTGCCCTGAACCTCCGTCATCTATGCGCTCGGTTCTTTCATCTTCATTACCGCGTCCTAGGTCTTCATCGCTGTACAGCTCCACTTTAATAGAGTTGGCTGCAGAGACACAAGAATCAGACGGAGGAAACAAGTCATTAAGTCATATGAGTTGCCACAGTAAGCTTATTTTAAACCACATAACTAACTATCTGGAGTTTAATATGAGACGTTTAGTAGAGAGTAGAATATTAAAATACAGTAGAAAATACAGATGCCTCTCAATAAACTAGAATATAATTGAAATTGTATTTAAATAAGTTTAGTAAAAAACAAACTTATTATATACTGTAGATTCTGACATTTTGGATAATCGTGAGTTACAGCTAACTCAAATTTCAGTTTATCAAAAAATAGAAAAAAATACATAGGGGTAACAAAAAACATATTTTAATACCGAGATGTTATGCTATAGCTATGGTTTAGCCTACAGTCATTGGGAAGACTGCTGCCTTGAGAGTCGTGCAACAGATGGTTAGTGAGACCCTCCCCAAGGAGGGTCGGCTACAAAAGCTCATTGCTAAAAAGTCGTCTGATGACAGAGTGCTCTATTCAAGCATATCCATGGAAAGTTGAGTGGATGGAAAAAGTGTGAGGCTGATGTTTATAATGATAGGCCATGACATCTGCTGGTGTTTGTTCAGCATTTTAATCAAGTCAAATGTCAGCAAACCTGTTTGCCAGGAAAAATATGGGGCACTTCATGCTTCTCTCCGGCTGACAAGCTTTATGGAGAAACTGCTTTCATTTTTCAGCAGGACTTGGTACCTACCAAAAGTACCAAAACCTGGTGTAATAACCCTGGTATCACTGTTGTTGATCAACCAGCAACTCACCTGACTAAAACACCATAGAGTAGTAAGTGTTTTACGATTAAAGCCAATTTTTTATTTATTTTTCATTCTTTTTCGACAGTAGGTAGACAGGAAAGAGGGCAAAGGTCGCCGGGTCCAGGACTCAAACCAGCCGACTATAGCCTCTGCACATGGTCGCACGCTTAACCCCTAGATCACCAGTGCCACGACCAATTAAAGCCAATTTATCAACAATTTCTACATTATGGCAACAAGATATAATAGGCAACATAAATTATTTAAATTATTAGATTACATTAAAAAATGCAACCACTTTGCTAAATGAACATGCGATAAAACCCTGAACTTTATGTGGTCGTACTTTATTAATTTTTTCCAGGTTAACGTCACAATAATGCATAATTTGCATTAATTCAACCATGTCGTTCTCTTTACTAAAAACACTGTGTATATATCTTTACAACGTGTTTTATTTTTCCTTTTTATATATTTAGATTTAAAATGTCTTCACTGAGAGCAAAGTGGAACCAAATTCAAATTTCCTTTTTGTGCGCATTAACTTCCTGATTCTGATAAAATCAGAATCAGGAAGTGACCAAGATGGCACCTTGTATAAAATATTTGGTTTCCACTGTTTGGAAAGGAAAACTTGGGCTCTTTTTAACAGTAGGGTTAATTCATCCCATCCATTCTGCTTTCTTTCACAAATAGACTAAGATCAAGACTGCTTGGAGATCTGAGGCAGGAGGCAAACATTCGGTGAGTTCATCAATAAGGGACTTTCTTTACAGCAGTATCTGCTGTATGATTACAAACGATGCCAATACTATGGGACCCAAAAAAAAGCTCCAGTTAAAAAAAATAAATAAAAATCTTTAAAAATCCCAGTGCTTGAGAACATGATCATGATTCTGTAAATTTAGGGTTAAACTTCCAATGAAGTTACAAAGTGCCCCCCAACCCAGTTTACGTCTGGTGGGGTAGGAAATGTGTCTGTGGCCTAAACAAAGGAAAATGTGGCTGTTATTAGCGGCAAAGTAAATCTCTTTTTAACTATTTAACTACTGGCAAGTGCTACAGGCCACAAGCTTTTAATCAGAGAATCAAGTCTTCAACTCCTCTGCCTCCTAAATTGCAGTATTCAACATGTACTCAGCCGGACTAAAAATGTGATATTCACAGTTACTGTCTACAGTGTTTTTGAAAATATGTGTGCAAGACATTTATTTTTAAGCAATTAAATTGTCAAAAACAGACGCTCAACTCTCATGTGTAAAAATATTATCTGTAGGCTTAGACATGCATTCAGCCCAGCTCGGCCTGATGATGTCCAACAAACAATACGATTTTGACGAGTCTTTCTTCAGGGAATAGGACAGAAACATTAACGGAGGCTACCCTGATAAAAAAGGATATAAGCAGATGTGGAGAAGGTGTAGCGTTCGTTTGTGTAATTCTACTGGACATTGGGACTGCTGAATTCTAAAATGATTTATTTCATCTCTTTGTCTGAGATAGCCACATTTGCAACAGCTCAGAAACTTAATTTAGCCAAAAATCAATCACACTTTGCACCGTTGCTCCAGTAAACGTGGGCTTCCTTAAAACCGTAGCAGAGCCACAGGCTTTACTAACCTTTTTATATCCAGGTGGGTCAAAAGAGAACCACTCATTCTAAACAAGGACTTGGCCAATTGGCGTCAACAAAACAATTCATGCAAAAGGAGCTCCAACCTAGTAATGAGTGCATATACTGTACAGTGCAGGTTAACATTTCTGTATTAAAAATCAATGTTCTTAGAAGCTGGATTTTAGGTTTTCAGTAGCTCAACCTTATTGTTATGATTATGGGTTACAGCCTGTAAGCCATAATCATCTAAATTAACTGAAATAAACACTTGAAATGAAGCTGTATATTGAGCTTTAGGTTTTAAACTCAGTGGATTCAATAAATGAACTTTTTGATTATATTCTAGTTTATTGAGATGCAGATATTAGTAAGAATGGTTTAATTTCCCACTCACCACTTAAAGAGCGACTTGGAGAGTTGTCCTTGCTATTTGGGGTGCTTACAGTTGGACCACCAAGGGCCCCAGAAAACTCTCGCTCCAGTGATGAGTCTCCACTGCCTAAAAACCACAACCATAGTAATTGAGGAACCTCACGTTTGATCAACATGCCAAAGTTACACAGCAGTTGTGGCTTCTACTAAATAAACCTTTACCTGAAACATAGGATCTGCCATTACAGTCATCAACATCCATACTAGTTCAAGCGGAATCCTGAAATTACATTTAGGTCAAGGTGAGCTCTTTCTCAAAGACAATTACCACAGCAGATTATTACATGTAGAGCATTATTTAAGCATTAGGAGAACAGATACGGATTACAATTGACCGATGCGGATCAATGCGTTGAAGAAAAACATTTGGCAGATTTAATCGGGAATTTCAAACACTGACACTTAACTACAATACCCCTAAAGTACACAATTAGTTAGCGCGATGATTGGAGGATAAATCTTTAAACTCAACAATGTTTGCGCAGATTATTTTATGTGAGTCAATTAATCGTATTAAAAACAGATCACTGACAGCTAAATTAAGTCAATTTATAACCTTACCTAACCAGACAAAGCTAACCAGCTCATGTCAACTTCAGAAAATGAGTTCAAAGTTAAGACAATCTATTGTATAATTTTTTTGTGTTCATTTAATCTGAAATTCCGATCAAGAAAACGAAAGACAGCGTTCACATAACGGTGGCGTCGAGGTAGTCTAAGTTTATGGCCTTGGCAGCTAACGTTAGCTTGCTGCATGGGATGGAAATTACCGTTGATCAAGTTAGCTGAACTCAACAGCAAGACGATACAACAGTCTGACATTTCCGACAGCTTGATGAAAACTCAAGGAACAAGGCTGCAAGCAAGCAGTGACAGCACTGGTGCCAGGACGTAGCATTGGGTTGTCATATTAACTGGGTATCTGTCACTAAACAGTTTATTCTACTCGACTCGACGTCATGTCTGAGGCTAACACAACAAACAACCGTTAGCCTGTCAGTGTTTCTTTAGCGGTTGCTATGGCAGCCGCAGCCGCACCAACAGCTGCAGCTAGTCAGCTGGTGGTTTGACTGTTACAACACGGCAAAGGCTAACGACCCTAAGCGCTTTTTAAAAAGTGTCCACTTCTCAGGGACCTGGCGAATTACCTGTCTGTCAAGGCCGTTTCATTGAGGTAAATCTGATCTTTTATCTGCCTGTTTATGACGGCAATATTCACCGGATGAATAGTTCTCCAGGTTAGGATAACTTCCGGATCACAGTAGGCGTTTCACTCCAAGGAATTTGGTTATTTGACATTTAGTATAGACTGTGTAGACATTTTGAACATTAATTTTATACTTTCTCTAGTATCAAAACCAGTTTTGATACAAAAATCATTTTTTCACTCACATTTTAAAAAATGACATTTCGAATATTATTTATAATATTCTACATGCTTCTATACGCTTCTTATAATCAAAGGAAACAATTTTCTTGGTATTATAGCAATCAATCTGATCTTATAATTGCTGAAAAGCTTTTCAATTGGATTGGTATTTTTGGCAATTTTTCTTTTGCCACAAACTCCAGGTCTTTGAGGCTGGAAGGTGTCCGTGCTCACTGTAAAATAATATTTATTAAGCTTTTACTTTTTGGTCACATTTAAATGTGACAGGGTTCAAACCAATTTTAATTTTAGACAAAACTAGCTTCAATACAAAATGGAGTTTTCAAATGATGATTTCATTTATTAAGGGAAAATCACTGACTAAACCAACCAAGCCCTTTGCAAAAAAAAATTAATTACCTCAAATAAAATTAGGACTAAACTGTGATTAACTACATTTTAAAAAAAATACACACAACATGCACAAAAGGTGACTGATTTGACAGGAAAGATAAAAACTTCACATGAATGCATAGGATTAGCTCTTATAATTTAAACCCTTAATATAAGGGTACATTTACTTCAATAGGACAGTGAAGGTAAAATGTTCATAGTCTTATGATGTTTATTAGTTTAATAAATAATTTAATAAATGCTTTTTATATATATATAATATATATATATATATATAATATATATATATATATATTTATATTAGGTCATATTGAGTAAATTAGAATAGAAGTAACCCATTGACCCTATTCACTAAGTGAAACATATAGTTTCTAGATTAATTATTATTAATTATTATTAATTATGTCAAATCAACATACTGATGTTTTGTAGCCCTTATTTCTGTTATAATGACATTAGACAATTACATCAGACCCATAAACAACACATTTTTTATACATTTTGGTTGACAAATGATTCAATAAACAGATAAGTATATGAACTAAAACAATCGCATCTGACCTACTTATTTTGGCTCTTAACCTCTTACCAAGAATGCTGTAGCTAGCATTAACATACCCTGTTGAAGCTTGTCCACATTGTTACCTGAAAAATATACATACTATTTTGTTTGTACCTCGGTGTTGTCAAATATGCAGTGGGGGGAATAGTTAATTCTTCCCCCCTTTTTTTAGAGAAAATCTGCCCTTACAATATAAGGCAACCAGACCCATTAATTCTTTTTTCCTGCCAGGACAGAAAAAAATAATGGACGAAAAAAAAGACACATTTAAGATTTAATGATTAGCCTTCTAATCTCTATTTCCAAACGCCCCGAAACATTGTCATGGAGGCACACTGATACGTGTTCATTTATGTATTCTATAGTAGGAGTTAGATGAGTTCAATATTTGTGATTTTAAAAAAAATGAGGTTGTTTGGCGTCAGTCTGGAACAGTCTAAAAAAGGAGGGTTGTCAGGAACTTACTGGGACGTCCAAAGAGTGACCTCTGCTGTACAAATAAGCCTGAAAGCCCGTTCATGTCATTTCTCTGACGCATCGGCTGGTTTTACGACGGTGTGCTTACACAATGGCAATTTCCGCCAGTTTGACTTGCTGCTCGCGACCGCGTTGAACTCGCTGTGTTTAGTGTTTACAATTTTGCTCTAAACGGACGCTTTTCCGTTAGAAATCGCGTATATATGTCGACGCCCGCGTCGGGTACAGAAAAAGATAGTGCTTTGGAGTAGGTTTCTTTTTGTTCGGTTAAAGAGTGAAAATCAAGCTTGAGGCCCAGCTCGGAGAGCTCGAGCGGGGCGCAGCTCCGAAAAGTTTGTTGTTGTCACGTGACGCGGGACGAACGTGGCGATAAAAGTTTGTTTAGATAGTGAAACTAGGTGGCGTATTACGTTTCCCAGAACCTGTTCAACACAGTCTTCACCACGATGCCTCAACCAAAATACAGAAAGATCGCCGTTATAGGTTACCGGTCCGTAGGTAAGTACAGCTGATGTCGGCGAGCTAGCAGGCTAACATGCTAATATCCTGGCTTTGTTTTCCTTTTGAGAGTATCTGCCTATCAGCACTAAAATCGGGCCTATCTTTTTAATGGCTCATATATGATTTTTACATTCTCGGTAACAACACCAAATGTCTTTGCTCTATATTTGCTGCCATATGCTATGTACCACTAAATATTAGCTCAGCAGGTGTTATTCGGCTGCCAAGGGGCTTTTCGTTCAGGATATCCACCATAACATGCATGTAGTTTATTCATTTAATATAAGATAACCACCATTCAGGCACTCTTGACCTCTTATACCAGTTGTTTATGTTCAATAATATCTTCTGTTTGCTCATTATTGCTCCACATTGAGACTACGACAGTTTAAAACAGTGCAACAAACCATTGTGCTTATCACAATTTATTACGTTTTCTGTGAATGAATCTAACTTAAAGGAATATTATGTGTATCATCTCTCCAGCAGTGTTCAAGTTGGTGCATTTTTTTAAACTGGCATGTCAAATTAAACAGTTAGTGTTGGTTAAAAGAACGATTAGTTTCAGTGTTTTTGAAAGGTATATTGTGGGTTAAAAGACCCAAAATCTCAAAGAAATGTTCGATTTCAAAATGTTTTTTTTTTCATATGTTGCCATGAAAGATAAGGCAATGATCTTTTATGAATGAATTGCCATTTTTGAGTGGTTAGGTTTATGAAGTTAATTGATTTGTTATTGTCTTTTAATTCTTGTCTTCTTGATATTTTCTCCAAAAAAAAAAACGGCAACAGAGAATGTTGTTTCTTAAAAACGATATTCACCTGTCAGTGTAGTAAAGTCCTGAAAATAATAAAAAGCTTTCTTCCCATCTTTCCAGCAATCTGGACTTTCCTTGGGGTAAATAAGCATGTATGAAATCTGTTGATTTTCCTTTATTTAGTATATTGATACTAGGAAACATTAATAGACTATTTGGTTGATTTAAAAAAAAAAAAAAGTCTTTCAGATAATGAAACGTTTTTTTTTTCCTTGTTTTTTTTTTTTACCCAAAACTTAAGCAATAGGCCACAATTATGTATCTATCAGGGATGAAAAAAATGCATAACAGATTATATTCTGGGTATGTCCGGTAACATTGGAAATTCTTGAAACTGCGACCCTTCAATAGAAACTAAAAGTTCAGTTGTTTGTGCTCCAAACAACTGGAGCTCAAGCAGCATCTGCAGACTCACTAATCGTATTGTACCTATTTTTAGTAGTTTTTAAACATACTTCAGGTTTCAGTTTACACTGAATGAGAAGGAATATTACATATTTTCTCAACAGACGTATTGTTTAAGTGAATGGATTCTGACACTGTTTTACACTCTATGCTGTTGTATCAGTTTCTAACTACTGTTTTCATCTCGTCGGGCATAAATATGCTAGTAGAGGGTGTTTTAGCGGAAGGTTTGAAGAGTTGTATATCGAAGTAAACGTGTTCATGTGATTGACCATTAAGAGAACTTTGAAATGATACTAAGATCATGTATGTACATCATAAACTAACACAAATTCTGGGGTAGTTTATATCCCACAATCTACATTAAAACCTGTAAAAAGTTGTGACCCAAAAGTTGTAAGATATTGCAATGAAATGTTAAATCAACTGTTTTAAACCAGTTTACAGTTTTTAGTGATTAGAATCAGTTGGTTGTTTGACTTTATTCAACCACAGTGTGATAATTCTTTATCACTGAATTTTTTTTACAGTTAAAAATGGTGACAGAAAATATTCTGCCTTTTTTTTAAAAAACAAAACAACCTTCAGCTTGCTTTCTTTTTCTAAATTAAAAATTATAGTTACATCCTGAAATTACTAGATGTTATTTCCATGTTTTTAATGAAATCTGCACTATGGGTATATTGGTATTTGGAACCTTTCACTGACAAAATATTTGGTTGATTAAAAAAAACAAAAAAACAATCAGATCTAGCTGATAAAACATAGTTTTCTCGTTTCAAAACTTCACCAGAGAATCCTGCTTTGTTGCTGACAGGAAGAAAAAAAGATAATTTTCTGGGTACCTTTATTTTTTTCGTATTGATACTGCGATTGCAAATAGGAGTGATTTTATGTTTATTACCTTGGAAGTGTTAATTCAGCCAGTGCATTCTGATTTATCCATGGTTAACAACTGCTATTTTGTATTAAGTATGGCATACAGGGCAATAATTAATGATTATTTGTTAATCGATTAACCTATTGACTATTTTTTTTCAATTAACTGATTACTAATCAGATAGAAAAAGGTGCTTAATAGGAGATTTTTTTTACATAATTTGAACCAGGTTAAGGTAAAGCTATGCTACCTGAGGAGTTCTGGATAGAGCATTTTCACAGAGAAAGAAGGTTTTTCATCTTAAATGCAAAATGTATAAATAATTTGTACAGTTTTGGCTTAATTACTACTCTGAGTGGGTTGTTCCTTCAGCAAATGGCAGGTTTTAGAGTCTGTATTCTCCACCTAACAATTATTCGATTACTAACTTGGTTGAAGATTATTTCAATATTCGATTAATCCGATTCATTGTTTCAGCCCTAATGGCATACATGTGCTTCTAGACATAATTTTCAACTTAATTTAACTTAATTAAATGAAATCGTCTCAAAGTCCCGCACATAGTTATTTTTTACTCTGAGTGGATCCTGAACCCACATTTGGGCAACAAAAAACAACTATTTAGTCACAAATCTACCATAATTATGTAAAAAATGAACTCTAGGTTTGTAAAATCACATACATTTTATTAATGTGGATATTGTGATCTAAATGTAATCTAAACTGACATTTTACCATTTAAAAGGCAATATTTTGAACACCCTCCACTTTTATTGGTACTCCTAGTATGCATTTGGGAAAAGACTGAAAATAAGCGCATGTTTTATTGCAGCAGCATCATCTCACACTGAGAAAAAATAGAATCAAGCCTTTATTTGAGTATATTTATTCAGAGGTAAACCAAATCCCACTTTAAGAAATAATAGTTTTAAGAAAAATAAAAAATAACTGATAATTCAGCAATTGGGACCCTTAACAATTCTTCTGAAATAAATATAACTGAATTTTTTTTTTTTTATGGCTTTAAATTGATCAGAGTGCAGGAGTGTGTCACTGGGGAAAGTGATGTCTGGGTTTACCTCCTAGTCTGGTTCTCCGTGCAGCTCGATCTGATGGATGGATGGATAGATGGGACCGGACAAAACAGAACACAGAGACCCATAAGTTTTAGAAAGACAGCAGAGTTTGCCCTTCAAGTAAGGCAGATATGCGCTGATCTTCATTAGATGGGTAATCGCTACAAAAACATATAAATGCACCCTATCTACTAAAGGAATTAAAAGTTTTAAACAACTGGTTCCATAAGAAACAAAGTTGGTTAACGATCCAAGCTTATCTTGCCACCAAATGCAGTGCAGAGATTAGTAAGAGAGGTAAAAAACGTCAAAACTCAGGCTTTGAGAGCTGCAGCAAGTTTTACATTGAGCTTGTGCTCCTGCAATAAAAGATAAACTAAATTTTTTTTGCACATCATTATAAGGGTTAAGGCAAACTGTGCAGAATGTTGAACCCAGCCTTTCTATTAGGAAACTAGAATTTGTTGACATTTTTTAAATGTTAAGAAACACATTCCTGTTTTATTTACAAATTGCAACATCCATTCCTGTCACCCTCTGTCTGAGTTACTCAATCTAAATTTCAGCTCTTTTCTTTTTAGCAATGCCCGACACGTTGGTCATTTTCTGATTGAATTGTGACATCAACACAGAGACAAAACTGGCTATTCTGGCACATTCTTTACTTACTACATTCCTGACCCTAATCCGAGTCGCTGTAAAGAAAATGTCACAATCCACAACTAAAATTACAGCCGAAGATGTCATACAGAAAGTACATAATCTTCCCACCAAGATATCCATAAAATATAACCTTATGTTTAACATTTTAAAACGGTTCGTTCTGTGGCTTTGCAACAGACCTGCTACCTTTGTCCTGTTAAAATTACAATTATTTCTGTTTGCAACGAGCTGAAATAACACTAAACAAACTGATGCACCAGATATGAAGAACACGCGGATGTTTGTAAGGACAAAAACTGTGATCATAAACTTAGTTTTAAGAGTCCCTTTGTCAAAGGCCCAGTCGGCTCTGATTGGACAAAAATGACAAACTGGCAGCTAGTTCCTCGTTCTCATTTTCCAACATCCAGAGTAGCTTCCTGGCAAACATAAGGGTATTTTTTAATGGTTTGCATTTAAAAGCTGAGCAGCATCAATCGCTAATGAACATCGATACTTATTACATGGTTTGATTATGTTTTTAAAATCATGGTAACTGTGTTTTTCATGCAGGGAAGTCCTCTCTTACGATACAGTTTGTTGAAGGGCAGTTTGTTGACTCCTACGACCCCACCATTGAAAACAGTGAGCGACTTTAGATTTGCTCAGTTATATGATCTTTCTTGTATGGTTTACATGGTTCAATGTGAAAATTGTAAAAAATGCTCAATTTCTTTCCAGCGTTTAACAAAATGGTCAACGTGAACGGTCAGGACTTCAATCTGCAGCTAGTAGACACAGCTGGTCAAGTAAGTCATTGATCCGGGTCATTTAATCTTAGATATTTCTGTCCAATAGGCATATTTGTCTCTTGCTTTGAAATGCTGTTTTTGAAAATATCTATTTCATAGTGACAGATTTTCAAGATTCTGTTTTATTTATATAATCTGATAGAAATGCCTCTTCTTTCTCTGTAGGATGAGTACTCAATTTTTCCACAATCCCACTCAATGGATATTCATGGCTATGTACTTGTCTATTCAGTGACTTCCATGAAAAGGTCAGTGAATAGTTTTGTAGTTACCTTTTCATATCAGAAATGAACCTGACATTAAACGGTCTTAGAGTAATCTTTATCAAGAAGGGAATTTTTTTAGGTTATATTCAGTCTTAGCCTCTAAATGAGGTCAATAATGATTGAAGTTTTAACCACAGAACACTAGTTCATCCCAGACTGTAGTTTTTGATGTGTGACCAGGAGGAACTGTGCTTTTTTGTTTTTGCATTGTAGGTCGAACCATAAAACTAAGAGGTGAATCAGCCATATGATGTAGAGTTGAATGTCAAAACCAACAATTTCACTTGACCGAACATAACAAGAACATTTAAATAGTACTAGATTATACATGTTATTTTAAAAAGCTGAAATACCAGGTTAATGTCTCAATTTATGTTGAAACTGTTGGCAACAAATACGGGACCCAACATCAGAAAAAGGTTTCCTAATTTCCACATTTTTAAAGATATTGTTATTAAATGTTCAACACAGGGTGTTTCATCAATGTTTTACCTTAGAATAAAGTTCAGGTAATTGACTTCTAACAGTTCTTTTGTTCAGCCAAAGGTCAGATTTGTTACCGTATAAAATATGTTCGCTATTCGAACAGGGGCAGAGAATATTGAGTTTTGAAACAGACATTTTAATTACATTCTGTTTCTCAATGTAAACATTATAGTTAAATTCTAATATTAAGATTCAGACAAATCTTTGATTGAATTAAATGTTTCAGATCTTCAGAGAAATCCCAATATCAGACAAAGATAACCGTAGAAAAAACAAAAAGCAATTTTAAGTTATGATTTTAGTTATCCAAACCAACCTGGCCCTGTGGGGAAAAAGTAACTGCCGCCCTTGTTAATGCCCGACCCGTAGAATCAAAAAATGACTTGAATAGCAGCTGACAACAAAAATATCTCTAAAAGCACACTATTAAACACATTATGCCCCAATCTAAACACATTCAAGAACAGATGAACAAAGTCACTGACTTCTATCAGTCTGGAAAAGCTTACAAAGCTGTTGCTGAGATGTTTGGACCGCAGCGACCCAGAGTGAGAGCTACTACCCATATAGAGAAAATAAGAAACATTGGTGAACCTTCCCAGAAGTGGCCTGACCACCACAATTACTCCAGGAGCGCATCGAGTACTCATCCAGGAAGTTGGTAAAGAACCAACCAAGTCTCACTTGTCCCAGGGACAGATTTTGTGATTTAACAAAAAGAAAGAAACTGGGCAAAAATAGCCTCCATGGCAGAGTTCCAAGGCCAAAAGCACTTCAAAAATGTGGAAATGAAATTAAATCAACGTTTTAAAAAGAAGCATTTAAAGTTTGTTTCATTTGAAACATTTCATTTTTTGGGGAAAAAAAGCAAAAACAAAAACTCTGGAAGCAAGCAAAGATGTTTTTAAATGCCGCTTCAAATGCTGCAAAACAACTCGGATTCCTACACTGAGGAGAGTATTGTATGCAGAATAGAAGCATAGACAGATGTTGACTAGAATTACACTACATCATGATGTTAAACATGTCAGACGATGCATATTAGGTGGTTTCTGCATCAAAATGATGAAGTATTGTCAGTGTTATGCTTCCAGAAAGTTGCTGCCTAATCTCAGATCAATGCTTAAACTAACGTGTGTCCCTGTCCAGTTTTGAAGTCGTGCAGGTTCTACATGACAAGCTGCTAGACATGGTTGGGAAGATTCAGTAAGTTCAGTCGATCCTTTCAAATTCGTCACAATTTAAATGTTTCTAAAGTTTATATTTGTACATTTTTAACCAAATTTCTTTTCAGAGTTCCAACCGTTCTTGTAGGAAACAAAAAAGATCTTCACATGGAAAGGTGCGTGTTAATGTGATTGTTTAGTAAAGACTGTTCAGCTGTTAGTGTGTCTTAAAACTGTTTCTGCTTATAGTACTTCTTCCATATAAGCTGATTTCATTACTACTTTGAAGTGGACGTATTTTTCAACATGACAGGATTTTATGACGGCTTGTCCTGTGTACATTATGAATGATTAATTAAGCATATAAACAATGTAGCTGATCACTATGAAAAATAGCTTTAATCGATGGTGAAAACTCTCTGAAAAAAGCAACAATTTTTAGGAGCAGCTTTAAAAAGCCAAAAAATGCACATTAGTTAGTCTCATTGCCAAAGTATGACTTGGGCAAATATGCTATGAGGCTAAGGAGAAGTGATGTGATTGTTCTCAGCAGTCTTTAAACAGAAATGCATTATCGCCCTCTTGTGGTAGCAGTAAGGAATTAACATCAAGTTCTGGTTAAAAGATGTTATTTTTAGCAAAATGGTCTGTTGTTTTTTTAAGTGACTGCCGTTTGTAATTAGGATTCACTGAAACAGTTCTTAAACAGGATTCTTAGGACACCTGAAACCCTTGAAAGTTTTGAAAGTGCTTGAATTTTGAATATGGTGCTTAAAAGTGCTTGAAACTGCTACTAAATTAGTTTTGTATTTCTATCTGGGCGTGCCAACTTGTTTTATGTTTGTCTTTGATTTTATTTGGGTAGATTTTAATCATTTTTTTTGAGTGGAAATTATGCAAGCTTAACAGGAACAGCATGCTTTATTAGTTTCTAATTATGAACTGTAGCTTAGATCACAAAATATTTGTTCATTTCTATTTTATTAATAAAATTGGTTTATTATATCTTAGGGAGCCACTATGAAAGTTTCTGAATTTCACCGTATCAGACTTTCAAGAACCCTTTTAAAACGGTGCCCTTGAGCAATGTATGCACGTGAGATGTATTCTCATTTCCGTATGTATTGTGTCCATTCATTCCAAGGGTTATCAAACCAGAGGAGGGGAAAAAACTAGCTGATTCCTGGGGAGCTGCTTTCATGGAGTCCTCCGCCAAAGAAAATGAGGTAACAAGCCCTTAAAGTTAATCCTAAATGCTATTTCACTGTTGCAGTCTGCAAATGGTGTCTGACAAAGATTCTGACTTGAAACACAGACTGCTGTGGAGGTTTTCAAACGAATCATTTTGGAGATGGAAAAAGCTGATGGGAATGGACCTCCAGAGGAGAAGAAGTGCACAGTGATGTAAAGGTTTATGCAGGACACCAGTGAGCTGATTTACTGAAGACATGAGGCACAACTTCACCAGCTTGCTAATTGTGGCCTCATAGGAAGCCCAGATGGCAGCAGAGGAACGTCTGTTCTCCGCTGAGAATTCAGATTGATTTAAATGGCAAAGCAGCTGCCCAAAAAATGATACCAGATCCCACTAATTGTAACCGTTGCAGAAAATGTCTAGAGCAGGATTAACTTCTCAAAGAAGCATCTTCTCTGGATACTTTGATGTTTTAATGCATTCTGGGAATAATTTTTTAAAAAATAATTTCTAAGGACTGGTCCATGATTTCAGCAGGTCTTTTTGACAGTAATGCAATCACAGTTCACATTGCTTTAAATGTGGTCACAACCGTGGAGTTCCCTTAGCAGTCTGTAATGATATTCAACATAAGAAATCTCACTGGGGTTTCGCAGTTCTCGCTGTAATTTTTATCTACTCATCTTCAGGTACCTTTCACTCATGAACTGTGGTGATGTCGCCATAACACGATTCTGTCATTGAGTATTTAATAACTCATATTTTAAAGATCTTCTACGCAGATACACACCCCTTATATCTGTAGCATAATTTCTCCCCATTCTGTGTGATGATGTTATGGAAAACACTTGTAAATGGAATAGATATTTGCTAATTACAAGTTATGCCCTTTATATACACTATAGATAGAATCTTAGAATGTGATTTGGTACTATTGATAATATCTTGACCGGTGCAAGCCTTTGCTCTCCTCATTTTTCTATGTAGACTACAATCTTAGGTGTTTATCAAAATGAAAAAGATTGATAAATTTCAGTTTTTGAATTGCATTTTAGTATTACAAAATACTATTAAAGAGGCCACAGAGTTAGTTTAGTAATTTTTAAGTTGATGACTTTAACGTGCTTGATATAACCCAACCTTAGTGCCTGTAGCCCTTCTGACAAATGGTCGCCGTCACACACTTGAATGTTTTTTTTCTTTATTTTTTTTTACAAAACCCTGTAGCCTTACAGAGATCTAATGTACAGTAGTTTTCTGCCCTAAAGCCTTGTGTTGTAGCTGTAGTCGATACCTCTAACCTCATAAAATACTTTGCGTAAATAGTGAAATGGTGGATAACTGATGGCAGTTGAGCAGAGGCTGGTGATGCTGTGTCTTGTGCCTTACAGATCTTCAAACTCCTTCATCCTTTCCTTGACTCGAGGTGCTCTTAAGTTTTTTGTTTTTTTTTCCCCTCCATTGACTTGACACCATAGGTGCGGGTGTTGTGCACCTGAACACCAGTATTACCCTGTGGGTCAACGGTAATTCAGAAATCTTGCTGTAAACTGTTTTGTAAATAAACAAATCTGTCACTTGTTGGATGTCCCTGATTTTCTGCTTCATTTAGAAAGCTAAAGTTTATTTTTATGATAATGATATTCATGTGCTAATATTCTAGTCTCTATAATTAGTCGTCTGTTCCAAACATTATTTAAACACGTTAAACTTTAACTGGAATATGGATTTATTAGCATTAGTCTGGCAGCTCATTAAAAGGCCTTGACCATTAAAAATGAATTAACAAAAGAATAAAATAACAGCAGAAATGCAGTTAAAAGAATATGTTAAAATGACCCCAGTGAACCCAGTTTAATGTAAAAATGAAATGTATTTTTTTATTAAAGTAATTTTTGAAATGTTAAATTTAAATACCTCCAACAAAACTAATCAAACAATTGTAAACATTATAATGACTTTATATCCATTACTACAATATTTAAATTTTATTACCCCTAAAGATTTGATGTAGAAAATTTGAATTTTGATTTCTTTTTTTGTATCATTTGTGAAATCCCAGATTATGATATTGCAAATGTATAGGTTGATGCAGAACATTTAAATAGAGGCTCATTTTTGATCTATTTTAACGTAACTACTCAACACCCTCCTTCCATTAGTTAAATTATTGAAAAATCAAAAGAAACCAGACAGAACATCAGGAAAAGAATTGGGGATTTCCACAAGTCTGGTTTATCATTGGGTACAATTTCCAGATTTAGATGCCACATTCATCAGATCAAAACAATTGTATGGAAACACCATGGAAAAGTCCAGTCATTATGCCTTTCAGAGAGGGGACGGGTTCTTTGTCCCAGAGATCAACATGCTGTGGAGGAAATATGAATGAACCCGAGAAAAAAAGCAAAAGAGAATGCTAACATGGGCTGAAAGGCCACTCAGACGGCATAGAAAGCCAGATTAGAGTTTGCTAATAGACTCCAGGTCAAGGACCTTAATTTTTGGAAACACGCCCTGAGGCCTAATGAAACTAAAATTGTAGTATTTGACTATGAAGACCATTGTTTGGTGAAAAAAGCTGAAAGCTTGCAAACCCGTAGGACCATCCCATCATGATGGCAGGATCATGCTGTGTGGGGGTTTTGTTGCAGAAGCAACTAAATAGGTTGGATCATGAGGACAGAACATGTGGAAATTTGAAGCAATCTCAATACATCAGTCAGAAGATAAAGCACAAACAGGTCTTCCATGTGGAGAATGAGCCTAAGCATGGCAACAAATTAGTGTTTTGGAGTGGCCTTCACAAAACTTTGATCTGAGTCCCATAAAAAATGTGGATAGGGCTGAAATGTGTGAGCAAGGTAGGATATGGGTTAAAATTTCAGTATATTTTATGAGAAGCTTGTGGAAAGATGCCCAGAATGTCTGACACAAGTCATACATTTTAAAAGGCAATTTTACCAAAAACTGAGGAAATGTATATAATAAACTGCAGAATTTAAAGAAAAATAATGAACAAATCTCATAAATATCCTCATCATTCTGGCATTTAGCGTTTAGAAATAATCTTGTTATCCCACCAGACCTGAAACAACAGTTTTGTCAGATTTAAGTCAAAGAGAATAAAAGTTTTGTACTTTTATACATCCTATATAAACAAAGCTGAAGTTGGCTTCCGATTGCAGCTTAGACTGGTTTGAAGTGTCTTAAGGACTGTAGTTTTAGAGCTGGATGTGGTCCAGACGCAAAAAGCACTATTATAGCCCTTTTTAAACATCCACAAATCAAATAAAGCGTTCACAAATCCCCAACTGGGTTTTAAATATTCTGCTATTAATGTAGAACCATCTAGTCCAGGGTTAAAGAGTCTAGTTTTTGGGTTGGAGCAGATTAAGGATGCTCAAGGTAAAATGAATAATAAATGATAGAAAATGAGGCAGAATTGCTCTTTAACTGTTTTCCGATTCGGAAGCCATCTTCAGCTTCAACTTCCTGCTGTAATTTACGATCTTTTTTGTCTATTATTCTTTCCCATTCCATCTACAAAAACTGAAAATATACCCACTGCTGAATAAATAAACTATAGTATTAAGTTCTATTTCATTCACTGCCCCCTAATTTCTACAATTACATTTTCAACGCAGTATTTAAGAGCCAAACTTAATACAGAAGATGATGAGAGTTTTTACATTAATGACTCGACGAATCCGCATAGTCTCATTGATTGAATAAACTGCGGCGCTCCCGTGGTGTTGCGTTAATACCGCAGACATTACGGTAGCAGCTCGCTTTGCGTTACAGCGGAAGGAGGTTTGCGTGGTTTTGTGAGATCCCATCAGTTGTAGACCGGGTGGAACATGGAGTGTGTAAGTTATGAACTTTGCTGTTTCTTTCCACTCTCGGAAGCCTTATACAGCAGTTTGACCACTTAAATATAAAACGTTGACGAGTATGCTAACGTTAGCTACTAGCTAGCGAGCTTTTTCTAGTTGTTTTAAGGATTATATGTGTCATAAAGGTTAGTTAGGAAAGCTCATAACAGAGGTCACTTTTGTTTTTAGAAATAAATATGACAATTTGCTGTACAGATTTTAAGCTGTGAAAATAAAATGCAGTAAAAGCTTGAGCCGAAATGAAAAGTCACCTCGACTGGCGCTTTAAAAGTCAGCCAACTGTGTCGCTAGTTAGCTAGCAAGCTAACACCAGTGTCATAGTTGTTAATAGAAGTGTCTTTATTTAGCATGTACACAGCTTCAACAACCGCAGTGTTGTTTTTATAACCGAGGGGTTACGATTAAACTGTTAAATGTGTCAACTGACCAGCTTGCAGTGTGGTGTTTAACCATGTTGGTGCATTTGGAGAACAGTTAGCTGCATCCCTGCATGTCTTACACTAAGAGGCAGGTCGTGTTTATACATGATCTTAACTGCAGCGAACTATCTGATGCATAAAGTAGGATGTGAAAACATTATTTGACTAATCGCTAAACGTTGTCCGTTTACCATTAACCAAGGGTCAGGAGTTCAGCGAGGTTGGGGTTAGCTCTACAGTTGTACCAAACTTGCTTCTAAGAGGAGTCTGTATAATTTAGCTTTCAGGACACTCAGTAATACCGTGGGTTAAATTCGATGTTTCTCTTCAGTGCAAATGCAGTTTTTTTAAAAACAATTTTAGCATTTAAAGTAGAAATTTCACGTTTCTCCTTGAAAAACAGCACTGTTAACAACTTAAGGTGTACTCACCATGGGGGTGGATATGGTGAAGCAGAGAGATCCTGATGTGGTGCCACATTCTGGCCATTAATGTTCGAAACTCTTACACCAAATTATCAGTGTTATTGCTTTCCTTTTCCTTCGACTTCTTAACCTAGCATTTATGTAGTTTAGAGTTTGCTTTGGTTTAGTGATGTTGCTGTTTGCCTTTTAAATTAAAATACATATTCGAGTTACTTCAATCAGTTTCAGATCAAATGTGCTCTTCAAGTCCTAAATCTGTCAGCCTCTTTACTAAATGGCAATTGTGATTGAAAGTTGTCCAAATTGCGCAAAGCGATTAAACTCTGTTTTTAAAGGTAAAAATATATTTTTACCATTGGGCGAGTCTGCATGCTTCGATTTGCCTGTCACTTTGCTGCTGGTAGGCCTGAATTTCTCCACTGAGGGACAATAAAGATTATTTCTATTCTATTCTAAACATAACCAGCCTCGTATACATGCATAAAAAATGAGAAAGTGTGAGAACATGACAAGTTTTATGGGATTTTTTTTTTTTTTAGGGATGCACCGATATGAACATTTTGGGCCAATATCAATATACAATATTAATTTTGCGGTTATCGTGACGAAGGCAAACACACAGAAGAGAGGAAAATACCAACTGATATCCTCTTTGTCATATTTAATATCACAGTTGCATCTTTTACTTTTATTATCTCAAAAACAGCTAATTATCTTTTTACTGTAAAATCCAAATCATTATTTTATAACAGCATAACAGACCATTAAGAGCAACAAACATTTAAAAACAGAGTTTAATCGGTTTGCGCAATTTGGACAACTTTCAATCACAATTGCCATTTAGTAAAGAGGCTGACAGATTTAGGACTTGAAGAGCACATTTGATCTGAAACTGATTGAAGTAACTCGAATACGTATTTTAATTTAAAAGGCAAACAGCAACATCACTAAACCAAAGCAAACTCTAAACTACATAAATGCTAGGTTAAGAAGTCGAAGGAAAAGGAAAGCAATAACACTGAAAATTTGGAGTAAGAGTTTCGAACATTAATGGCCAGAATGTGGCACCACATCAGGATCTCTCTGCTTCACCATATCCACCCCCATGGTGAGTACACCTTAAGTTGTTAACAGTGCTGTTTTTCAAGGAGAAACGTGAAATTTCTACTTTAAATGCTAAAATTGTTTTTAAAAAACCTGCATTTGCACTGAAGAGAAACATCAAATTTAACCCACGGTATTACTGAGTGTCCTGAAAGCTAAATTATACAGACTCCTCTTAGAAGCAAGTTTGGTACAACTGTAGAGCTAACCCCAACCTCGCTGAACTCCTGACCCTTGGTTAATGGTAAACGGACAACGTTTAGCGATTAGTCAAATAATGTTTTCACATCCTACTTTATGCATCAGATAGTTCACTGCAGTTAAGATCATGTATAAACACGACCTGCCTCTTAGTGTAAGACATGCAGGGATGCAGCTAACTGTTCTCCAAATGCACCAACATGGTTAAACACCACACTGCAAGCTGGTCAGTTGACACATTTAACAGTTTAATCGTAACCCCTCGGTTATAAAAACAACACTGCGGTTGTTGAAGCTGTGTACATGCTAAATAAAGACACTTCTATTAACAACTATGACACTGGTGTTAGCTTGCTAGCTAACTAGCGACACAGTTGGCTGACTTTTAAAGCGCCAGTCGAGGTGACTTTTCATTTCGGCTCAAGCTTAATTAATGTCGGTGGTAGGTCAAGTTCTATAACAATAACCTGACTATCTGAGACACCAGGCTGAAGGTAAAAATAAAGCAGAGGTTCAAGTTCATTTGATTTTTACACTGGCTAAAACCTTTCCAGTGTTTCAGATGAGAAAGTCGTTGTTACAACCTGCGGCCGACCACCTTCTATGTCAACAACAATCTCATGCAAAAATGACAGCAGGGGTTAATAGGCTCATAATATGGTTTTCACATTAACAGCTGTTTTTGCAACAATTGCTTGAAGGTAAAAAGATCCTCCTCTGAATAGCTGTCAGCTGGAAAACTACTCCGTTTCATCAAAGAGATGTTAGGAGAGTTATCTGCTTCAGGTAGGATATTTACTGGTCATAACCCCTCAACAAAACCCCACTTAAAAAAAAAGGTGTCCCTTTAAATGTAGGATTCCTCAGGTATCCTGCCTTTATAATAAGCTCAAATAAGGTTCCTCTGTGTTAATTATGTGTTATATTTTTACCTTTGGGCGAGTCTGCATGCTTCGATTTGCCTGTCACTTTGCTGCTGGTAGGCCTGAGTTTCCCCACTGAGGGACAATAAAGATTATTTCTATTCTATTCTAAACATAACCAGCCTCGTATACATGCATAAAAAATGAGAAAGTGTGAGAACATGACAAGTTTTATGGGATTTTTTTTTTTTTAGGGATGCACCGATATGAACATTTTGGGCCAATATCAATATACAATATTAATTTTGCGGTTATGGCTGGTAACCGATGTTTACAGATATATATATTTCCCTACCCTTTCAACATAGTGAAAAAATGACTGTCACATGCCCAAACAAATACCACATGGCCAACCTCCTCCCCTCCCCCCTCGACGAAACGCACACACAAACAGCAAAAGGATGGAAATAAGCATCGTTTATTAATATCGGCCAAGTTTTACTTATCTGACTGATATGTTAGAAAATAACCAACATCGATCAATACCGATGTTAATGCCGATATATCGTGAATCCCTAATTTCTTTTTGTTAAGATTTTAAAGTGCACCTGTATTTTTTGTATAAGTAACTATGTTTGAAAAAAAATATGTTCTGTTAATTATTAATTACTTTCTAATAGAGCTGCCTAATGTATCTAATTGGAATAGTTAAGTCAGTATTGCAGTGGTTTGGTTTAATGCAATATCTGGTTGGCGATCGTATTTCAAGCGCCATTCCTCAACATTCTGTATGCAAGTAACACATTTATCCAATAAGATAAACTCACTCACTAACATCTGATACAGATGTCAGTGAGTGAGAAGCTTAAAATCAGATGGATGAGCGGCAGCATCGTGACGAAGGCAAACACACAGAAGAGAGGAAAATACCAACTGATATCCTCTTTGTCATATTTAATATCACAGCTGTCGCAAAAACAACAGCTGTTAATGTGAAAACCATATTATGAGCCTATTAACCCCTGCTGTCATTTTTGCATGAGATTGTTGTTGACATAGAAGGTGGTCGGCCGCAGGTTGTAACAACGACTGATAGAAATCAGGTTGTGTCTTCGCTCTGAATAGCCTTCAGAAACTAATTTTGTCTCGGTAAACTGAAGAGGCTGACAAAAATATCTGCTTCAGGTAAAATATTTGAAGTTTGTAACCTATCAACACAACAGCTCTAATTTAAAAAGTATGAACTGACCTTTAATAGTTTAACCATCACATTAATGACCTTTTTCTTTCAGCTTCCAGTAACCATTGACGACCTTGAAGGCAAAAAGGACCTAATCATTGAAGGTTAGAGGATTGTGTATATTTATACCTTAATCAGAACCACTAAGAAAGAAGGTTCTTCATTGTGCTCTTTCTTTTCTTCAGAACGAGAGCATAATGTTTACACCAGGTTTATGAAGTCCCATCGCTGTTATGACCTCGTACCTACTAGTTCCAAATTAGTGGTGTTTGATACTTCACTGCAGGTAAAACAAATACGTTTATATAAATATATATACTCTTCAGTTCCAAAATCTCAATTGAATGTAATCTTTTAGGTGAAGAAGGCGTTCTTTGCTCTCGTTTCAAATGGGGTAAGAGCGGCTCCTCTTTGGGACAGCAAGAAGCAGTGCTTTGTTGGTAAGAGCAATTTTCATATACTTCTATTACATAATATTAGTGAAAAGTAACATTATTGAAAAACATTATATAAAAAAAAAACGATAGTAATAATTTTAACATGAATTAATGATTCACTGTGTTTTTTAAATCCAATTAAAACCAACCTAGTTTTTTAATCCAATGCGCAGGTATGCTAACGATCACAGACTTCATCAACATTCTTCATCGCTATTACAAGTCTCCCTTGGTAAGGTGGTTGCCTCCTTTAGTAGCTGTATGTGTCTTAAAAATGTTTTCTTCTAATTTTTTTTAACTGTTACTGAACCCGTACTGTTTTTATATTTCAGGTTCAGATATACGAGTTGGAAGAGCACAAAATTGAAACATGGAGAGGTGAAAAATGTAATGATCGCATTTAATGCTTTATTAATTGCGATTAAGTCTTATTTTTTTCTTTCTTATTTTAGAGGTGTACCTTCAAGACTCTTTCAAGCCTTTAGTTTGCATATCACCCAATGCAAGGTTAGTAATAGCACTACATTGTTTTCAATGTCAAGTTTAATTCTTGGAGCACATTTTTTTAGTATCATAGTCAACGTTGTGGTTGTTCTGTAGCCTTAACTGGACTTTTAATTATGCGGATTTAGATTGCATCATAGAGATCAAAAGGCCATTCGGATATGACTAGCATACTTTATTTTCCAGAAGGTGGAATAACTTAGTTCCTTCTTTTTTCTTATTATATCTCAGTTTGTATGATGCAGTATCGTCTCTGCTGAGGAACAAGATCCACAGATTGCCTGTAATCGACCCTCTGACTGGGAACACACTGTATATCCTCACACACAAGAGGATTCTTAAATTCCTGAAGCTTTTTGTAAGTTTCCACAGGATTTACTACAGATATAAGATGAATATTACTCCACTAGACATGCACCAGTCTGAGTTTTTTTTAACTATTTCCAACCATCAGTTTTATTTTAAAACAAAGACAAGATTAGGCAGTTGAGATTTTTCAAACTGTCTTAGCATTTTATATTTGCCATTAGCACCACTAGCAATACCAAATCACCAAATCTATGTATTCCTTTGAGAAAATAAATCCTTGTCTTTTTGAGATTTCCGAAAGGCTGTAAATATTTTCCTGCCAGCATGTTTTATAACAGAGGTTGAGATCTCAAAAAGATGAAACACGTAGTTCAGCGTTCCTTTTATCTGCTGAAGTCTTGCTCTCACTCACTGTCTCACAGCCCGAATGAACCACAGACACGGCAAAGCAAACTTTGATCAGAAAAATATCTGACTTTTTATGGTTCTCGCCTCCCGGTAACCGGCCACAAGACGATTTTCTCGATGCATGTGGTTTTAATTTTAGGTTTTAGTTCTCAAAGGTAAACAGGCAAACTAAAGTAGGGAAAATACCATGTTTAAAAAAAAACTGTTATTCCTTTATGGTTTTCATCAGATATTTACTGTTTCTTGTACTCAGATATCAGAGATGCCAAGACCGTCATTCTTGAGTCAAACCTTAGAGGAACTGAACATCGGGACGTTCAAAAACATAGCAGTGGTCCGCGCAGACACGCCTCTGTACACGGCGCTGGGTATTTTTGTGGAGCAGCGAGTATCCGCGCTCCCTGTTGTGGATGATAAAGGCATGTGGGCTGGCTAAAATCTTTTTTTCTGTTGGTTTTGCTTCAATACCCACATTCTCCTACAATTTCACGTTTTTGTCTGTCTTGCAGGACGAGTGGTGGACATATACTCAAAATTTGATGTTATAGTAAGTTCTGGGCTCTCTCTACCAGAGTTTGTGCTGATCAAATATTTTTGTGTATAAAAACGTTTTTATAGCTCGTCTATGGCCATGAAAGGGCCATATTTGTTGTCTTTAAGCTTCTTGCAACTGTAATACTAACAACAATGTATTATTTTATTATTATATATGTAAGTGCTTTAATGTGCTTTACCAAATGGTTTAAGATAACATGACAGACCTGCATGCATACCTTTCGATCTAAGAGCATGTTAGCTTCATAGCCAGCCTGATCACATTAGTTGAGTTGTCTCAGAGTCAGGGTGATGACTGCACTTTGCACTTTTAAAAAGCTGAGGACAGGACAGAAAGCATGACTGTGATCAGTATGAGTCACTGAAGGGTGTAGCAGTGACCTTTATGCAATGAGTGCTGTCTAGGATTTCCCCTCAGGGAATGGTGAGCATGCACAATTAAGAAATCACATTCAGAGTTATGCTGACGTTTCATCCCTCAAGTTGGCCCATCTTCCCAACAGAAAAGGACTTCAAAATAGTTAAAAACAGCCTGAGAAGCTGTTTTTTTTGGTTTGTTTTTTCACCTGCTGCTGCCTGGTGTTTATGTTTCCACCGCCTTAGAGCAAGCGTCGCGGAGTCACGCTGCTGTTTGCTTCTCATAGATACATTCTGTCAATATGCCTTTCACTGGGAAACATCATACACAGAGTTTTTCTTTAATAGAATCTGGCTGCAGAGAAGACGTACAACAACCTGGATGTGACTGTGACCAAAGCCTTGCAGCACCGCTCGCAGTACTTTGAGGGAGTTCTGACCTGCAACAGGCACGAGACCCTAGAAGCCATCATCAACAGACTGGTAGAGGCTGAGGTGAGGAGTGGATCTCACTAATACCCACTTTTCCCACGGTGAACAATGACACCAAGACATAAAATATAATAAGTTCCAGATTCTTGTTTTTTATTGTAAGGACAGTCGTTACCATTTTTTAATCCATTCTGCTTTAAACAATGCTGATGGCGTCACAGGAATTAGATCAGATTGGCATAATACACAGAGGTGGACTTTTCCAAGTCTGCTGTTTAGTGAGGTGGGTACTGCCTACTTTATTGTAAACCTTTTCATGTGTTTACTGTCTATAGCGTCTCACATAGAGGCCCCTATTAGTGCCGGCACCAGGTTGTGGTTGAGAAAGACAAACAGTTAATTGGTTTTTACTGCTCAGTTGATGACTGCCTGTCGACTCTTTGCATTGGCAGAGATCCAATCAGTCAGACCTCCTATTATTGTGATGCGATGGTTAGATGACTCCAAGGCAACCAGTCCTATAAACTGACTTTCATAAAAAGGCGAAAAAAAAGAGCTGCACAGGCAGAGAAAGAAAGGCCTGGAAGGATTCCACCATCTGGGCGCGCCTGCAACGTCTACGCCTCCTTTTGGCTGCTTGCACGGCGGACAAGTAAAAAATATTACATTGCCAATTTTTACCATCCATCCATCCCATCCCATGTGATCTAAGATGAGGTCACGGGGTCAACTGGTCCTGGAGGGAACCCCAGATCTCCCTCTCCCCAGCACCATCTTCTTATTCTGGGGGATCCCAAGGCATTAACAGGGCAGGCGGTATATATAGTCTTCGGTTTTAAATAAAATTTGTGTGTAGAAAAACATAATGTACAACTCTCTACATGTGTGTCATCGCTTCAGTAAATCACATCTGCAGAGGATTGAAAGTTATCCAACACACTGTTCCTGCTAAGCTCACATCATCACGATAGTTCTCTTTTTCTGTCCTGTGGTAGTGTTGCATTTAACATTTCTGAGGCTTATTTGGATGGCGGCCCACTGTTTCCTGCAGGTTCACAGACTAGTGGTGGTAGATGAGCATGAAGTGGTGAAGGGAATTGTCTCCCTTTCTGATATCCTCCAGGCACTAGTGTTGACTGATGGAGAAGAGGGTGAGTACAGCTGCTTTCACGTTTTATTTTAGTATAGGAATCTACTACTGTATTAAATATATCTGGATTGTTTCCATATTTGAAACCTGTAAATGATAAATGCATTTACTGATTTTGTTTTATTGTTGTTTTTTTCTGTCATCAGGCACAACTTTAGGAAGTAATTAGGAACAATTGCGCTGTTTTCGAATGAGACCAGAGCAAAGGGAAAGCACAAGCATGTGGGAAGAGAAATATGAGAGCGAATTGCCTTCTACTTTAACACCCACATAGAAGGACTTCTCCATCTCTGGAACAATGTGAAGTTCATCAAGTTTTAGCAATACGGCAATTTATAACTGTAGTAGCACAAGAACTTTTATAACCTTCCTTAAATTGAGCCAAATTTAAAGTCACTATAAGGTGGGCAGAGATTTGAACATGCAGCACAATCACCTTCTCTGCCCCTCAATTACTTTATGAAGCAAAACTTTTTGTTTTAAAACATTCCCCCATTTTACCAGCATTTCAATTTATTTTAAGGCTGAAATCAACAAAAGCACTAAGCTTTAAATTGGATGGTGCAACTTGAGCCCATCAGCATCAGTGTCTAAACCCCTCAGACCTTTTTGTTAAAAGGCTTGCATGATAACTTTTGCATTATACTCTTATTGTTTATTCATTTAATTTAGGTTGTTTATTTCAGTGCAGGTGTAGTGCTGATTATATATCATTGCAATTATCCTGTGTGTAATTACATCAGTTAGTGACTTAAATGTTGATTATTTATGTTAATTTCCTAATGTTACAAAAAAAAAACTTTCAGCAATATCAGAAAGTCAAGTTAGGAACGTTTGAAAACATTTTTCTCATTAAATACGAAAAGGTGTAATAAATGTCTGGATTTATTCATTAAGTCTGGGTTTTGCAGGTTGCAGCTGAACCAGGTGTGGATGGATTCAACCATCTGCAAAATCTTAATTTTAGTAAACAGTTCCACTATTTTTAGGTCAAGTTAAAATGTTTTTGGTTATTTGGTAGTTACCGTGATGGCGATCGAAACTGAATAGATTGGGTTTTTGTTTTGTTTTGATCCACTGTGTTAAGAGGATGTAATCCCTAAAAACCAGCATTTTCATTCAATTTTCTAAGACGTGTGAGGAACTTTAAATGCCCTGATTTAATCCTGATGAAGTGTGTACAACTGCATGTAAATGCATCGTTTTTGTACTAATCTGAGATCCTTAATTTAATAGATGTCAAATAAAACTTCTAAGTTTGTGTTTCTAATTTGCATGAATTACCAGCTTGTCCTAACATCCACCTGAGAGTTGTTGGATTTAGGGAATATTGCATTTTCTTCTTTTCCCATTTACTGATATTTTTCTCACTTTCGGGTCACATAAGTCACTTAAAAAGCCTTATATGAGCAAAACAAAGAGGTTTCATACCCATTTAAAGCTTTCAGTAAAAAGAGATCACACCAGAAAGACAGTACAGAAAATAAGAAAAGGATGTCAACAGAGTACTGGTGACCTGTGTAGGCTGTACCCCACGTCACGCCCAATGGAGATGAGCACCAACTTCCCTTAACCCTGCAAGGACAAGTGTATAAAGACGATAGATGGATATAAACAGCTTGTTACATGTTTATACTGTTGTTGATTAATCTTCGGTGATGGGCTCCATGTGTTGGAGGGTGGAGGGTGGAGGGCCTCCTTGCCATCACCTTAATTATTAGCTCCCTAAACAGGTTCTCCATATATATTACATCACTCAAAATTTTCAATTTCAATTCAATTCAGTTTATTTATATAGCGCCAATTCATAACACATGTCGTCTCAAGGCACTTCACAAAAGTCAGGTACATACATTCCAATTAGTCCTAACCATTGAACAGTGCAGTCAGAGTTAGTTATTTATTCTAATTGGATAAAAAGTTTTTCCGTCTTAGGAAACCCAGCAGATTGCATCCAGTCAGTGACTTGCAGCATTCACTCCTCCCGGATGAACATGTAGAGACAGTGGACAGTCACTGGCGTTGACTTTGCAGCAATCCCTCATACTGAGCATGCATGTAGCGACAGTGGAGAGGAAAAACTCCCTTTTAACAGGGAGAAACCTCCAGCAGAACCAGGCTCGGTGTGAGCGGCCATCTGCCACGACCGACTGGGGGTTTTAGAGAACAGAGCAGAGACACAAAGAGAACAAAGAAGCACTGATCCAGGAATACTTTCTATGGGAAGGAAAAGGTAAATGTCAATGGATGTAGCTCCTTTAGTCGTTTCACCTAGAAAGAAAGAACAGATTAACTCTGAGCCAGTTTTCAAGGTTAGAGTCTGAAGAGAGCACATAGAGTTAGTTACAGTAAAAGCTCAGTTAGTAGCTATGTCTAGGAGAGAGAAAGGGTTAAACACTGAAAGACAGGGCCATGTGGATCATCTGTAGAGGGTGAACATTAAGTTGTTGCCAGCAGAAGCTTGGAGGATTCCCCTCTCCAGAAAGGTGTTACAGGTAGACACAGAGTCAGGCCAGGTGTAGCTTCCAGGAAGAGAAAAGAGAGAGAACAAAGTTAAAAGCTGAAATAACAGCAAATAATAATGCAAGATTGGAGAGTAGTAAACAGGTTCTCCATATATATTACATCACTCAAAATTTTCAATTTCAATTCAATTCAGTTTATTTATATAGCGCCAATTCACAACACATGTCGTCTCAAGGCACTTCACAAAAGTCAGGTACATTCCAATTAGTCCTAACCATTGAACAGTGCAGTCAGAGTTAGTTATTTATTCTAATTGGATAAAAAGTTTTTCCGTCTTAGGAAACCCAGCAGATTGCATCCAGTCAGTGACTTGCAGCATTCACTCCTCCCGGATGAACATGTAAAGACAGTGGACAGTCACTGGCGTTGACTTTGCAGCAATCCCTCATACTGAGCATGCATGTAGCGACAGTGGAGAGGAAAAACTCCCTTTTAACAGGGAGAAACCTCCAGCAGAACCAGGCTCGGTGTGAGCGGCCATCTGCCACGACCGACTGGGGGTTTTAGAGAACAGAGCAGAGACACAAAGAGAACAAAGAAGCACTGATCCAGGAATACTTTCTATGGGAAGGAAAAGGTAAATGTTAATGGATGTAGCTCCTTTAGTCGTTTCACCTAGAAAGAAAGAACAGATTAACTCTGAGCCAGTTTTCAAGGTTAGAGTCTGAAGAGAGCACATAGAGTTAGTTACAGTAAAAGCTCAGTCAGTAGCTATGTCTAGGAGAGAGAAAGGGTTAAACACTGAAAGACAGGGCCATGTGAATCATCGGTAGAGGGTGAGCATTAAGTTGTTGCCAGCAGAAGCTTGGAGGATTCCCCTCTCCAGAAAGGTGTTACAGGTAGACACAGAGTCAGGCCAGGTGTAGCTTCCAGGAAGAGAAAAGAGAGAGAACAAAGTTAAAAGCTGAAATAACAGCAAATAATAATGCAAGATTGGAGAGTAGTGTGAGAATGTGGCGAAGAGGGTGAAAGTGGTCATTATGTCCTCCAGCAGCCTAAGCCTATAGCAGCATAACTACACAGAAAGTTTCAGTTCAGATTTCAGTTCAGAGATACAACAATGTCGTCTCAAGGCATCCCACAAAGGGTCCCACTGATGGTCATTGTTATACTAAAAACCACAACGATTGGGATACCTCTCTCTGTCAGACTGATTATGACCATTGGAAAAGAGAAGGGGTCATGCAGGTAGCAGAAATGGAGGGTGTGTTTAACCAACCAAATTTAACCAACAAGAAACATGTTGGTTAAATTTATAATAAAAAACCTAAATCTGCCAGGGGTATGAATAGTTTTGGGCTTAACTATATGTTTATGTATTTTAAAAAAAAAGGTCGGTCGTTGTTGCCTTCAAAAACTATTATAGCCAAATAAAATAAAATTAGATGTTCTGCTAGTTACAATGATTTATATATTTCAGAGGAAATACCAGATGATCTAAAAAGCTTTTAGTTTGAAGGGCCCTGCAACTTCCTGGAGTGGTTTCTGTAGACCTCATTTTCCCTAGTGCGTTCTTACCTTAACCCCGGACCTTAATCAGCTGGAGATGATTCTGACTTGAGCTCAGTAGTGGTCCAGGTGGCCTATCTGCTTTAGCAGCATACACAGTCCACAATACCCAATGAACATCTGAACAGCTGAGGAAAAACTCCCCCATTTCCTGGAAATATTCAAAATGCTGACAAACAAATCCAATGGACATTAAGAGCTAACAGGACATTAAGAAATCTGTTACCAGATAAGAAATTAAGGAAATAAATCTATGGCTAAGGACTGCATTCAGCCAGTAGGTGTAAATATCTAGAAGTACATATTTGTTTTTGTATAACAATCGATGTAGAAGCTTTTATGGTTGCTGTGGTTAAGCCTTTACTTGAAAAGTATTTAGCCATTTCTAGGTTTGTTTTGGTTTTGCTTTTTTTGGCAAACTTTGAAATTTGAAATGTTTCAGATTATCAACAAATTCCAATATAACACAGTGATACCCTGAGGCAAAATAAAATGCACTTTACAAATGATTTATTTATTAGGTGAAAACTAAGCTAACTAGGCTATCCACACTATTATGGGTCTATGTTAAAATATAATTTGCTCACTTGTTAAATAAACTGTGACCAGCCACATTTTTTGGTTTAACTGGCCAGACAGAGGCCCGATTACATTCTGGAGAATCAAGAAAACACTTAATAGAACCTCTCTGACAACAGGAAGTAGGGTAAAGGATTTCACAAAGCCACACACCATGTTTTGATTTAAAGAAATTCCAGAGTGGATAAGAAACAAAGTCATTGTCTTTAAGGTCAAAAGCACTGCTGAACAAAAGGAACCTAACGGCCCGTCTCACATTTGCCAAAAACTGTGCTGATGATCCTCAAGACTCATGGGGAAATATTCTGGGGACTGACGAGACAATAGTGGAACTTTTTATTGCAACAATTCAGAAAGCAGTATCATACCCATAGTTAACCATGGTGATGGTAGTGTGATGGTATTGGGCTGCTTCAGGACCTGGACGACTGGTCATAATTAATGGACCTGTGAATTCTGCTTTCTGCCATAAAATCCTGATGGAGAATGTTTCGCCATCAGTAGGTTACTTTAAGGTCAAAGACACTTGGGTATGCAGGATATGCTGATGAATTGCTGATAGTTCTGCCCACGTAATAGGTCTTGACTAGCGATAACATTAGTTAGAACCTGTCTATAAATATTGCAGGTATGCAATTAAGGCTCTTTTGAGAAATGTTTTCCATGTACATTATATCTGTACATATGTACAATAAAATATGGTGCCTCAGGCTTCCCTGTTGAGTTTTTCCATTGTTTCACGCAGCTTTAGCAAAATTATTTACTCCAGTAATCTTACAGCCAGCTCTGCAGGAAATATGTTTGTAGGAAAAAAGATAAAAATGCAAGAAACTGCAACCCCCCCACTTATCCAGGAAACTCGCCAGTGCACATTCTGTACTGTTCATATATTAAAAGGAAGGAGGGTTAGATCAGTCAACAAGGGTGATGGCTTTAACTTTCTAGCTGAGAAGCACATTGCAACAGCAGTGGAGGGAACAGTCTTCAGGACTCTTTTGGAGTAAAACACACATGCATGTATCTAAGTAAGCTGAAAACGTGTTATTAGACTGTTTTACTGAGACAATCTGAGGCATTTGCTCTTAAGCAACATAGTTTGCTAACAGCCTGCATAAGCTCAGCTTAAGCAGTAATCCAGGCAGTAATGTCATGACGCAGTTAGCTGCATCTTCATTGTGTGGTAGGTTATGTGCAGACAGGGCTGGCCTAAGGTTGTATGAAGCGTTAAGCTGAATTTGATTTGGGGTCCTTCTTCCTGTTAGGAACATCACCACCACTAACTGTGTCAATGCAGATTTGGTGGCATCTGGCAGGGGGATAAAGTTTAATTGGCTGAGTTTAAATGCAATAATGGATCATTGATTATTATTTGATGAGATGTTTTTATAAACAAACTGAGCTCAAACAAAGAAAAGATTAAACTCGTAGCATCGGATTGTAACTATGTTATCACAACAATCAAACAATGATTAGCCTTTGAACTTTTACAAAGTAAAGTTGCCAAATCTTTTGAATCTTAAAATAAAAAAATGTAACAATTTAAAATCAGTTAATTCATCTATGCTGAAACTGTCAAATCAAATGTAACGTCGTTCTCATTCTTAGTAAACAAAAAAAAGAAATTTAAACCTATGGTCATCAGGAGCCCCCTGATGGTTTGGGGGAACTAGCTGTAAATCAGTTCTGTTTTATAAATTCTGCAACAGCTTCATTCTTTACTTTTTTAGCCATTAAGTTAAATATTTGTTTCAGTGGTCGGTCAGGTGGCCTCACCACTCTAAAACACTTTGGCAAAACCTACAGAAGAATTCATGGCCAACTTAATGACTTGAAGCTGCCCAGGTTTTATGGATGCAGAACAAGCCCAAATCATCACCCCTCCACCATCGTGCATGAATGAAAAATGTTTTAATGTCATTATTAATGATCATGAAATAATTATTCATAAATTTTTAATGAACAAGAAAGTTCTGGACGCTTATTAGAATGTATGTAAACTGCAGAGATATAAACATTTGGTGGATTCAATGGTATTTTATTTCATGTTACACAATAAATTATATATAATTATATAATTAATTATATATATTTATATATATATGTATATACATACAATATAAAGTAGAGTTTAGATACTAACAAATATATCATAAACTTTAGCAACTAAATTTACTTTGCAACTTTACAAAAGCAGTTTATGTCATGAGGAGCAGTGTTGGCAATATCACAGAACTGCAGAAGGTTGGAGGATTAAAACATACTCTTAGTTTCATACTTCTTCATTCACACAGGCTGTAAAACAATAAAGTTCCATCCATCTGGATAAAGTGGCTTGCAAATATACTCAGCCTGTGAACCTTTCTACATTTTGTCACGTTACAACCACAAACTTCAATGTATTTATTGGGGTTTTATGTGTTAGAGCAACTCAAGGTGGCACATACTTACAAAGTGGAAGGACAAGGGTACATATTAATTTCTATTGTTTAATAAACACAAATATGAACTTGTATTTTTATTGAAGCCCCAGAGTGAATGATTTGTATAATCACCGTTCTCTTTGCAATTACTCTGCAAAGCTTTTGGGCTTTGTCTCCACCATCGTAGCACAACTGAATTTTTATGCTTCATTCATCCCATTGTAGCTATTCTGTATGTTTAACTCATCCATCTACCAACCGTGACCAGCTTCCTGTTGGTTCTCTGTCACATTTAGTGCTTCGTGTGTTGCTTCGCTTGTTGTTTTATTACCTAACCCTTCCTTGAACTTCTCCACAGGTTTCTCCATGACCTGTCTGTTGTGTCCCCTGATGATTTTAATGCTGCTTTTTGTTCACTGTTGTTCTCTGACAAACCTCTGAGGTCATTGCAGAGCAGCTGTATTTATACAGAGAGTAAATTGACCACGGGGTGACTCTATTTAAAAATTTAGTGACTTCTGAAGGCAACTTGCTGCACGGAATTTTATTTCAGAGTGTCAGAGTAAAGGGAACCAAACGCAAATGCATGCCACACTTTTCAGGTTTTTATTTGCTCAAATGTTTGGAAACTATGTATGATTTTTCTCCCGCTTCATAGATTTCGGCTACTTTTCGTTGATCCGTCATATATGAAGAAACATCCCCTGAGGTTTGTGTGTTTTTTTTTTGACAAAACGAGAAAAAGTTTAGGCTGTAGGTATATTTCTGAACATTACCCTACCTTAAAGTCAAAGCAGTCCCTATATTTGTATTCCATAAATATATATATATAATATATATATATAATTATATATATAATATATATTAATGTATATATAACTATATATATATATATACATATATAATATACTAGATAATATATATATATATATATGTATATATATTATATATATATATATATATATATATATATCTATATATATATATATTATATATATATAATTTATATATATAAACACCTTATCTGTGGCGGCTTTGTTTTATTAAATGGGTAATGAGGTAGGCACTGAACCTGTTAATACCTGACACAATAAAGGTTAAAATATTGCTAGACTATTTAAAAAAAGTGCATTATGTTCTGATACTAAATTGTAAAGGTTTCAAACATTAGAAGTATTTTTGTGGTGGTTGTGTAGAAGGAGTGCTTCCTGGGCTTCAGTGTTTATTTTTAAAAAGACAAGCTGTTCTTCGGATGGAACAGGCATGAACTTGAATGTCCACAAACTCCAAGACACACTCCTCATAAAACAAAGAAACAAACAAAAAACTAAAATACCTTTATTGGCATAGCATGGTTTAAAAGACGAAAATCAGATTTGTTTTAACGTGAACCTTCTTCTATTTGTATCCTGAATTATTATTATTATTATTTGAAGGAGAGTGTCTTGGAGTTTTTCGATATATATTTGTTTCCTACATACTTGGCTCGAATGAATAAGAACTTTGGAAGAAAATGTTTCTGAAAGCAGGATTATTATTTTTTTGTCTTCCCACTCTTGTTATCCTTTTTATTCCCTTTTCCTTCCTCGTCTTTCTCAGCATTTCTCTTCTTCTTCTTTTCGTCCTTATGCTCCTTGTATTTCCACCTAGGTGGCTCCAGGTAGCGCTTGTCTTTCTTCTTCTTTTTTTCCTTCTTCGGCGTTGGGTCTGAAGGCCTGACCACACCAATCTGAGGAATACACCCGGAGGGGAACACGCTGTTCCGTCTGGCCATGCTTCGAGGGATGAACGCTGTGGCCACCTTGTTGGAGGCCACTGAGAGGATGCTGCCTCTCCGCTCGGTGTCAGGGCAGCACATTGAAGCCATTGTTTCTGCAGAGTGGATCAAGGGGATGATCTGCGAGACTGAGCTGTTGCTGTGACACACTGAGCTGTCTTCTAGCTCCTTCTGTGGATGTTTCTTCACCAGCTCTGGCACTGCAAGCCTTCTCTTCCCCACCTCTGGTGGGCTCGTGGGGCACAATGGACGGCACGCAGTTGCAATGAGAGGACAGTGGATGCTGGTGGTCATGCGCACCATGTGGTCCATGACCCCGTTGTCCTGGGGGTCCCGTGGAAAGTTGAATCCAAATTTGTTTTTGATCCGCAGTGTGATCTTTTCTGCAGAACTCTTCTGAGATGTTGCTCTTGCCACTCTCCCTGTGAGCTCGGGCCACTCTGGGACGTAGCTTTCACAGAACTGCTCGGCTTTTGGCCGCATCGTGAGGCAGCGAAGACGATGAAAGGTCTCATAGCGACCTGTTTTCAGAGCCCAGTCCCGAGGACACTTTCCCCGGAAAGAGTCTACTGCATTTATATCAGCCCCTGAAAAGAAAGACAGGGGGAAGGGTAAAAACGGGATGGTGGGGGTCAATCTTTCATTTAAATATGAATAATACATTCAGCTTCTTTTTGTAGCCAGAGCTCATTGGACTTTTCATTGGCTGGAAGTTTGGTTAGTAGGGAAAATACTTTAAAGACCATTAATTAGGCTGATTCTGTTCATTTAGAGTGTCATGCAAGAGTAAAGTGTTCATACTCCTTGAAATTTCACAATACCAACACAAACTTCATTGTATTTCATTGTGATGTTATGTGATAAAATGCAGGTTATTATACAGGTTTGTCAACATTTTTTACCCATAAAAAAGTGAAAAGTGTGGGACGGGGAGGAGTTGAGCCTCTGTTTTAATGCAGTTACAACAGAAAGTATTTTATGGTAGGTCTCTGCCATCTCCATACATTTTAAGACACAAGAAAATGCTTTGCTCTAAACCAGGGGTGTCAAACTCCAATCCTCAAGGACCAATGTCCTGCTCCAGCACAGCTAAATGAATGGCTGAATTACCTACTCAGTTTGTCAATGAATTCTGCAGATGCCTCGTAATAAACCCTTCATTGGATTCAGGCGTATTGAACCACAGGAACCTCAGGTTCTCTCAGGGTGATTTGAAATTGACTCAGATTTTTTCCAGTTGTTTGGGGGGTGAGCAGTTTTGGGTGACTTTGAAAATAAAATTATCCACTGTCTCAGTTTCAGTTTTACATTTCTAATCTTATCTAATGAAAATCTCTTTGTCAGGATTTTAAATGATCAATTTCGTTCATTGTATTCTGTTGTACTGGATGTACCTCAGCACCAACCGGTTTTGAACGCACCATTATGGTTTTATTTTGAAGTGCGGAGTTTTTCTTCTTTTGGTTTTTTTTTTAATGTAATGCTGCACTTCCTGTTCGTGTTACAAGCGCAAGGCGGCAGATCCTGAGAGAATCAGAGGAAATCTTAAAACTAGTGCCCTTGGAAAGCAGAATGAGGTTTAAATATACATGTTGTTATTAGAAGGGTGATGTATTTATTCAAGAAAAGAGAGAATATATTTGTTTTATTAGGCCATTCAAGGAAAACTGCAAATGCTACAAAGTTAAAGAAAACAATGAGTACATTTTGTGATTCACACTTGTTGTAAAAAGCTTTAAAAACACTTTTTATTTTTATTTCATCGTGATTAATCCCTTTAAATGATTTGTACTGGATCGGACATGATCAACAATCTTGTATCTTTTCTGTTTTATGCAATAGTTTTCACGATGTTTATGGCAACCAGAGAAAGATTAAACTACACCCGTTTACATTGTTTTATAACCTAACCCTGAATTAAACTTCTAACCATCTTTCTCCCTGAACTGTCTGCTGTGTTTCTTGGCCTTCATGTTGCTGTTTGTTCACTAATGCTCTATAAAAACCTCTGAGGCCTTCACCGAACAGGTAGATTTATACTGTGATTAAATTACTCACAGGTGCACTCTGTTTGATAATTAGCTGACTTCTGAAGGCAACTGGATTTTACTTAGTGGTATTATTATTTGTCATTTATTTGACAAAATGTGAAAAGGCTTAAGGATTAATACTTTTTGACAGGCACCGTAGCAAATATTTCATAACTTAATATTGATAATGATGCTATCACCATCAAATATTGCATATATTAATTCGTTGAGTATAATGACAGCAACCAGCAATGCCTCACCAGCATTTCCAGTTTACAAGTTTCCATTGGTCAAGAGTTAGTTGACATATGCAGCGTTTAACAGAAATCTGGTTAGACACAACAGGGAGTTTTAAAGACACGTGGACTAAAATAGGCAAGTGCCTAATCTACAGCCAGCCAGGAGGACTAGCAAGGCAAGAGATTATTGTGGACATGCGATAATGCCCTCAGAATGATCCCTTGAAGCAACCACACGTCACCGAGTCATTAACTGGGGAGCAGAGTTAGGCGGCTTTAAATACGCACTGATGAAACATGGGATCAGCTGCTGTCATCAGCTGTGCTGTAACCGCTACTCAAGAGCTGACAAGTACGTGTTTTTATCTATACAACACACTCACTGCTTTTTTTTTTTTTAAATCAGTCCCTTTATTGTACAGAAAAGTCCAAAAGTTTTAAACCATCCAAGAGATCCTTGTTATCCCTTCCAAGATATTATTTTATCTTCTTAATTATCACTTCTCTTGACTTTCTGAAAGTCTGACCTTTTTCTCTGAAATTTGGCTGCCTTTTCACTTATATTCACTCATATTCAGTCCAGTCTCTGTACCTGATCATGATGACAAACTGTAGTGCAAACTGTTTGAGCAAAAAAATTAAACGAACAAAGTTAATCTGTTGAAGGATGAAAGAAGAACTTTCAGGCCTAAAATACAGTTTACAGCAGGTGAATAGTACCTTTTAAAAGTCACATTTTTCTCATATCTAAACTGTCCTCTGACCATCTTCATGCACTGGCGTGAAAAGAAGGAAAGACAGTAAGAGACAAAGCAGTCAAAGATCAAAATAAGCACCTTATAGAAACACCAGAGCCCTTCAGAAAGTATAAAGAAGTTGTTTTTAAAACCAGTGTTAAAGTACCAGAATACTGGCTTCTTGGAAGCAAAACAAAGTTATAAGGGACGACACAAAATCTTTTGCACATTGCAGTACATTAACTCATCACTGTACCAGAGACACACATTTTTTTTTTCTTACGTACCAGCCATAACAAGCGCAGCTACGACGTCACAGCGGCCGGTCATAGCAGCTTTGATGAGGGCTGTGAACCCTCTGCAGTCCCTAATTTCTGTGTCTACACCAGGGTAGTAGTTTAGGAGATACATCACTGTGAATATATGACCTGCAGGAAGAAGAGAGACCAAATGATTATTCTCAGGTATGTTGCTCATGCAGCTCAGTTGTTAGAACTGTGGTATTTTTCCTTAACTTTACAGCATTCATCCAGTATAATTATTGCATTTCATTGTCTCACCTCCTTGTGATGCAATCATTAGTGCTGTGTTGCCTTCATTGTCCTGGTGATTTATGTCTATAAAGGGACAGCTGTGGAGCCCGTGCACAATGTCAAGAAAACCCTTGCAACAAGCCACCATCAGGCCATTCTGTTGGTAGAAATCAGAGACAGTAATTACACTGGGTTTCAAAGCTAAAAGCTACTCTCATCATAAATTAGACTCTCACCCATCCATTGATGTCCAGCTCCATCACCTCCTCCTTTGTCACCCCTCTCTCCAGAACTTTCTGCAGAGCGGCGGAGTCATTGCAGGCGCACGCCTCATACACGGTGTTAGCTGCCCTGCTGTTTGCTGCCCCCTGTGTGTAGTCAGGCAGCACAGAGTCATCGGAGAGGATGCTGTCAGAGTCTGAGTCTCGTCCTGATGTGTCGTCATCATCTGGACCTGAGCCCAGGTGGGGGTCCTCTGCGGCAGTGGCCATTCTCCAACAGAACCGCTGGAATGGGACTCACTCGAGCTTGTTTGGTCACATCTGTAAAGCAAATTAAACATGAAAGCAAAAGATAAACAAAGACACTGAAAGCAGCAAGAAGACCCGGTAGCCATCAGAACATTAGTGAACAAACAGCATCATGAAGACCAGGAACACAGCAGTTGTGGAGTGTTTAAAGCAGAGTTTGGTTATAAAACGATATCCAGCACTTTAAATATCCCACCGAGCTCTGGTCAATATGTGCAATATTCAGTATTGCGCAACTGTAAACCTGTGAAGTTAAACTAAGCAAGAAGAGCTTTAATCAGATAAGCATGGTAACTTTGGAAGAGCTGCAGTGATCCAGAGCTCAGGTGGAAAAACCTGAAGACAGAACAGCTGTTAGCCGTGCACTCCTTAAATCGATCCTTTATGGAAGAATGGCAACAGGACATTGTTGAATGGAAGTCATGTTTGTAAAACTAACTCTGAACGTCACTCTGAGCACAACACCCCCACAGTAAAGCACGGTGGTGGCAATGTTATGCTGTGGAAAGGCTTTTCTTCAGAGGAGACAGGAAAGCTGATAAAAGTTGAATTGGAGATTGATGGAGATAAATACAGGGAAGAAAACATGTTAGGGGCACCTTCCAGTCAGACATCAACACTTAACATACAGCTAGAGCTGCAGGGAAATAGTTTAGATCAACCCAAATTCATAGGATAAAATGGCCCAGTCAAAGTCCAGACCTAAATCCTACTGAGAATCTGTGCCAAGACTTGAAAACAATGTTCACAGATGCACTTCATTCAATCTGACTGAACTTTCAGCTATTTTGTAAAGATGACCTGGCAAAATGTTCTTTCATGTGTGAAGCTGATAGAGTTAAACCTCAACGATTGGCAGCTATAACTGCAGTAAAATGTGGTTCCAAGTATCAAATGCACTCCACACTTTTCAGACTTTATTTGTGAATTATTAAGAAAAGCATCTATAGTTCCTTCTACTTTACAAAAATGTATTTGTCCAATAAATTAATTCTCAATAAAATACATTGAGGTTTGTGACTGTAATGAGACTAAATTTGGAAACGTTCAAGGGGCAGTACTTTTGCAGGGTATTGTATCATGTCAAATTACTATGTTGTGTTTCAACACAATCCAAATCAGATTTTAGATCTGCTTCTTGAAAAAAAATCAAGGGTTGACTTGTTGACCGGTTGGGCAGGAGCTTGAAGAGTCAAGGATTATGACTCTTGTGTCGCTGTGTGCCACAGATGTAACGCCATCAGATCAGTGTGCCTTTACTGGGGAGTAAGTGGATCAGCATTAAATGCGTTGCAGAACTCAGCCGGGTTAATTGAGGAAACACTCACAGCAGAATAACCACGTTCACTGTTACTGATTTCTGAAAACATCAAACTCTTTTCAAACCAATTTACAACCTTTCTAGGGGGCTTTTTGACTCCAATACATCACTTATGTCACAAACAAAAATCTGATCATAAAAAAGTTATTTGGTGCCTAAATTCAATGTAAAATTAGAATTTTTAATATTTTATCCCTTTAAATAAACCAGTGTCAAAATATGTTTTTTTAGATTTGCAATTGTGTCTTAATGTGTCAGACATTTTCAAATAGTTTGGAGAAAGGAGAAATCGAGTTGCAGGGTCTACCACATACATACACAGATACATGTGAAGACAAACTTACCAATAAAGGGTAACAGCTCAGCTATGAGTTGTTACAATCCAGCATTACACCTCCGTCATTTCCTCTAAATAACGTCTGATTTCTCCCAGTGTTATTCCAGAGCAGCTGTCAGAGCTCCCTAAAGTTTCTGCAAGCAGATGGACATTACCCATATCCGAGCCGTCATAGAAAACTGGGGGAAGTCTTCACAGAGTCCTCACGGAGAGACTGTTCACTTATCTCCTGTGTTTAGCTCATCCCTTTTAAAACAGCTATGAGTAGAGGGGATTACTTTCCACTCAGACCAATTTATTATTGTTTCCTTTATCGCTTCTAAGCTAAAATAATTTTTCTATTTTCTTATTTTCATATTCAGAACACATGACTCGTTTAAATCCAATTTGGCCTATAAAACAGTCGTTCATGATGAGATTTAATTAAAAACAGCACAGCCTGGAAGAAAATAAAGCCCTACAGCAACATCATCTCTAGTGATTTGTTTACATAAAAATGATAAATTGTTCTTTATATCTCCAGATTTATTTTTAAAGTGAAATTAAAAGGCTGCATGCACTGGATTTTGCAATCTACCAGCTATCAGGTAATTAATTAAAATGTCATGTTAATAAAACAAGTGTAAGCTGCTTATGAAGCGGAATTCAATTAATTTATTAGACAGTGAAATCCCATCAGGTGTGACCAAAGTGCTCTGAACTGATCCAGGAGCACAGCAGCTCAACAAAAGTCAGGGGAAAGCAACTCCAGGTGAGGCTCAGGCTTAGTATTTCGGAGGTCTCTTAAAGGGTTTACATGTCAGACTTTTGCTCTGACAGTATGGTCACGTTCAGTCAAAAAGATCCAGGATGAGCGCGGTGTAAACAGCTTTATCTTATTTAATCCTGAAACAGCTTTGTGACGTAAGCCCCAGTCAGAACTTAAAAACAACAACACAAAAGTATTTGAAACCCTTGAACTTTTTCCCATATTTGTTACATTGAAACCACAAACTTCAGTGGTTTTATGTGAAAGAACAACATAATGTCATATAATTGAGTTGGGGCATGAAAATGGGATATGGTGTTTAACATTTGTAAAACACATCAGTCTTAAAAATGTGTCAATCATTTGCCTTCAGATGTCACCTGATTATAATTGAGGTCCACATGTGTAAAATCCTATGGTAACTCTGGAGGAGTTGTAGAAATTCACAGGTCAAGAGGCAGAATGTGTTAGTCCTGAACTCTGCAAATCGGGCCTTTATGGAAATGAAAGCCATGACTAGTCGCATTTGGAGTTTCCCACAAATGTAGAAAAAGGTGCTCTTGTAAAATAAATGAAAATTAATATTTATACATAAAGATTTAAAAACATATTTGCTAGTTTTGGTAAATTTTCTTTTTTTTCCCTGCAACATCTACATTGCATGTAGTGGCACTAAGTAACATAACATTTTTATTCAGTAATTTTATATTATGCTTTTAGTTGGTAGTTTTACTGCAACCTTTGCACATGTAATGTTCCATATAAGAAAATGTTTTCATTTCTTTAAATAAAAGTTTGATGTTTTTCATTGTTACTAAATACCAACAGAAAAATTAAATTGTGGTTCATCTATGAAATCCCAAAATACATATTTGTTACAATAAGGAATTATAAATGTTGAAAAGGTGTCTTATTTATTAAGTAGGTTTTAAGGCTGTTACCTAATTGTATTCAATAGAGGCCAGAGCAAAAATGGCTCTTTTGATTGTAAGTTTGTTTGTGTAATTCAAAGCATATTTTTGTGGAATGGCCTAGTCAAAGTCCAAAACTAAATCCAAATGAGAATCTGTGGAGAGGCTTGAAAAACTGATGTTCACAGATATTTTCCATCTAATCTGACAGAGGTTGAGCTGTTTTTCAGAAAAAAGCTTTTACATGAGCAGAGCTGGTAGAGACATACTGCAAAATGACATGCAGCTGTGATCGCAGCAAAAGGTGGTTCTACAAAGTATTGATTTAGATTTAATTTATCAAAACTTAGAAAACCTCCTATCCTCCTCCTGTCCGTTCACTTCACATACTCCAGCTTGTGTTGGTCAGTGACACAAGTTTAATGAATATATTTCTGAATAAAATGCATTCAAGTTTGTTGTTGTAACGTGACAAAAAGTGAAAGGTTCAGGGTTGTGAATACTTTTGCAAAGCATTACATGTTTGTACCCCAGACTGTTTTTCACAGACTGAAAACAGGATCTGTGGGATGTGACCAGACCTGCCTGGATTGATCGACCACCAGTCATCCACAAGGACCTGAGGAGAGAGTTCTGCAGTTTGTTGTCCTCTTGAAACCAAGGGAGGAAGAAAGAGCTGCAGGAGAGAGGGAATTGTCTTCTTTTACCTGTTTGCCAGACATTAAGTGGGATGATGCAGAAGTTTCTCTAAACCCTGTAAAAAAACTTATCTGCAATTGATGAGATGAAACTAAATAATCGACGAGGGAAGGATTCAAGAGGAAAAAGGAACTGAGAGACCTGATAAAGTGAGTCTTTTTAGGCCGTGGCACCAAGCTTTCAGAATTTCTTTTACTATTGTTGTCAGAAGTACAATGACATTGAAAAAAAATCTGGTCTGTGCATAAGATGTGAATAATTCATGTAAATTAGAAAAATAGAAGCAGTTAAAAAGATTAAATAAAAACACATGTACACACATTCCTATTGATTCCACATTTTCATTATTGCATCTTCGTGACATTCCGGCTGTGTTGAGTTTAGCTTTTACTGTTGGATTGAAACGGTTTCTGAATTTTCTTCTTCTGCTTTAATTGATTTGTAGCGTCTGCCTGACGGTAACGATCAGAGCATGATCCAGGTGAAAAGTGTCCTTTATGATGGTTTGGGCTTCTCAAGTGTAACGATAGTTAAAGTAACATTGGAGCTGCTGTCAGTAATCAGTAAACAAATGCAACATTTATTTAGGATCTAATTGAGGAAGATATTTTATTACATAAAAATGCCAGATCATTTAGGGGTTTTTACAACCAGTGGTTCTTTCTTAGTGGTTCAGTTTAAAATCAATTGTAGATATGTCTACTCAACTATAACATGTTGCTGGGTTTTCCTTATCTGCATTTCGTTATTGGTTTTTAAAATTTTTCTCACTTTTTAAGATTAAACTGGTCTCCAACGTAAAATAAATGCAAGGATTGTTTGCCATCTGTTCTCTTTGACCTGAGGAGTTCATGTTGTTCAGTTTTAGGCTCACTTATTTTTTGCCCCTCAGAGAAATTCCACAGATGAGATAAGAGACCTCTTTATTTGACAGATTTTGACAGGTGAAACAGTGACAAAGACATATAATCACCCCTTTCTCTTCTACTCAAGCCTGTTTACGTCTGAATCTGTTATTTTTTATCTCATGTTACATTTTCTTCAAATCACGTTTTCTTTCTTCTGTCTTCCTGACCTGCTCACTCAGTTTTTTTTGTTGTGTGGATAAGATTTCAGAAAGCAGCAGTGAAACTGTGCCGATGAGAACTATCAGGACGTCAGGACACAGCTCAAGTGTGCCAGGATGTCCAGCATGGCAGCAGGATGCAAAGGTACAACAGAAAGGTACAGGGCCTTACAAACATATTCATACCCCTTGAACCTTTCCACATTTGTCACATTTAAACCACAAACTTCATTGTAATTTATTAGTATTTAATGTGAGAGACCCACACAAAGCATAAAGCATAAAGAAAATCAACTAGTTTGCCAATAAAAATCCGCAGCCCCTGATCTAATAGTTTGTAGAAACACCTTTTGCTGCAGTTACAGCTGCAAGTATTTTTGGGTATGTCTCTACAAGTATTGCGCATCTGGAAACTGACATTTTGCCCATTCTTTGCATAATAGCTCAAACTGATTCAGACTAAATGGATAATATCTCATCCTTACCCACAGACTCCTAATTGGATTTAGGTCTGGATTTTTAATTGCATCATTCTAAAACATGAATATCCTTGCCCTGCATTCAGCTCCATCTATCATCACATCAACTCTGAGCACCTTCCCTGTCTCTGCTGTAGAAAAACATCACCTCAGCATGATGCTGCCACCACCATGTGTCACTGTTGGGATGGTGTGTTCAGGGTGATGTGTAGTTTTAATGTTCCTCCACACATAGCGTTTTCCATGTGGACCAAAATGGTAAATTTTGGTCTCAGCTGAGTGGAGGATCTTTATCATTTGTGGAGAGCACAACAGATTATACAACCTGAGGCCTTCACAGAACAGCTGGATTTATACTGAGATTCATTTACACTCAAATGGACTCCACCTACTAACTGACTCCACAGGCTTAGCAAAGTACACTAAGGTTTGTGGTTGTAACATGGCAAGATCTAAAAGATTTCTAGGGATATGAATACAATGAGTACAGTTGTTTTTCTGTTAATAAAAACAAATAGACCTATGTCTTTAAGAGTTGGGCTCGAATTTGTTGGGTTCAGCTGATATTCAGGCCCAAGCTAGCTGTTTCTGTTTTCATTATGTTAATTTTTAATGAAAATATTTTTGATATTTATGTTGAGTGAAAATCTGTAAAGTCTCTGCCACTGTTTGTGGGTCAGTAGCTAAAGGGTAAGGAGCAACAGACTGCTTTCTGCTGCCTGCACCTCTTTGGTCCCCCTTGAAGGGGAGCTGTGCTCACATCAGTCATATTTGCTGAGAAGGGCTCTGCTCTGCATAAAAAAGAAAAACAGAGTGACCAGAGGCAAGGATCTCATATTACATTGTCTTGATGATTAATTACAGACCTATACAGCTTGTGTTTGCTCGCATTAACAGGCATGCACATATTATATTAATATTTCCTACATTGTGGAGAGATCTGTTTGAGGAGTTTGTTGAACAATAATCTGATGTTTGCATGTGGCTGTGATCTGTCATTCTCAGTCTGTCTGAGCACAGAACCGTGTTTATGCAGACACAAGCAGAAGCTTTTACTTTGTTCTTCGCAGACTTTTTCCATGCTTAGGTTTGTTTGAGTTTATGCAAAAATGTGTTTACATCTAATCCTGTTTGTGGCGGGTTTAAACAGCTGTGCTCAGATCAAGAATCCTTAATCTTGGCTTTCAGATGAAATCTTTCTGCTTCAGTCCTGCCTGCTCAGAGTTGTATCTATCTGATTTAGTGCCATATTAATGGGCTTTTCTGCAGTTTTTAAATTAATCTAGACTGTATTTATTCAGCTCTAGTTCAAAAATAAAATACATCAAGAGATCAAACCTAAACTTGGTGATTATACACTAGCCATGTTTTTAAGAACATGGTTTGATCTTTATTAAGCCTTTTCAGAGCGGTTTAGATGGGGCGAAGAGGAGGCTAGCCCAAGGCACCTCTCATGCAATAACTGCTACTGTTCAGCAGACTAAATGCTCCGCTGGTTTGATTGTCATCATCAAAGTTTGATTCGTATTTACTCTGTGACCTTAGTGGCAGCTGCACCTACTCGCATTCAGTCTTAGTGTCATCAGTAACATTCAGACTACTGATCTTAAAACATGATTATCATCATAAACTGTTCTCATATTTTTTTTAACATATTTTCTTTTTACTATTTGCCTAAAATTGCCACATTTGTGTACCTGTTATGTTTGTCCATCTGCAGCTGGTTGCACTTTTGTTTGTTTGGTTTGTGGCGCTGTGCACCATGTGAGGAAAGACTGCATGTGTTTTCATTTTTTAGCTTGCTGAATGGTCGAAGAGGAAGCAGGCAAATGGCAGAGCATGCATCTGAACTGAAAGTCTACAATCACTCTGATGGCTCTGGGAAGGGACAGACTGGAGCTTTAAACCAAAAGCTGATGTCAGCTTGCTTCTATTGGAAATAATGTCTGTTATTTTCACCACATCAATGTAGCAAACACTGCAGACTGAATTCAACACAGCTTTCACGTTTGAGCTAAATGAAGATTAGATTTGATGAATCTGAGTCAGAGACAGAGAACTTTGTTAGACCTAATGAGTAATTAGGTCTAACAAAGTTAGATTATTAGACAGGACTGTACATGATTATTTACATCCACAGGCAAGAAATAATTGCACAAAAGTATTATTCTCTGTAAAAACATTTATTCTTAATGTCTTTTTAGATCATGTCGGACCAAAAATTATCAAATCTTCTCAACTGTCAGGCAGTCACTGCTCAGGCAGTCATCTTCATATATTTCATTATGATGGCTTAAAAAACATTCCAATATCATCTCTGTGACAAATGCAGATTAAGGATTTATAACTGAATTTGCACTTTAGGTGCCACGCAAAGGAGTTTTACAATCCTTTCCATTGATGCCACTATAGCTCTGTTGTTTAATTTTAATTTTTTGCTCTTCTTGATCTTAAATAAAAAAAAGGTGTAGTTTGATGACTGAAACATTTACTCAATGGCCTTTTTTCTAAAGTGCCCTGAAAAACGTTTTTGCATTTTATCAAATTAGATCCATTAACTTCAATGTACTTTAATGAATGATTATGTGCTAGACTGACACAAAGTGGAAGTAAAAGGATACAATATATGGACTTTTTACAAATATAAATCTGAAAAGTGTGGCATGCATTTAGTTCCTTTGAGTCAATACTTTCTAGAACCACTTTTTTTGCATATTTAAACAGAAAACCCTGTCCATTTTTCATTATAAAACAGCTTAAACTTAATACAGTTTGATGGAGAGTGACATATGAACAAAACATTTCAAATCTGTTTTCAAATTCTCATATAGGATTTAGTTCTGGCCCATTTTAACGTGTTGAGTATGATTGATCAGAACCATTCTGTTCTGTCTCTGGCTGTATATTTAGGGTTGTTGTCCTGCTGAAAGGTGAACCTCCATTCAATCCATCTCAAGTCTTTTGCACTGCCCTGCATTTAGCTCCATTCATCTTCCCATCACTTCTAACAAGCTTCTCTATCCCAGCTGAAGAAAAAGTATGCCGCAGCAAGATTTTGCCACTACCATGTTTCACCATATGATTGGTATGCTCAAGGGAATTTGCAGTGTTAGTTTTCCGCAGCACATAATGCTTTGCATGCAGGCCAGAATGTTCCATTTCATAAATACTAGATTTATGCGGTGCACAAATAGTTGTCCTTCCAAAAGATTTCCCTACCTGAGCAAGATGCTGCCACCTCCATGTTCCATCATAGGTTTTTCACATAGGTTTGTTGAGCGTATGACTAATAGTTGTCACTTCTACAGAATCTACCACCTTCTTCTCTGATTAATACCGTTTTTGTCTGGCCTGTCGGTTTAGGTAGACAGCCATGTCTTGGTAGTTTTGTATTTGAGCGGCACTGTTTTCATTTCCAGATGATGAATTCAACGGAGCTCTAAAAGATGCTCAAAGCGTCAGGGTATAGTTTTATACCTTAACCCTGCTTTAAACTTCTCCACAACCTTCTCTCAGACCTGTCTGCTGTCTTTATGATGCTGTTTGCTCACTAATGTTCTCCAACAACCTTCTGAGGCCTTCACAGAGCAGCTATATAGTAGGTTCATACTAAGATTAAATTGCAGATTAGCTGACATCTGAAAGCATCTGGTTTATTTGGATTGTATTTAGGAGTGCAAAGGTAAAGGAATTCAAATGCATGACCCAGATTTTTATTTCTGACATAAGCATGAATCATTTTGCTTCCACTTCCCAGTTAGGCACTACTTTGTATTAGTCCGTCACATAAAGTCTAAGTAAAACACATACATGTTTGTTGAAAAGTGAAAGGTTTGTGAATACTATTTCAAGAAACTGTACATGTGCATTGTACATGTACATGCACGAAAGTATGCTTTTTTTTAGGTTTTAAAGATGTTATATGTTCTTTCTAAACTGATTCTCTAATTCTAAACATTTATTTGTGGGAGATGCTAACCCTGAACAAACTAGGCCTCTTTCCTCTGTTAAAGCACTAAGGATCCACCTTCCGTGGACCTGTGTCTGAACCTTGCGGTTCAGTCCAATTTCCTGATCCAGTGAACTTCCGGGTATTTGTACTCCTGCTCTATCTCAGCCATCTATTCCCTCAGGGAAAGGCAACATGTTCTCACAGAGATGCCTAAAATCATTACAACAGTCATAACAGCATAGTGTTAAAACACAATGGAAATTCACAGCATGAATATAATGAACACAATAATTACCTGCTTTCAGAGAAAATGTTCACCAGTAAAACTGTTTCACATTTGTATGGGACAAGCCAGAAAGTTACAGTTGTACATTTACTGGGTTTTTTCTTTCCCCATCACTGTTCCCTGTTAGTTTTGATAGATATTGGCAGAAAGTAGAAGCATTTTGGATGAGCTGCAGCTGCCTCATTGATTGAATATACAGTACAGTGTTTTTCAGCCCTGGTCTTCAAGGCACACTGTTTGTTGGTTGTAGATGTCTCACTACTTTAACAAAGGCCTGTTAACAAGCCATTAATTAGGATCATGTGTGCTGAAGCAGGAAATCATCTAAAACATGCAGGGCAGTGTGTCTTGAGGACCCCTGTTGAAAAACACTGGAGACAGCAATACGGTAATTTCTTCTTATTAAAAATAATCTCTTTAGTTATGCTGCTATAGGCTTAGGCTGCTGGAGGACATAATGACCACTTTCACCCTCTTCGCTACTTTCTCACACTACTCTTCAATTTTGCATTATTTGCTGTTATTTCAGCTTTTAACTTTGTTCTCTCTTTTCTCTTCCTAGAAGCTACACCTGGCCTGACTCTGTGTCTACCTGTGACACCTTTCTGGAGAGGGGAATCCTCCAAGCTTCTGCTAGCAACAACTTAATGCTCACCCTCTACCGATGATCCACATGGCCCTGTCTTTCAGTGTTTAACCCTTTCTCTCTCCTAGACATGGCTACTGACTGAGCTTTTACTGTAACCAACTCTATATGCTCTCTTTCAGAATCTAAACTTGAACAATTGGCTCAGAGATTATCTGTTCCTTCTTTCTAGGTGAAACGACTAAAGGAGCTACATCCATTAACATTTACCTTTTCCTTCCCATAGAAAGTACTCCTGGATCAGTGCTTCTTTGTTCTCTTTGTGTCTCTGCTCTGTTCTCTCTAACCCCAAGTCGGTCGTGGCAGATGGCCGCTCACACTGAGCCTGGTTCTGCTAGTGGTTTCTTCCTGTTAAAAGGGAGTTTTTCCTCTCCACTGTCGCTACATGCATGCTCAGTATGAGGGATTGCTGCAAAGTCAACGGCAGTGACTGTCCACTGTCTCTACATGCTCATCCGGGAGGAGTGAATGCTGCAAGTCACCGACTGGATGCAATCTGCTGGGTTTCCTTAGATAGACAAACTTTTTATCCAATTTGAATAAATAACAGAATCTGACTGCACTGTTCAATGATTAAGATTAATTGGAATGTATGTACCTGACTTTTGTAAAGTGCCTTGAGACGACATGTGTTGTGAATTGGCGCTATATAAATAAACTGAATTGAATTGAATTGAATTGAAAAGCATGCATGAATTTTTCTGTGTCCATGTTTGATTGGAAACTCTTTATTCTACCATTTCAAGGGTGGTAGTAAGCTGATTTATCAGCAGACGCTCTGTGGTTTTTAAAATTGATGTCTGGGCCCATAATGACACCTGTGGTCTTTGCAAGCCCTGTGTTAAAGCAGGGCAAAGCAAGTTTGGCGTAATTCAAAGTTTTTTACTAGAAGATCAAAGGAACAGAAATAAAATAATCATAAAAAAGAGTCTTTTTGAGTGGCAAGTTCTAACAATGTATATTTGGGGCCAAAAACAATCACTTCTGTCTTTTCTGTATTATATACTGGGCGATAACAATTTGTTGTGCACTCCACAAATCTGGTCTTTATGGAAGAGGGGCAAGATGAGGGCTGTGGTGGAAAGACACATCCAACAAGTCATGTTTGCAGATTTCCAAAGTCTTGTGGGGATACATTCAGTATGTGGGAGAAGGAGCTCTAGTCACATCAGACTAAGATGTAACCTTTTGGCCTACATCCAAAAACTCTATGGGTGGCAGACCTCACTGTTAAACATGATGGTGGCAGCATCATGCTGTGGGGGTGTTTTTCTTCTGCAGTGGCAGACACCCTGATTAAAATTGGTGGGAAAATGGATGGATGTAAATACAGGGCAATACTGGATAAAACCCAATTAGAGGCTGCAAAAGACTTGAGACTGAAGTGGAGGTTCACCTTCAGCAGAACAACATCCCTAAACATAGAGCCTGAGCTACACTGGGATGGTGTAGATCAAAGCATATGTTAGAATGGCCTTGTCAAAGTTCAGACCTAAATCCAAGAATTGAAAGTTTATGTGCACAGACTCATTCCATCCAAGCTGACTGAGTTTGAGCTTGTTTCTAGATGTGCAAAGCTGGAGACATTCCCCAAAAGAGCTGCAGTAATGAACAGAGCAAAATGGTGTTCGATAACTTGGCTCAGAGGGGCTGAATGCATAAACATGCCACACTTTTCAAATCTTTATTTGTAAAACTAATTACTAAAAATTAGATTTATAAATAACAATAATTATAATAAAAATGCGGGGGGCCATATCCAGAGCAGGAATGGTGTCATGAAAGGCTGATTTAGCTGATATAAACATAAAGGGAGGGGGCTGAACTGAGAGGAGGGACTTGGAAACAGATGCTGGCACAGCAATACAGCTTGTATCCGTCTCCCATCTCAGCTCCTCCTCTTTCCTGCCTCTGTATCGCTCCCTCACTTACCCTCGGTACCACTTACAATCTGTCTTACCACACAGACAGGATTTTGATCCAAAGTCAGGAGCTTCTCTCTGACTCTTCTTCCATTTGTTGACATACCATGGGATGAGATTGTCATTCTTCCATCAGCATTTTTTTTTCCCCATCTGATTTGGAAAATGACGGCAAAGCTCGCTGCACACTTTTCCTCTCATCTCCCTGGGGGATTACCACAGGAATAGAGTGTGTGTGTCTGTGAGCTTGTGTTTGTGTCTGCTTCTGATGGTGTCGAGTGGATCAGCACGAGTGGATCACCATGAGAGGGGGTCACCACCAGCGAGGCTGTGGGTGTCAACATCTGTTCAGAAAACTTCTCAGTAAATGTGACTGCTGCTCTGTCAGAAGTAGAGGTAAGTACTGTCCGCTCATCAGTCAGACCTTCACTGGATGTGATTCTCAATGCTGGAACTGAAAGTTGATGCCCAGCTTAAGGAACTTCAATGAGAACTTCAATGTTTGAGATTCTCCTAAAAAAAATCATCAGGGAAGAGTAACAGGAAATACGGCTTGTTATCAGTGGGGAAAAATGAGAACAGGTGAGTTTAAATACTGAGGAAAGTGTGGAGAAATGACAAGCAAACCAGAAGAGTAATCAAAGAAAATCCAGAGCATAAAAAAACACAAGGAAGATATCTAATAGAAATAATTCTAAATAAACAAAGAAAATTAGAATAAACTAAGAGGCTAACTACAAAGAATAAACTAATATGGAAAGCACCTTTCTAACAATAAGGATCATAGGCAAAATTAACTAAAGAAGACCAAAGAATCCAGTAAACAAAAAGGAAATAGTCAAAATACAAACACAAAGGAAAACAAAACTCCGGATTGTGACAACAGGAGGAAAAAAGCTGGAGAAACATCTCCTTAGTCATTAGTGAATGTTTAACAGAGTTATAAAACACATAAGACAAAATATACAACTGATGTAAACGGACAAAGAAAAACGATTTCTTCTTACTGGAAGTGTTTAAAGCACAGTTATTTTTTTAGCTACATGAGAAACATTCTGATTTCATAACAACTATAACTTTAAAATTGAGACCCTCAGATTTTCTTTGAAAGAGACCAGATTGGAGGACATGGTGCAAAAAAAGTGCTCTAAAAATATCAATTCAGTTTCTTCTTTCAAAGGTTGAATATTTTCATAAGCTTCAACCCTAATCAGAATTTTATTGTCTTTATTTTTATGACATTTCGGTCAAAATAGCCACCCCACCTGAATAGGTCCCTGTGGAACGACTGGTCTAAAAATAATAGAAATTATAGATTTGTTTTACATTTTCAAATCTTAATCCTTCAAATGGATGAGATTATGTTGGGATCAGAAGTAGCTGGTCAAATAACATTAACAAAAATAAAACATTAAGTTATGAAATGTTTTGAAAAGTGATTGCATGAAGTCTGAAACCCAGGATTTCACAAGATGCTTTCTTATTTGTGATGATTAATCTGGCCTCTACAGCAGCTGCTTTCACCTGGCTTGGGTCATTTCTATCTTTAGATTTGTTTTGACAAAGAGAACTTTGCAAAACCTGGCTGAGATCATGTTGTTGACTCGTCCATCACATTATGTTGGTCTTTTTATGTTCAGCTGTTTTTATGCATTTGGTACAAACTGTTTTTCTGTTCTTGTCCAAACCCATCCAACTGGTTCTCTCTGAGTTCCTTCACTCACACTTTTTCCATGTGTTTTACAGATGTTTTACTGCTGGCCTCTGATCAGTCATGCTTATAGTTTAGTCTACCTGAAGTTTCCCTGAGCTCCTCTGGCTCTTGTAGATGTTTTTCTAGTCTTTTCTGACTCCTGTGTTCTGGAGGCTTACAAGTGGTTTGCACTTTGCAGCTTCTGTTACTCCCTCTGCCTTTGCCTTTCTGAAACCTTCTTTCTGGCGGATTGCATAATAACATGTCTACCTCCTGGGCAGAGTCCTTTTGTCACGAAGTTGCAAAGTTAGATCTCCTTTCATTACTCGAAGAGCATCCACATGGGAAAAAAACATATTTTGGTAACTGTAGGCCTTATTTTTTGTGTGGAACTTTAGTTTGAAAACTAACTGCATAAAAAGTGTATAAATATGTTTACAAGCAGGACAAATACTTACATTATATATATATACTGTTTACTAATAACTTTATAGTGTACAGGGTCTACAATGAAATGCAAAATAAGTTTTATTGTTTTTAATAAAACAATGCCTTGCACAGTTATTCATTTGCAAACCTTTTTCACATTTTTTCACATTACGACTGTTAACTAACATCCATATTTTAATTGAGGATTATTTTTTCAAAACCAAAAGTCATGCTGTATTTAGCTCGATCCTTCATCACATCTGGCCTAAACAGCTTTCCTGTTCTATCTGAAGAAAAGCATTCCCACATCATGATGTTACCACCACCATGTTCCACCACAGGGTTGGTGTGTCCAGTCCAATGTGGAGCATTAATTTTGGTGTCAGCTGAGACCAGAGAGACCAGATTTTCCTACTACTCTACTAATAGTCTTCCAATAAAGGGCAGATGTATGAAGTGCATGATTATTAGTTCTCCTGGCAGCTTCTTGGCTACTTAATGTCCTCCTTGTCCAGGCCTGCCAGCTGAGATGGACGCCCATGTCTTGGTGTTTGTGCCACACTCTTTCCAGTTTCAGATGATGAACTGAACTGTGATAATTAGGCAATTAGTTTGACTGGATTTTATTTTAGGGTATCAGAGTAAAGGGGACTAAATATAAAATGAACGGAACACTTTTCAGATTTTTAGCGAGGGAAAACAATCAAAAACTATTCAATATTCCTTCCACTTCAAAATTATGTGCTACTTTATATTGGTCTATAACATAAAAGTCCAAACAATAAAACAATAAAAGTTTCTGGTTGTTAAGGGACAATATCTGAAAAAGCTCGAGGAGTATGCAGTATTTGTGAAGCAGTGTAAATATTTCCTTGAATTTAACTCATGTTCAGTCTTCTTTATGTGATTTGCATTTAAACTAAATCTGTATTTGAATCAGATTTGGAAAACTCTACTTATGTTTTTACATTCTGAGTCAAGCTCAATTCTAAAGCACGTTGTGATGATGCCAGAGCACAGAGAGAGCTGCCTAACCACAGAAGATTGGGCTAACTCAGCTGTTGCCATGAAGAGTAATGATAAACACTAAACAGGTCATTTTTGCTGACATCAAGGGACAGAAACAAAGCATTTAGTCTGAGGTTTGCACAACACTGGAAGAATACAAAAAAGTATCTGTTTATGATGGTAGATTTTTACATAGACCAGACAAAGTTGGGACAATACAGTTACAGAGGAAAACTCAGTTTTCATTCACACTGTTTAGAGGAACGTAGTGGCACATTGCAGTAGAGTTAGAAAAATATATTCGTTTAAATAAGTTCCGTACTGTTTCAGTCAGGGCAAAAATGCCACAAGGTTTAGTAAAAACATTTATTTGCCAACAAAGGGATATTTTGTGCATTGTACGCTTACTTTTATCTCATTTGATGGCCTTTCTGAGTGCCATTCTGCACAGAAAGTGATTTACCAAATGCGTTAATACTCCCTCAGAGCACAGACAGCTGAAAACATGCACACGCATAGACAATCGTCTTCCTCCCGCTCCAAGCATTAAATCCTCTGTTGTTCCAGTTGTTCAGGGGAGAGATTACAGAGCGGCCTCTCTCTGAGCTGCACCGCTGTGACAGACCCCGCGAGCCCACATGTGATGTGAAAATGAAAATGGCCCCTCGTTGACACGTCCCACTTTGTCACCTCTCTCCTCTGAGTTTACCAGAATGCCTCTGGTGCTTTTCTCTGGGATTAATATTGTTGTAGATCCATTGATGGGTTTGCTGTGTGTTTTTGAAGAAAGCAATCCTAATCAACAATATGTGTCTCTTATTATGTTTGTCAGTTCTTTGAGATACCTCTCAAATGCTGTTTTCTGGAGCTCTCTTGTACCTTTTAAGTCTCTTTACCCTAAATACTTCCCTCTCTTTCAGCTATCCAAGGTAGTTCAATGAGTGTTCTCTGGCAAAACATACTTTATAAAAGACAGAGAAATGCCTCCAGATGCAGACTAAGTGGACCTCTATTTTAAAGTCCTGCCAACAGTTTCCCTGAACCACCACGCATCATCAGTCTGGCTCAAGAGCCTCCAGGTCTGATTCACCCAGTGCACCAGTAAGAGTGAAGTCATTACTACCAATATGTGATGGAATAAATGCAGCGACACAGGTTTGCTCTAATTAAATAGCATCACGCCTGTCAAGTTAAATATCTCACATTTTTGTGATGGGTGATGATGAGTTTTGCTGATAAATCAGACGGATCCCCGTTTAAACTTGATTTGAATTAAGAGTTGAAATGCCGAGTCCGATAGGAATAAAAGTCTGTGTTTATAATTATGATGTTCTATAAGGTGAAATTTATTCATAAACAAGTGCAGTTTGGAAGTCGTGTATGTTGCATGAAAGCCATTAAAAAGTTATTTGTAACGCATAACTTATACATCAAAGAATTTATAAAAAATTAAAGCATAGATCAAATTTAACATAAATAAAATATGCAAAATCAAGCGGCATCCAAACTTTTAAGATTTACTTCCTATCAGGTTAACTACTGAGGCTCAAATAGGATACAAGACGAAGATTGACCTCTGAAGCTCCCCAACAGCTACTAATTTAATGCTGCTTCATCTTCTTCATTTTCAGACACTGATGGATCCAATTCTGTCTGTGTGAGCTCCTTATTAATCTCTTACCCTTAACTGAAACCCAACTAGACAGAAAATGTATTCATACATGCCTTGCAAAAGTATTCACACCCCTTGAATGTTTTTACACGTATTGGGATTTTATGTGACAGACCAACACAAAGCAAGGCGTACAAAGCAAGAAAAATGATAGATGGTTTTCTAATTCTTTCTTACATATGAAATCTGTAAAGTGTGGTGTGTATTTGTATTCATAACCCTTGAGTCAATTTCTGCAGAACCACCTTTTTCTTTAGCTTCATCCATTTTTGCATCAATTCTGACCTTCTACTCGCATCCCTACAGCATGACGCTGCCACCACCATGTTTTACTGTAGGGAGGGTGTGTTCAGGGTGATGTGCAGTGTTAGTTTTCCCCATAGATAGAATTTTGCATGAAGGCCAGAAAGTGAACCTTCTATCACATGTTTGGTGTGTCTCCTACATCACTGCAAACACTAAACAAGACTTCTTTTGACTTTCTTGTAAGAAATGCTTTCTTCTTGCTATTTCTCTAAAGACCAGATGGGTGGAGAGTATGGCAATTAGATTCTCCCACATGAGTTGTGGATCTCTGCAGCTCATCCAGAGTCACCATAGGTTCATTGACTGTATTTCTGAACAATGCCCTCCTTGCCAGGCCTGTCTGTTTAGGTGAACAGCTAAGTCTTGTGATATTGTTGTCCAAACTACCCCTGATTTTAACTTCTCTACAACTTTGTTCCTGACCTGTCTGCTGTGTTCCTTGGCCTTCATGTCCATTTTCTAATGTTCAAACCAGGTATAATTTTTCTTTCACTTCATGGTAATGCACTATATTGTGTTGCCTGATGACATCAAACCCCCAATAAAATTAATTGAAATTTGTGGTTGTAATGCAACAAAATGTTCCTCTGCAACTACAGCAGTAGTAATTGGCTGAATTAGGGGGACAAATGACAAGATTTGGGGTGTTTGTAGTTACCAGCAAACCTAAACGCATTCAGATGTGACAGGTTGGTTAGAAGGATAGGACAGGCTAAATTAGTGAAAAACTTATAATGCCAAAAAAAAAATGCTTAAAAATGCAGATTAAAAAAATTGACATGCAGGGACTTTTTTTTAAAGAAAATATAAATAGTATATTTTAACATAATTTAATTTGGCCTTTCAGCCCATATATACCCTTTTTTTTTACTTTTCTCATTTTTATTTTAAAAACTCACAAAAAAAATCATTGAATATGAAGAGAAACATGTTAAAACATCAAGATCTCTCAGAAACTGCAGAACCCATTGTTCTGTTTTATTGGCCTCATGGATCCAAACAAGTGAAAATTATTATTTTTTGTAAAGTTGGAACATTTTTAGCTTGGATCAAATTGTTTGAAATCTTCAGCTTTTTTTTTTTTTTTCACTTTTATTTTTTATTCTCATTTTCTGTGGACATATACATATAGATCAGACATTTTCCAGAATATTAAGGCCTACTAAAGGTCCCTCACCTTATCCATGGAAATAACATACAGGTGAATATATATTGAACATAAGAATAGTAATACAAAGACAACTAGATAAAAAAAAATAATAATAAAACATCTCGGTTGCAGGTGTCTAGGATCTATAGGAATCTTAAAAAAATAATATTGAAGTTCCTTAAGTCTCTTCTTGGGTGTCATATCGTGCCCATTTTTCCCATTTATCTATACAAATGCCACCCCACCCTTTTCCCTGGACAACTGCAGTGTTGAGTATTTTAGTCTTGGTCTCTTCGCATTCCAGATAAATCTGGAGATAATCTTGTCCCAGTATTTAAATCTTTCTGATGGAATCTTGACTGGAAGAGCCTGAAAGAAATATAATAATCGGGGAAGGATGTTCATTTTTATAACTGAAATTCTTGAATTAAAATCTAATGTTAAAGTTGTCCATCTGTTTAAGTCCTGATGATTGTGAGAGTTAATAGTGTGGTAATTAACCTTCTAAAGATTATTTAGTTTTTTAGTTATTGTTACTCCAAGATATTTAATGGATTTCAGTTCCCAATTTATTGCTAATTTAGTTCTTATCTCTTCGGACGGAGCATAATTAAAAGACAACACTTGAGTTTTGGTAACATTTATTTTATAGCCGGAATGTTGCTAAAAAGAATTGATAAGATTAAACAGAGAGATAAGATTTTGATCTGGGTTATTTAGATATATTATAATGTCATCTGCGAATAAACTTATGACGTGTTCTCTTCCGTTAATACCTCTCACCTCTTCACTCTCCCGCACGAATTGTGCTAGAGGTTCAATGCATAAAGCAAAGAGCAGAGGTGAAAGGCAACAACCCTGTCGAGTACCTCGCCCTAGCTTTATTTGCTTTGTTAGGTTGAAATTTATTTTTATTCTCGCTATAGGGTTTTTATACATATATACCCTTTTAACCATATCACTATTATTTCATGCCCTCCTGATAAACTCCCACTGTTATTTATCAGTAAAACCCTAATCAGTCTCACATTGATCCAGCAGGATGAGACATTGTCTACATGCATGCATTCTCAGTATCTGTCCTGGATAAACTTTGCTTTGAGCCCTCTCAGGAGTAAGTGCTTGCACATGCCAGGAGAGTTGCTGATTTGTAGTTTTTGTGACAACACTACCACAGTATTTTCCATGACTCAGTAATAATAATAATAGCATGCAGCAGTATTTGCATGTAATTAAGCCCTGATCATAATCAACCCTATAGTCCCTTATGTAATACCAGTGTGGGAACAACATGTTAAATATGCAAAGCTTTCATCATTTTCAGAGATGATACATCATCATGCTGATTGAAGTCCTGCTCCACAGTGCTCTCATAATGTCTAGCCTGGGCATGTCTAACTAAATGCTAACCTTCACAACAGGGAGTCTAGAAGATGAGAAACCATTCCTCTGTAATACGTAGGAAGCAACAAACCTTATCTGCTTCTAATTTTATGCAGAAAATTAACATATCATGTTAATTTTATCTTTTTGTTAAGATTTTATGAATCTATTAAAGAATCCTAATGTGTATTATAAACTACCTTTCATTTGCAACACATTTTCCTGCTGTGAGTCTCAAGTACAAATAGTTTCCAGACAAGTGTTTTCACACACGCATGACTACAACAGGTCCACTAAAGGAGAACATGGGTCAAACAATGTGAGGAAGCAATTTGTTCAGATTGAAAAGTACCAAAGCAATGTCAGATGACTTCCATTTTCCTCTGACTTGCCGACTGCAGGAGAATAAAATCGAGATTTTAACTGCCATTAAACCTGAATGCACAGATGTGTTTAAAATGATAGCAGTAAATTTTAAAAGTGAGTACAAATTTAAAATCCTCATAAGTTTTTAAATTTATTTCCATGTACGCAAATGCATTGGGAACACTGCATGCTCTGTTCCAAAGCAAAACATGAAATACAAAAAATTATAAAATGTTGTTATCCAGCTATAAAAAGTGAGGAAAACTATCTGGTTGTTTAAAACATATCTGTCTGCAGCCTCAAGCATTTATTGTATAAACTGAACATGTTTTAAAGATTGATCTTTCCTTTGAATCACTGAGTAATATTTAGTTGCATGACCTCTGTTTCTGAGAACTTCTTCACCTTTGTGCTACATGGAGTCAACCTCTGAACAAGTATTCCAGCTCAGGAAGGCTAAATTCAACATTTCCTCTGTACTTCTTGGCTTTTTCCCAGAAACAGCATGTTTGATGTCACCCCACCAGTTTTCAGTTGTATTAAAGGTCCTGGGATTTGGCTGAGCTCTCCAAGATATTAGTCTTGTTGGTCTGGAACCAAGATCTAGCTTTTTTACTGGTGTGTTTGGGTTCTTTGTTGAAACAACCATTTCAAGAACGTTTCCTCTTCGGCATAAGGCTACATGGTTCCTGGTATATGATAAATAGGCCGTTATCACCATAGTATGAGAAACATCAACATACTTCACAGTGATGTGAGGCTTAATTTCAGTGATTGGTATAATCTGATAAACTGTCTAGACTGAAAAAGAACAATCTTGCCTCCATCGCTCCATAAAATGTTGTTGTATTTCTTTATAGGGCAGTGGATTTGTTCTTAAGGCATATTGTAAAATCCACGTCATTATTTTTTCCAACAACAGGGCTTTTTGTTCTCTTTTTGTCAATTGCTTGGCCTCACATTGGTGTCTTAAAAAACTCGCAGACCTTCTTCGATCACCCGTAGGTAATCATTGACTCAGTTTTTGTCATTTTGGCCATTTTGGATCCATCCTAAAGATGGTTTTCTGTTTTCATCAACATCTTTCTTGTTTTGGTTTCCATTTAAAGCATTTGTGTCACAGAGGTGGACGTGTTGGAGGCCACACATGCAGGCAAGAGGGAGGCAGAGGCATATGCAAAAATAAAGATATTTCATAAGTCAAAGAGAAACTTACCAAAAACAAAGTCCAAGGTCCAAAATCCAAAAACGTGAACTGAGAATATGAAACAAAATAAATCCAGCAACAAATGAGGAACATGGAGAGAAGATGACTGACCAGAGCCTAGTAGAGCAGGCCATAATGGAGCAGATGAACCAGTGGTTACTGAAGAACCAAATGGTTTTGAGGAGAACTGATCAGTGGAACAGTAAACACATGACTCTTATTAGCAGAGTTGGATCAGTTGGGTGAGAACCCAGAGAAAAGAGACAGAGGGAATCAAATCTAATGAATGGGAGAACAGTACATTAACAAAGACACCAGAAACTGGTAAAAACAACAGTTAGACACGAGAGACTATGAACCAACAGGGGATAGGGAAACTCAGAAACGGTATGAAAACAGGAAGTTAAAAGAACACACAAGAGAAAGGGCCAGAAAAAATACAACTGGAAACTACCAATAAGATGCTCAGAAATTGAAAACAACTCTAAATGCAAGAAACTTAATTACACAACAGAAAAAAGTCTAACACATGATGACGTTATTTCTGTTGGATCTGATTGTTTTCTATTACTTAACTGCAAATCTTAAGAAATCATTAGAAATATAATTTGTATCCAAAATAGTGACTGATCTGATTAGCAGTGTTGGAGTGCTATTATTTTAACATGACTGTAGATGCTCACAAAACATGATCTGATTGAATTTGTGGTGTGTTGTTTTGTACAGAGGTTGAGCCTAGTAAAGTTTAGATGTCTATTAGTGAGTTTCTTTTTACTGTCATGTTGTATTCTGGCCCAGTTTGGCAACAATGAGACAAGAAGTTCACTGAAATGTAGTAAAATACCAAGAGCCAGTCTGAAGTTGAGCTGCAGAGGTAATGACCTACAATGATAACATGCTTAAATTAATGGACGGTCATGTAAAAAATGACATTGCCCTTGAACAGCCTGTATATTTTGTAACACATTTTGACATACAGTATGTGGTTTACATTTAATATAACAATACTGAAAAAATTAAGTAACATATAAATACATTATAAAAACTCAATAAAAGATCTTGAATTTGTTTAAATGAAAAAAAGGAATTCTAATGAGAAATAAACTAAGACACATTCATTCCCACATAAAATGCATAAAATCACACACAAGCGGATCACAACCGGTGCACAAGATGAGAACTCAAATACTCAGCATGTTGAAGGAGGTTTGCCTAGACATTTAGTTTAATGTCCTGACTGAGAGTGAACACCATGGTGAGATCTAAAGAGTGGTCTGAGGTCTTCCAAAAGAAGAGTGTAGGAGCTTCTGAGTCAGGTAAGAGATTTACAGAGGTCTCAAAAAATTTAAAACCAAGTCAGTCATCTGTTCAGAAAATTGTCTGCAGCTGGAGGACACTCAAAACAAATGGGAACATGCCCAAGGCCGGCTGTTCGGGTTCACCCTGTGAGCCGACTGCAGGATGCTAAAAGAAGTCCCCAAACACTCTAAAATGTGATCACAGGACCTCCAGCGGGCTCTTGCTTCTGTTCATGTGAACATCTACAATTAGAGAGACCTTCAACAATTAGAGTTCAACTCCCAGAATGCTACAGGAACTTATTCCTGCTAACAGCCATTAGCCTCTTCAACAAACAATGATATCTGGATATTATTGATGTTACTGTTTGCCACTTTTCCTGGCAAGCTTTGGAGTGCACACTTTTAGTGAGCCACGTCAATTTTGCTTTGGTGATGTAGAGAATTAGTGGATCATTTCCTGTAACTATTGATTGACTACTTAATCATATTAGGTAATAAAAATCAGATGAGTGTAATTAAATGAAATATATTATTTGGGTTTTTAATAAGTAATGTTGTTGAAAATGTCCTCTAAAGAGTAATATTAGTTTATAAAAATTATGAATTGAATTTTAAGAGTACTAATTTGGCAGAACAAACAGCGAGAACTGAACTTTAAAAACATTTCTCATTAAATATTAACCCAGTACAAGATGGGGCATTTTATATTTTTTTCATTTTTTGTGTTAGTCTTTATCTCTTACTCATTCAATGCTTTTCAAAATAAGTAGATTTTCTATAGGATTATTATAAAGCGATGTTAACCCTAACCCTTTACATAGAAATTGAAGCAAACATTATAGCTTTACTGATTGATTACTTAACAAATCATCTTCTTTTCGAGGATGTTTGTTATTAGATTAAAGGAAGTGATATAATGAGATGTTAGACAGTTACTCTTATTATGTTATATTTTCATGGATTATTGCTTCTGGCTCTTGTTTCATTATGTTTCTGTGTTCACGTTTATATTACTCTGGCTGGTCTAAGTCTTAGCTGTTAGATTCATTTTTTTTCTCAGTAAATCTTACTTCCTGGTACTTCCACCTCTACTTCCTGCATTATTGTCACATCAAATTTCTTCCTATAATCATCTTACCTGCAGTGTTTTCAACATGAAGGGCCTCCTGAGATTTCTGTTGTTTTTCTCATTGGATTTTCTTCTCACGGTCCCTCAGGTTAAGTTCTGGTCCAAGTTTTTGTTTATTGTTCTCTGGTTTTGAGAACGGTGCAGCGTTTGTCAAGCCTTAATTAACACGTTTGTTGTCATCCATGTCTGTTTCGCACCTGTTTATCTACTCATGGCCACTTCTTCATTCACTTTTTACCAGTTTATTACACTTTCTGTTTAAAACCTTTTTACTTCCTTTTAAGCCCAACTCTAAATGATGTAAGGCAATGTAAGAGTTCTAATGGTTTATCTGAAATGAAGAATGAAAGGGTAGGCACTTATGAGCTGAATAGCTTCATCCTTCTAATGACTTAAATCTGAATTAATGAATGTACTTCTTTAGGAAAAGTTTATATATTTTTGTCTCCAGCACTCTTTGTTAGGATGTTAATATTAACATGCATTGTTAAAGCTCCTTGTTCTTTCGGTTCTGATCCAGTGGCTGTTTATTAACCTTTCCAAAGCTGATGACTTTTCTGAAAATCCTATGACACACTTGGTGGTATTATAAAGCCTACGCTATACATGCACAGGTAACAACTTGCATAACAATTACACAAACACTGGATCTAAATAGTGTACATGCTCTGGTTAAAATGCCCGGTTTGGTGACTCAAAAATACGACCATGATAATTTTTTCTAAAACTTTGTTCTACCTGTAATGCGACATGGATCAAGTAAAATTCAACTGAAAAACAAACAAAACCATTTGTTTATTCAAACAATTTCAGCTATGGTCCAATGAAACCAAATTTGAACTGTAGGCCACGAGTATAAAGGTAAATGAGGCGCAAAAACATTGATCATTTCCAAAAGAAAACCCTACCCACAGTGGTATGGTAGTGGCAGCATCATGATTTGGGTTCACTTGTCTACAAATAGAACAGTTGTTCTTTTTAATCAAGATGATTAAAAATATGAAAAACATCCAAATATATTATTTTTTGACCCTAAAACAGTATATTTGGAGAACGTTTCTGATTTAAAGTGGGGGAAAATGTTGTCAACTCAAGACGTGTAATGCTGGCTGGACTCCTATCAAAGACAACTAAATGCTGAAATTAAATAAAAAGGTGTTTTTCAACAAAGTAAGCATAAGTGAAAGCTTACAAAACCTGGTTGTTGTACCTTTTTTATTTTTTATTTTTAACAGCTGTGTTTGTTTCTCAGTTAGGTTATACTGGGTTGATGAGGGGTGTGTGCAGTTTTGAGACCCGGTGTATTTGGTCACACATTAAACCAAGTAATATGGAGCAGGACATGCTGCATGACAAATATGAGTGATAATTTCAGCAGTTAATTTCTCACCAAGGGATCTAAACGACAAACCTTTGGTTACCTACCTTCCTTCCAAAGAACTCGTACTCGTACTCGTCGTCTTTCGGCTCAGCTCTCTCTTCACCACAACGGACCGGCACAGCGCCCCCATTACTGCGGCAGCCGCACCAACCCGTCTGTCGATCTCCCGCTCCATTCTTCCCTCACTCGTGAACAAGACCCCGAGATACTTGAACTCCTCCACTTGAGGCAGGAACTCCCCTCCAACCTGAAGAGGACAAGCCACCCTTTTCCGGTTGAGTACCATGGCCTCTGACTTGGAGGAGCTGATCTTCATCCCACCCGCTTCACACTCGGCTGCGAACCGCCCCAGCGCATGCTGTAGGTCTTGGCTAGAGGGGGCCAGCAGGACCACGTCATCTGCAAAAAGAAGAGACAAAATCCACTGATCCCCGAACCAGACCCCCTCTGGCCCTTGGCTGCATCTAGAAATCCTGTCCATGAAAGTTACGAACAGGACTGGTGACAAAGGGCAGCCCTGCCGGAGTCCAACATGCACCGGGAACAGGTCCGTCTTAGTGCCGGCAATGCGGACCAAACTCCTGCTCCGCTCGTACAGGGACCGGATGGCCCCTAATAAAGGGCCCCCGATTCCATACTCCTGGAGCACCCCCCACAAGGCATCACGAGGGACACAGTCGAATGCCTTCTCCAGGTCCACAAAACACATGTGAACCGGTTGGGCAAACTCCCATGAGCCCTCGAGTACCTTGTAGAGGGTATAGAGCTGGTCCAGTGTTCCACGGCCGGGACGAAAGACCACACTGCTCCTCTTGAAGCCGAGGTTCGACTATCGATTCTCCTCTCCAATACCCTGGCGTAGGCCTTACCAGGGAGGCTGAGGAGTGTGATCTCCCTGTAGCTGGAACACACCCTTCGGTCCCCCTTCTTATGAAGGGGGACCACCACCCCGGTCTGCCAGTCCAGAGGCACTGTCCCCAACTGCCATGCAATGTTGAGGAGGCGTGTCAACCATGACAGCCCCACAATATCCAGAGATTTGAGGTACTCAGGGCGGATCTCATCCACCACCGAAGCCTTGCCACCGCGGAGCTTTTTAACCACCTCGGTGACTTCAGCCTGGGTGATGAAAGAGTCCAACCCCGAGTCCCCAGCCTCTGTTTCCACCAGGGAATGCGTGATGGCAGGATTGAGAAGATCCTCGAAGTACTCCTTCCACCGCCCGATAATGTCCCCAGTCGAGGTCAGCAGCCTCCCACCCCCACTATAAACAGTGTTGGCGAAGCACTGCTTCCCCCTCCTGAGGCGCCGGACGTTTTGCCAGAATCGCTTCGAGGCCGACCGGTAGTCCTTCTCCATGGCCTCACCGAACTCCTCCCAGGCCCAAGTTTTTGCCTCTGCCACAGCCCGGGCCGCAGCACGCTTGGCCTCACACTACCCGTCAGCCGCCTCAGGAGTCCCACAAGCCAACCACAGCCGATAGGACTCCTTCTTCAGCTCGACAGCATCCCTTACTGCTGGTGTCCACCACCGGGTTCTGGGATTGCCGCTGCAACAGGCACCGCAGACCTTACGGCCGCAGCTACGGGCAGCAGCATCGACAATAGATGCGGAGAACATGGTCCACTCGGACTCTATGTCTCCAACATCCCCCAGAATCTGGTCAAAGCTCTCCTGGAGGTGGGAGTTGAATGCATCCCTGGCCGAGGGCTCCGCCAGACGTTCCCAGCAGACCCTCACTATGCGCTTGGGCCTGCCAAGTCTGTCCGGCTTTCTCCTCCTCCAGCGGATCCAACTAACCACCAGGTGGTGATCAGTGGACAGCTCAGCCCCTCTCTTCACCCGAGTGTCCAAAACATGCGGCCGAAGGTCTGATGATATGACAACAAAGTCGATCATTGACCTCCTGCCTAGGGTGTCCTGGTGCCAAGTGCACTGGTGGACACCCTTATGTTTGAACGTGGTGTTCATTATGGACAATCCGTGACTAGCACAGAAGTCCAATAACAATACACCACTCGGATTCAGATCGGGGAGGCCATTCCTCCCGATCACGCCTCTCCAGGTGTCACTGTCGTTTCCCACGTGGGCGTTGAAGTCCCCCAGCAGAATAATGGAGTCCCCGGGAGGGGCACTATCCAGCACCCCCGACAGGGACACCAAGAAGGCCGGGTACTCCGCACTACCGCTCGGCCCGTAGGCCGAAACGACAGTCAGAGACCTATCCCTGACCCGAAGGCGCAGGGATGTGACCCTCTCATCCACCGGGGTAAACCCCAACACGAGACGGCTGAGCTGGGGGGCAACAAGCAAACCCACACCAGCCTGCTTCCTCTCCCCATGGGCCACTCCAGAGTAGAAGAGAGTCCAGCCCCTCTCAAGGAGATGGGTTCCAGAGCACATGCTGTGCGTGGAGGTGAGCCCGACTATTTCTAGTCGATATCTCTCGACCTCCCGCACAAGCTCAGGCTCCTTCCCCCCCAGCGAGGTAACATTCCACGTCCCTAAAGCCAGCCTAAGCATCCGGGGATCGGGCCGCTGAGGTCTCCACCTTCGTCCGCCACCCAATCCTCTTTGCACCGGTCCCTCACAGTTCCCCCTGCAGGTGGTGGGCCCACTGGGGGATGGCCTCGTGTCCCGCGAGGAGCAACCCGGCCACCAGGTGCTCTCCGGCGAGTCCCGACCCCAGGCCTGGCTCCAGGGTGGGACCCCGGCTCCTCCGTACCGGGCGACGTCACGTGCCTCGATTTAATAGTCCTCATGAAGGATTCTTGAACTCCATTACTGAAATGAGGTTGTGACATTCATTGCAGGAATAAACAATTTGTTTCATGTGTAATTTTATAGAAATGGATTGAGGCCGTGGGTTGGATGCTGAATACTGAAATAGTGTTTATAAATGGCTGCCGTGCAGAGAATCGCTTCTCATGTCCGTCCCATCAACAGTTAATAAAAAACGTACATACTTCTATTGTTTTGAACCTTATAAATAAAATAAATGGTGAATAAATGATAAATGGGACAGTAAATTGTGCAGGAGGAATAAAAACAATGTATAATTTGTTATGGTCTGCCTGGTTTGTTTATGGTTGCTATATCAAGTGATTTGGGTAAATGGCTGACCCAGTTTTTTTTCCACTGGCTTCTTGAAACCTTCTAATCATGATTACTACTTACATAATTGTGACTGAGGGCCCCTGGAAAGGAGAACAAATGCATGAAATTGAGCTCTTGAATGTCTTTGCTTTGCCAGCGAAGACTAGCAAGTAATAATTATGTGGAGCCTGATACGAGGAGTGTGGTCAGGGCTCAGGGAGTCCTCTATGCAGTGAGGAGATCTGCAGGAACAGAAAAAGGCAGTGGTCCAGGTTCAGCTGGAGACGGAGGGTTTCAGTGCAGACATGATGGCTTCAGATTAATCTCAGTTTTGTTCCCAGAATCTTGAATCCAAAAATTTAAATTGGAATTCTTAAAGGTCTTTCAGGGTTTTCATTCCATCATGGAGAACATTAGAAAATTGACTATTCCCCCCTTCTTTCTTTCTTGTCAGAAAATATATTATTTGTGTGTTTACAACTTACACTCAATACCTCCAGGAGCTCCACTGACTGAGATTACATTTCTGGACTTACCGCAGGAAATTGATCAACATTTTTGTGCAGAAATCTGTCTTTAACATCTGCTATTCTCTCCCCCTGCAGCTGAGTCGTACTCTGTAGCAGGCAGTGAAGGCAGCATTGCTCCGTCTGTGGGATCTCTGACCCACCAGGCTTCATGCAGCACCAGCCCCTGCTCACACTCCTCGTCCGGAGCATCTCGGCACCCCGTCAGCGCTCTGAAAAAATGGCTCACCAATCCAGTCCGGAAACTGAGCTCTGACCCCACGGGTGGAACTGGGAAAGCCGAGAAGCAGACGTTCAAGGCAGAGGGAAAGCAAAAGCCTTTTTTGCACAGTGATGCTTGGGAAAGTTCTCTTGAAATGCACAATAACTACACCATCTTGTCCTCTGAAAACGTGGTGAGACCCTAAAAACTGCACAACCCACCTTCTAGAGCTTCTGTTTTTATTGCTCCTAACAATGCCCATTTTTGTGTGCAGGAGGGGAAAAGTCCTACAGCTGTGTCTCCTTCTCTGCTGTCTCGTCAGAGCTATTTATGTGACCTTCTGGATGACTCAAAGAGCCCAGTAATGTGCTGCCTGCTCTCACTTTAATATGCATAAACACCTCAAAGCAGCCAATAATGTAATAACAGCCAATCATGTAATACCTACCAACAATGCACTAATTTTAGCTATTTTAAATGTAAGACATAAAATTAAAAAAATCCCATTTGTGCAGCCACTAATAAAATAATAAATAGGAGTGCCTTTCTTGGAAATATGTTTTTTCTCACAGTTTTTGTGCAGTTTGCTTATGAAAAATCTGGAATAGTGATAATTTTCATTTAGTCAAGGATATGTAAGATGCAGTACCTTTCTTATTTATGGTTGTAAAACCAAATTCTGAGAAGAGTTTGTTTTACTAAATCTTAATAATGTTTGTTTGCTTAGATTTGTAAATTCATGTATTGATACAAATTCAGGCAGCAAATGTGCAATTTCAGGAAAATGTGTGTTTATTATAACAGTTAAACACTGTACTTGAAGCAATGTTCATCTTTCAAAAACTATAAATCAATTTAAAAAAACACTTTCAGGTTAACTTCGCACATTTGTATTCAGCCCTCCCTGAGTCAGTTCTGTGTAAAACCCCTTTTCGCTGAAATTATACTGTTTTGGGGCATGTCACAGAAGGCAAAATCTGCCTCAGTTAGTCAGTCTGGATGGGTTAAATCTTTCAAAAGCAGTTTTCTTGCCACAGACTCTCAGCTGGATTCCGGTCTTGCCTTGGACCGGGTCATTCTAAAACATGAATATACTTTGATCTAAACCAACAGATACCAAACTTTGTCCCACACAGGCCAAAATTCTCAATTATAGGAACTTGTGGGCCACATTTCTTTTTATTAAACATGCAACAATTATTTTGTTGTGATCTCCAGCAGCACTTTAGAAATTCCAGGTTTCCTTTCAGTATTGCCTTGGACTTACCTCCATCAATCTTTCAATCCACGCTGACCTGCTTCTCTGTCCCTGCTAAAGAAAAAGGATCTCCACAACATGGTGCTGCCTCCACTGTTTTTCACAGCAGGCGTGGTGTGTTCAGGGTGATATGCGGTGTTCGGTATTTGTTCATAGTGTCATTTGATCAGAGGATCTTTCGCCACGTTTGCCGTGTTCCTAGCATGACTTGTGGCAAACTGTAGATGGGACTTCTACTGGTTTTCTTTCAACAATGGTTTTCTTCTTTTCACCCCAAACGTATTGGGTCACAGCACCAAATCTCTGAATTTTGGTGTTCCAATCACTTCCGTGGCTGCAGGTGTATAAAGTCCTGCACAGAGTCCTGACCTCAACCTTCCTGAACACCTTTTGGATGAATGAGAGTTGAGGGTGCAATTCTGGTTTTCTCATCTAACTAAGAACACACCTTGTGGAAGATGTTTACAGAACAGTTAAAGTTGCGATCGTTGGCAACGGTGGGTCCATCAACAAAATGACCTTATAGATTAAGAATAGGACGTGATCAGAGTTCATGTACATGAAAACGTAGATAGACAAATACTTTTGGAAATATAGTGTAGGTGCCTTGTCAACAGATTCTACACTTCAGCAGTGGATCTCGGTAGCTCCTCCAGAGCCTCTAAGTGCCTTATCTCCACTGCTGTGATTAATACTGTCCTTGCCCAACGTGTCAGTTTAGGTGGGAGGCCATGTCTTGTAATTGCCCCATACCCTTTCCGTTTTCAGATGATAAATTGAGCAGTGCTCTGTGACAAAGCTTGCAGTATTTTATGGGTGGGGGTTGTTGGCGGGGCTCTATTTAGTAGAAAGTTGAGGCATATGAAGGCAAGCGGTTGTGTTTAATTTTATTTAATGGTATCAAATTAAAAGGGTCTGGAAGTAAATGCACGCCAAAACATAAAAGTTTGCTACTTTGTGTTGGTCAATCATTTCAAATCCCATGCTTTTGCAAGACACAGTGTACTTTTCTTTTGTTGCAACACTTGTGACCACTTGTGACCAAATTTACAGAAAATGTGCTATTTCTCACTTTTTTGGGTGTTAGAAATATTAATGCTATCCTTTGTGTGGAATGGTAACATGATTAAAGAACAGAAAAAACAGGACCAGTAGATAAACCCTCCACTAACATAAAGAAATGTAAAAATATCAAGAACATCCTACACCAAAGATGTAAAGTCCAACCAACCCTTTTCAACATCCGAGGAGAACTGTTGGGGTCCTTTTTTTCCTGTTTATGTTTTTCGGTTAAACTGGGCCAACCAGAAGGTTGTTACAGCTAGCACCGCAGATTTCATTTCCCAGACGTCAGAGTGGTTTTGGCTTTTTCATCTAACTCAGCAATGAATAGAATAAACATAGGTATTACAATGTTTCGCCTTAAAAACCCTTCAGTGGTGAACACCAAATCCAGAAAGAAGAAAAAGTGCCTCTGGATAAACATAAACCGCACTGTTGACCTACAAATATGCAACAGTTCTGCAGTGAGATTAAAGATCTGCTTCACCGAGGCAGAGGACAAAATGTTTTGAGAATAAAGCACGTCAGGAGGATTACGTTTTCACATTTTCACATTAGACCGTGGTGCTTTTAGGTGAGGAGGTGTATTTGTTATATAACCAGACGCTGTGCCTGGGTCAGTGACCCTGATATCTGTTATATGACTTGACAAGCAGCACACCATCACACACCATCACCCGTCCTGTCTGCTTATCTCTCTCCACTGCAGTAAATCATAAAAGGTGCTCATTAACTCTCAGGTTACTCAGAGTTTCATTTCTGAGGTACTTCCCAGCTGGAGATGCTGTAGATAAAAGATTATTAAGCACTAACTGAAGACTCTGACACACTGCTTGTCTTTGATAGAAAACTGTTCACATTATTTACTTTAAGCATTGTTACTACACTTAGAAATGCTATTATTTCCCAAATGCATTCATTATTATAAATTTAGGCAGGATATTTTTCCTGTTTTTATTCATGTTCAAATTTTTTTAAACAAGTATTTTTCATATTTTTTCATGTGACAGGTGCACACACTAGTGAGACCTAATAATACCTTACCAGCTACCCACGCAAATAAGTTTGTGAAAGACAACAGAGGCATGACTGCCAGTGCAATAGGTAGTTTACTGAGCAATGATAAAAACAATGAAATGGCCATTAGGAAAAATACATTTTATTTCAAACAGTGAAAGTCCTGACATAATAAATGTACAGAAAAAGAGATGAATACTTACACTTGTGTATTTACAAGTGTAAGTACACAAGTGTATTTACTCAGTTATGTATATTTGCCCTCCTGAGGCAACTCCCTGGTGCAGTGAAATCTCTCAAAAAGTTAATGCCAGTCTAAAGATAACATCTATATCTATGGACTTCTCTCCAATGCTTTGAGGTTTTACCATTAATTACATGGTCCACCCTGTCATTCCCAGATAAAAATCATGTGGGATCAGCTCAGCCAACGACTCGCTGCTATCCGGTTCTGATCTGCCAGATCTTGACAGCTGGTTTTCCAGCCTCTTTGGCTAATTTTCTCCAGGGTATTCAGGAATGCAGCAGCATCCTGGAACAGGACCATCTATTTAACTGATATTTTTATCAGTGGAACACAGACACACAACCTTTAAAAAAATGCAGCTTTGTTTCACTCCACCATTTAATTTGGGTGTTTACTTTTTTGCAATGAGTACAAATTCAAGCATGCTCATGCACCATGTATGACATTAATAATTGCTGCTATGGTGCTTGAAGGTATCTTGAATGAAGATTGTTGGTTGCTGGATGTGGAAACACTAAACTGAACATAAGGAAATATGTACTTTCTGGATTTTTTATAATTACATTTTCTCCATTATGTTCCACTTCAGACAACACCCAGGCATCAAACTTGCTTAAGAAAGAAATTTAATATATAAACGCAATAAAATATTAATTATACATCCCAGAGCTGACTTTGTCATTTATCTATTTTAATGTGTTGTTTTATTGCGTATTGACAAATGAAAGTAATTAGCAACTCCTACTAATATTTCTCCAAGCTGCAAGCAGCTATCTTGTAATAATGCTGTTACAAAACTGTCAGAGTTGATTTATAATTTGTATCAAAAGTAGTTGATACTAGAAATTACCACATTTGGCTTAAAGTTTTGAGTTCAAGTTAAAAAACAGACACGAAGTGAGTAGAGTAAACTCTAAGCACATCAAAAATGTTCATGCCTGGTGCACTTGAATAGATTTCACCAACACACAGAGCCCGACAACTTCTCAGCCTGTTTTATGTAACATGTTGTCAGTTTCTTTAAATCTGTGTTGTTTGCTTTCGTGTTTCAGAGTCAAACATCCGACGTTAACACTCTGCAGGTGGAGGACAGCTGTGCTGTGGCTGAAGACTCACCATGTCTATCATCTGCTGCAGTGGACAGCGAGGAAGAGAGAAATCTCGCCTTGGAGAAGAGCTTGTGAGTACTGAGCTCTCTTTGTATCTATTATTTTACGGGGCGTAAGTAATGCTAAATATATTTTTTACATTTAGCAATTGAGTATATTACGTTTGTGCCAAAGAAGCGGCTCGCCAGGGCCCTATCGATTATAAAAACTGTCACTTATGCGTTTTAAAATTCTGTTTAAATTTTAAGAAGTGAACTAGCCATATGCAACATCCTGTTTTAAAAACAAGATAAACCCATAACAACAGCACAGAAAGCACAATACTTTTAAATAATACTTTTTAAATAGCACTTTTAAATAAGTAAGTAAAATGATCCAAGTTCATTGTCTGAAACAATTAATGGCGTATACACACATTATTGGTTTTATTTATCATCTTGCAGACTAACTGTTCACGTTTCTGTCTCTTTCATAATCTTCTCCCAGATATGTACTGACGGAGCTGATACAGACAGAGAGGCTATATGTTGAAGATCTTGGACTCATAGTTCAGGCATGTCTCCTTCCAAAGTATCCACTGTAGAGAGCTGATTTAACAAACACCTTGTAAATTAATATCTGATAACTGATAGATGGTATATGCCTATTTGCTCAGGGCTACATGACCATGATGGCCAGTCAGGGTGTTCCAGAGGACATGAGAGGCAAGGACAGGATTGTCTTCGGAAACATCCACCAGATCTACGACTGGCACAAGGAGTGAGCCCCCGCTCTCTTTGAATCGGAACAATCTATTACAGTTTTTAATGACGTTTCACGATGCTTCAGCATGTGTCATGTCTTCTTCAGCTGTTTGTGTCCTGCCTGAAAACATGACTGTGTCTGATGATGCTTCTGTCATGCAGCTATTTCCTGGGAGAGCTGGAGAAATGTGTCAGCGATCCAGACAGCCTGGCCCAGCTCTTTATTAAACATGTAAGTCTAACAAAAACACACAAAGTGTGAAGAATACGTTTTTACTGTGTGCTTTCCATTTGTATGAAGGTTTGTACAGTCATCTCAGACCCCCACTGGTGTAAGGTTTTTGGCCAGCTGTTTTGCAGATGTGTTTTTCTTAGGGGATCAGGTTTGTTCAGCTGCAGCTGCAGAATAAAGGGGTCTCATAATCACTGTAGTTTGACTAAAGAGTGCGTAAAGCCTGCAATTAGAGTTCCTCCATGGAGAGATAAGAAACAAGTTTAGCTGCTCTGAGAGCTTTTCTGGTTTTCATGTGTATTTTTTTCACTCTAAACTTTAAGGATAAAAACAATTAAATTGTATTTGTTTTATTTTTTCCTTGTGGGAACAAAATTATTATTGATAGCTAATAAAGAAAGAAAAAGAAAATAAACGGGATGAGATCTGCATGCATTTTTATACGAAGCTCAACCTTCTTATCTCACTTTTGCAAGCTGCAGCTAATAAAACATTTATTTTCCAGCCAGTGAAGCTTGGTAATGCAGCAAATTTCCTGGACTGATATTTAAAATCTTTGGTGGGGAACACAGTTAAACTGAGAGGAAACCAAGACTCAGGGTGGTTCAGTAATGTAACTTCCTCTCTTTTCATCATCCCCTTCGATCGCTCACATAAACTCAATATTTGGAAACTTTTGAGGCTCTGACTGTGTTAAACCTGCAGGAGCGGCGTCTTCACATGTACGTGGTTTACTGCCAAAACAAACCCAAGTCGGAACATATTGTCTCAGAGTACATTGAGACCTACTTTGAGGTGAGAGCATTAGACATGAACACTTAATTTATCACCCCATTGAAGTTTCATAGAAACAACCATGTTTTCCAACAAATTGAGTTGTTGTGTGTTAAACTGCACAGTCAAACTTTTTGTTCCTATTTATGTGGTGACAGTTTCTTCGGCAGCAGCTGGGTCACAGGCTGCAGCTGAATGATCTGCTGATCAAACCCGTTCAGAGGATCATGAAGTATCAACTGCTGCTAAAGGTGATCTGTTGTAATAGTGTGAGCTTTCTTCTTTCCTTTTTATTTGAAGTGCATACAGGAGGAACAATTAGTATTGAAATAAATACATTTCGAATGAGCCTATTAACATTACCTTCTCACCAGATTAAAATGAGCTGCTTTAGTCCTTTTTGTGGTCTATAAAAATGTTTCGCTTCATTAAGGAATCACACAAAAAAGCATCTCCTGATTATTAAAAGCAAAGAACAACCACCACAAAGAGATTCAGAAAAGTAGGAAGTAGTGCACTAAACCGCTGTAATCACTATCCATGCGCACTGCACAAGCCTCCTCTGCTGAAGAAAATACAGGTCGAAGCTCGTTTCAAGTTTGCTGCAGAACTTTTATGGCAAGTCGATGAAATACTTGGAGAACAGTCAGTCAGTCAGTCATTTTCTACCACTTATTCCATAGTGGGTTGCAGGGGAGCTGGTGCCTACCTCCAACTTGGAGAACACTGGTTATCTAAGTGGAACTGAACTCCTTGGTATTGCACACACTTTGAAGAAATGGCATTTTATATCGCCTCAAAAACACCTTGCAAACAGTGAAGTATGGAGGTGGGAACATCATAGTGTGGGGCGGGCTTTTAGTTTGTGGTACTGGCAGATTGAATATAATCGAAAGAAGATAGAGTGGAGAAATTTACTCAGACATTCTTCATAAGAACATGAAGACAAATTAGGGGTGGACATTTCTCTTCCAGATGACATCATTTAGTATTTAGTAGTGCTTGTCTTTCTTTCTTTGTTTTAAAATGATACATTCATTTTGCAAGTTAATTATTTTTCAGACTGTTAAAGATTTTTTGGCCATCAAAGATGATGACAATGCACCTTAGGTATTATTACAAAACATTGACATGTACTCCTCTCTCTGTCACTTTTAGGACTTTTTGAAATATTATAGCAAAGCAGGACGGGATGTTGAGAAGCTTCAGGTATGGACTCAATTTCAGCTCAGTAGTAATGTCTTTTCTTCATCATATTTGTGTTTAATTTTTTTATTCCATGTCATCAATCAGAAAGCGGTGGAGGTGATGTGTTTTGTGCCAAAACGCTGTAACGATATGATGAATGTGGGAAGGCTACAGGGTTTTGAGGTATTTTTTTATTTAGATATAACATTTAATGGATTTTTCTTTTAAAAAAGGGATGTGATGAATTGATGGTGTTTGTGTGATACGCTGCTGTTTTAGGGGAAGATTACAGCCCAGGGGAAGCTGCTCCAGCAGGATACTTTCTCCGTCAGCGAGCAGGAAGGCAACCTCGTGTCCAGAGCGAGGGAGAGACGCGTCTTCCTGTTTGAGCAGCTGGTCATTTTCAGTGAGCCAATTGAAAAGAAAAAAGGCTTCCCATTGCCAGGGTACACCTTCAAAAACAGCATCAAGGTGAAGAGAGGGCTTAATTTTCATGAATTCATACATATTTCATTTTCTTATTGTTTAATTTAGCCACTTTGTGGTCTGTAGGTCAGCTGCTTGGGTGTAGAGGGGCCTTCTGAAGAGGATCCATGCTGTCTGGTCCTGACCTCCCGCGGGACAGACGGCAGTATAACTCGCTTCCTCATGCATGCCTCATCTCCTGAAATACAGCAAGCATGGCACAATGACGTGGTCCAGATTCTAGAGACTCAGAGGAACTTCCTAAATGGTAGCTGAGCTCAGTTTTGCTTTAGCATCCTTCTAGGATTTTGTAAATCAGAGTGATGTGATGCATCCTCCTGTCCTCTGCAGCCCTTCAGTCCCCGATAGAGTACCAGCGCAGGGAAAGCACAACCAATAGTTTGGGAAGGAGCGTGAAGTCTACAGATGTGCAACCAACTGACTCCTCATCACCCATAGACAGGCGTCACCAGCCCTGCCTGCTGTTTTACAACAACTCGCTGCCCTCTCTGCACTCACCACGACTCAGCTCTACGTCACAGGTTGCCCGTTCGCACAGTTTTGTTTATGCACAACCCTACATCACTGTACTCCCACCTTTACCAGATGTCTCTTTCCGTTTAAGGTCTCAAATGTGTCAGCTGAAACTCTTCGAGCGTCCCACTCTCCGTTTTCCTCCCACCAGCAGCTCAGTTTGTGCACAGAGGTGAAACATGACTGCAGCACCTTCAGCACCCTGTCACCCTGTAGCCATCACCATTGTAAGGTAGGTCACTCCATTATTGCAAGAGTTGTTATGCAGTTTGCATTAAAAAGTTGCCACTTTCTGAAATTCACTAAGCAAATGGAGGAAAAGCAACAGATTTCATTACAAGAATGCATTTCAAATACTTAGATTATGCAATATGAACAATTCTATAACCGTTTTTATTTATTGAACAGCTAAATAGTCTAAATTTGTTGGCAGAGCTGTAATCTCTGTGACTTTTGTCGCTGTCTTTGTCCGGTATCCTGTTGTTTTTTCTCAGTGAATTTATAAACCTGTTCAGCCTAATTTGTTGCCAGACCCATTCAGTCATCCAGTTTATGGAAACCCGCTGACCCGCTGTTTTTATCTTGGTTGCTAAGACTTCCACCAAGAGTTTGATTGAAGAGTACTCATTAGGCACGCTGATCTGGCCTGAATCCACAGCCTTGTTCTTGTCCTCTTGGCTCCAGCTTTGTATTTTTGGATCCGCAGCGTTTCCATTGTGCTCCAGCTGCATTAGAGTACAGAGCAATTTCCCATGTACCTAAAAAAGGTCTGCACACAAAGAACATGACTGTCATGTTCTGGTGGAAAAATACCATTATTTGTGGTCTTGTAAATATAGCAACAAGTACAGCAGTCAGGTATAATTAGGGTTGTAGGTTTCTTTTCTGTTTTTTGAAATGCACAAGGTTATCAAAAATTGTTCAAATAAATGTTGCTTACAAACAACCTCTTGTATTTCTGTCATGTTTTCATCAAACCAATTCTACCAGTTAAACCTAAATAGTTTCTGGTTAAAAGTCAACAAATTCTTTTGTGATTGCTTTTTCACAAAGTGGCACAAAGCATTTCAACCAGACAAGAAGTGGTTTGATTTGTCTCCGTTCTGACCGCACTATGACATCATAAATTAGGCAGAACGTAGATGTTTGCTGCAGAGTCTTGAAGAGGTCTTCTGGGATGCACTAAGAGCACAGACAATTCCCTATTTTACGTGATGAAGCATGAGAGTTCTCCAACTGTTTTGTTCGTGGTGGGAATATGGTGATTCATTATCATGGTAGCAGCTTATCTGGGTCCTGGGAGCAACATGGAGGATACTTGTAGCAGCAGTGGTAGCTTATCCAACACACATGAGCTGCCCACATGTACAGGACTTGGTCCTCAGAGAATCTGATGCAAGATTGGCCTAATGCCAAGGCTGCAGGCTCATCACGTCCACACCATGCTGGCAAACCTCCAAGTAATTCATTGTAATGCTCTTAGCAGATCACCGCTGCTCTGCAGCCAAAGGCATCTCACTAAACAGCTGAAGTGGACAATATATAACCTCCTCTCATTAAACAGTGCCTTGATCAGGCCCCCCGCATATGAAGATCAGTATGATCTGGGCTCCCTATAGGATGGGACTCCCACAAGGGGAGAAGTGCATACACTTCCAAGTTGCACATATAAGCTAGCTGAGGTTAAAGTAAATTGTGGGCTTTGGGGCCCTGGTGTGATTTGCTCACAGTGACGAGCAAAACACACAGATTCGGGGATTTGGTTTGCACAATTACTTCTGACTGCTGTCACTGAGAAATGAGCAGGGATAGCCGTCCCAGTTAAAACGTCTATATACAATTGGTGGGCGTGTCTGAGTGGTGCACTGCCCTCTCTACAGAAACCTACCTTCACCTGCATCCTCAGATAAAAAGGCAGATGATTTTTCTTCCTCAAAAGCAAGGCTGAAAAGGATTGCGGGTGCACAGAAACCTCCCACATTTGTTGTGACATTCTGCAGATTCTGCAGAAATATCTTGGTGAAGATTTGATACCTCTGATGGTATTACAGTAAAATGGCAAGGGAAGCACCAAAGAAAAAACTATTTCCTAATTACTAAGAGCTCAGTAGCACCATGAATGGCTTCACCCTGAAATTTGCTTCGATCTAGCAATGTACGAGTGGCTGTAGGGGGTCCATAGACCATAGGGTGGTTTTAATCTAGTGTGAAGGGGCCTTATCAATTATTAATGCATTGGGATCAATGCCTCTGCTGAATGACAACGAAGGCTCAAATAATCTCTTCACTTTTATTGCCTGAAATTTTACCTCTTGTAAAGATATCTGCACGCTGAGATTCATATTGGAATCCTAGATCCCTCTGGGCAAGATACAATTTATGAGGCACACATTTGATTAAAATGGGAACGAAGTGAGACCTCAGTGGAAGATCCCTTATCTATTAGATGCACATGGATCTGATTTCTAAGCAGACAAACCAGGTCTCACATAAATTGTCACACATTTGCAAATAAGTTTGTTTAGTCAAGCAAGTCCAGTTGTTTTTATTGATATCTTAGATAAACCATGTCTTAGATGCCTGAGAGTCTTTACAGAAGGACTTGAAAGCAGCATCTCTTAGGAAATGTTTTTGTGTTTGTAAATTTCCTCTCAGGGTGTGAGTGCCAGTTTCCAGACAATTGCGTTTTGTGATGGAGCAGCCTACTCAGCACATCGTCCATACAACCTTGATCAGCTAAAGGAGAGCGAGCAGCACTGACCATCATTTGGACATGAACTTGTTTCACCTGTCTGCAGTCTGTCAGGACAGGTTCTTACACTTCTGGAAATTGGGCAGCCTGCAAAACCCGCCTGGAGTTGATCTTATGAAATAATCCATGTTTGAGTCTGTCTGAGTGTGTGTGCTTTTGCCACATTTAAACATACACAGTTTATCAAAATAGTAGTAAGGACTGGAACTATAAAAATGTTGTTAAATTTCACTGCAGTGACTTTCAGGTTCCTTGATGTTGTACATGTTCAATTTTCTTGTCTCATGTTTTTCAATGGCTATTTCTTAATGACTTTAACTGGTCTCAATCGACCATTTCAAATTTTAGTCTCCCTCAGAACCAACATACAAAATTCCCACGCTGCAATCGCAGCTCCGTGTCACATAAATGTAACCTAAAGAGCTTGGAGTTACTGTAACCTGTCTCGGATAAGATCCATATGTGCGTTTCCTGAAGATTAGCAAACAGCATGTGTTTTCCATTCAATGGACTATTTTAACCCTCCCATTGTGAGTGTTATCTGGAATAAGCACATTTGGAAACTTTCACAATGTATGTGCTGTAATCAAGCCGAGAAGGAAAAAGGGAACAAAGATAAAACTGAGGTGATCATCTGTCACTGTCACTTTTGATGTTAATAATTTGTGTGGGATCATAACAGTTTGTAACAGTTTGTTGTGTCCTGATAAAAAACTAATAAAACAGAATATAACTTCCTGTTTTTCCCTTCATGTTTAAAATCAAATGTCTTTTCAAGCCTTGAATATCCTGTAATTTCTGCAATCTATCATTAATCTGCGTCTTGCTAATTAAGTAGTGCATAATTGCAAAGTGGAATGAACAAGATACTTGATTTTCACTTTGATTGGGCCATTCTAACGCATGCAAATGCTTTGACCTAAACCATTTTAAGTGGCTCTGGTTGTATGTTTAGGGTTGCTGTACTGCAGGAAGGTGAATTTACGTTCAGGTCTTAAATCTTTTAATGACTCTGGCAGGGATTTTTTTTTTTTTTGCCTGAATTTAGATTCATCTTTTGGTCAAATCTGACCAGCTGTCCTGTCCCTACTGATAAAATACCTTCTCCACAGCATGATGGTACCACCACCATGTTCCCCTGTGGGGATGATGTGTTCAGGGTGATGTACACTGTTAGTTTTTATGTTTTTATGTAGTCCAAAAAGCCAAAAAAAATAAGGTGACCAGAGCACCTTCGTCCACATCCTTCCCCTACATGGCTCGTGGTAAATTGCAATCAATATTTCTTGCTTGACTCATTGACTTTCGTTCAACAATGGATCCATAACTAATAGTTGTTCTGTTTCTTCCACCTGAGTTGTGGATCATTGCAACTCCTCCAGAGTCATGGGCCTGCTTTTCTGATTAATGCTTTCTTCGTTCTGCTTGTCAGTTTAGGTGAACAGCCATGTTTTGGTAGATTAGCAGTGGTGCCATCCACTTTCTGTTGTTTCATGAGCTGTATTGAACAGAGCTCTGCAAGATGTTCAAGGCTTGGGATATCTAACAAACCTCTGAGACCTTCACAGAACAGCTGCATTCATTCACAGATTGAATTACACACAGATGGACTCTGATTAATAATTAGTTGACTTCTGAAGGCAACTGGTTGCACTGGATTTTATTTATGGGTTTTAGATTTAAGGGGCCTGACTGCAAATGCAGAGCCCCCCCTTTTCAGATTTGTACTTGTAAGAAACAAATTCCAGTACACAATTATTCTCTATTTTGCATTGGCCTGTCACATAAAATTCCAATAAAATAAATTAAAGTTCATAATTTTTGATTGACATGCTGTTTCATGGTGTTTTGGGGAAATGTGTGTGCCTCTGAACAGCTGATTTTATATGATCAGCTGATTTAGGATGTTATTAAATACAGTGACCCGTCTGCCTGTACAGTGCCTTGCGAAAGTACTCGAGCCCCTTGAACTGGTCATCCTCTTGCCACATTTCAGGCTTCAAACATAAAGATATAAAATTCAAATTTTTTGTGAAGAATCAACAACAAGTGGGACACAATCATGAAGTGGAATAAAATTTATTGGATGTGTCAAACGTTTTTAACAAATAAAAACTGAAAAGTGAGGCGTGCAATATTCGGCCCCCTTGCGTTAATACTTTGTAGCGCCACCCTTTGCTGCAATTACAGCTGCAAGTCGCTTGGGGTATGTCTCTATCAGTCTCTATCAGTTTTGCACATCGAGAGACTGAAATTCTTGCCCATTCTTCCTTGCAGAACAGCTCGAGCTCAGTCAGGTTGGATGGAGAGCGTTCGTGAACAGCAGTCTTCAGCTCTTTCCACAGATTCTCGGTTGGATTCAGGTCTGGACTTTGACTTGGCCATTCCAACACGTGGATACGTTTATTTGTGAACCCTTCCATTGTAGATTCGGCTTTATGTTTTGGATCATTGTCTTGTTGGAAGATAAATCTCCGTCCCAGTCTCAGGTCTCTTGCAGACTCCAACAGGTTTTCTTCCAGAATGGTCCTGTATTTGGCCCCATCCATCTTCCCATCAATATTGACCATCTTCCCTGTCCCTGCTGACGAAAAGCAGGCCCAAACCATGATGCTGCCACCACCATGTTTGACAGTGGGGATGGTGTGTTCAGGGAGATGAGCTGTGTTGCTTTTACGCCAAACATATCATTTTGAATTGTGGCTAAAAGCTGGATTTTGGTTTCATCTGACCAGAGCACCTTCTTCCACATGTTTGGTGTGTCTCCCAGGTGGCTTGTGGCAAACTTTAAATGAGACTTTTTATGGATATCTTTGAGAAATGGCTTTCTTCTTGCCACTCTTCCATAAAGGTCAGATTTGTGCAGTGTACGACTGATTGTTGTCCTATGGACAGACTCTCCCACCTCAGCTGTAGATCTCTGCAGTTCATCCAGAGTGATCATGGGCCTCTTGGCTGCATCTCTGATCAGTCTTCTCCTTGTTCGAGATGAAAGTTTAGAGGGACGGCGGGTCTTGGTAGATTTGCAGTGGTCTGATACTCCTTCCATTTCAATATGATTGCTTGCACAGTGCTCCTTGGGAAGCTTGGGAAATCTTTTTGTATCCAAATCCGGCTTTAAACTTCTCCACAACAGTATCTCGGACCTACCTGGTGTGTTCCTTGGTCTTCATGATGCTCTCTGCGCTTTGAACAGAACCCTGAGACTATCACAGAGCAGGTGCATTTATACGGAGACTTGATTACACACAGGTGGATTCTATTTATCATCATCAGTCATTTGGGACAACATTGGATCATTCAGAGATCCTCACTCAACTTCTGGAGTGAGTTTGCTGCACTGAAAGTAAAGGGGCCGAATAATATTGCACACCCCACTTTTCAGTTTTTTTATTTGTTAAAAAAGTTTGACACGTCCAATAAATTTCATTCCACTTCACGATTGTGTCCCACTTGTTGATTCTTCACAAAAAATTTGAATTTTGTATCTTTATGTTTGAAGCCTGAAATGTGGCAAGAGGATGACCAGTTCAACGGGGCCAAGTACTTTCGCAAGGCACTGTAACTCACAAAGTTGATGTGTCCTTTTTCTTTTCTTTCAGCCTTCAGGCTGGTTTATGATTTGTAAATAGCTAAATTATATTTTGGTATGACCCGCTTCGGCCATTGTGGTTCTTAATATTATTGTAGTCGCTCTTTAGTTTTATTAACTTTTCCCTGCACTACCTCATCAAAAACCCAATCAAAAACCTTAGCATTTCTCCTGTTCCCATGGCCAATCAGTGAATAGCAGTCTGTTCACATCACATGTAGTCCCGACTCAGCCCGGGTCGGACCTGCTCAGGAGCAGGGACCAGAAAAGTAGGTTCCAGTATGGAAAAAACAGTTAGCCAAGTGGAGTCGAGTAAGGCCGAATCAATCCAGTGGAAAAGGGGCATAGATGTCTAGGTGAGGTAACCTACTGGTGTGCACCGCCCTCTACTGGAGGAAAACACTTATTGTGTTTAATTTGTGGTGTCACAGCAATGCCTGCAATATCTTCCAGTGCCAAAGATTTTATATTATGAACAACTGGAAAACCAGACAGTTGAGGTGATGAGGGAGGTAAATTAATAAAAACAGTTTATTCAAACACTAGTGTGACTTAAAAAAACAGTTCTGCTTAGATGTTTGCATTCTTAACATTAATTTTAACACCTGGCTGTTGTTTTTCACAGCTCCTGTACAGCCTACAGAAATGATTTCCTTTCTGCTCAGAGAGCTTGTTTGTTTCCCCGCTGTACAAAACATCCAGTCCCAGAGGCTCTTCGCTCATTTACACTTGTTTTAGTGCAAAACATGTCAGACCAGCGCTCATTAGCTTACACTAAGTATTACAAGACTGTCCACCCAAACAGCGTTTTTGTCCACATGTTAAATGTTCAAAAATTTTACTGTTTAGTGTTCCAAATATGCTTTTTGCTTGGTTTTCTTTTCAATGGATTTATTCTGTATTTGTACCTTCTCTCAGGGTGTATGATATTTTGTAATTGTTGCTAATGTTTTAAAGGCATTTTATCTCTTATAATTCCATCGATCGATCGATGGAATTCGATCAATCTATCTATCTATCTATCTATCTATCTATCTATCTATCTATCTATCTATCTATCTATCTATCTATCTATCTATCTATCTATCTATCTATCTATCTATCTATCTATCTATCTATCTATCTATCTATCTATCTATCTATCTATCTATCTATCTATCTATCTATCTATCTATCTATCTATCTATCCATCCATCCAGAGGAACTTTTAGTAAAATATAACATGACACACAGGCCCATTTATTTTAGCTATTCTTCAAAATGGGAAAGACAGAAAATAATGGCATTTAAGTACATGAGTTAATCTTGTTGGCTATGATGAAAAAGCTGATCACCTAAACTTAATATGTACAGTGTGAGGATTATTTTAAATGGGACCAGTTTTAAACCAGTTTAGAAACCATGACAAACAGGACTGAGTGGTAATTTAGGTTTTTCTTGTCACCAAGCACAGTGAGGATGTTAATAAAATCTCCACACCTCAATGTTAGAGACTTACAACAGATAGTTGCATCCTGGGCTCAGAAACTCTCCATAATGGTCATTTATTTTAAGGCTTTTCGTTGTCCGATGAGCTAACCCCTCCCACCTACTTCCTCTTTTCTAAGGGGATTGCTCAATCCAGCTCTCCATCCAACGGGTCCGGACTTCCTTAAACCTGAAAAGTCTTACTAAGCAGGTTCACTGAAAGTTCTGTTTAAGCTGGTGTCGGGAAATGACTCGCCTAGCCTCTGACAGCCTACATCCAGAAGTCTCGCCCTTCTTCAACCGGAGGTCTGGACGACTGAGTAGCCAACGCAGTCGATCACAGTCCGACAATCACTCCTGTTAACGGCTGCTCATTCCCTAATATTACAACTGGCACTTGGTATATGGGCTAGGTTAATTTTAGTGACTCCCTTTTTGTAAGCGGCAATGGGAGAGTGGATGACAGCATAATAAGAGAGGTCGGCCCCACTAGTCAGACGCACTTTGCTTGCTTTGTTCTGGCTCACTTGTCTTCTTAGCTCTCGAACCTCTTTTTTGTAATCTTCCCCAGCCTGGGCTCTTAACTTTTTCCTGAATTTGGTATTGTGGACCTTGAAGTTGTCATTTGTGAAAACTAACAGTCCGTCTCCCTCTATTTCCCATGGGTCCCCGATGACTTGGTAGAGTCGAGTCCCATTTTGCAGGGAAATTCGTCTTGCATCTGTGGGTATCGGGTCTAGGGCTTTCCTCATCATGACTCTGTCTGATTTCTGACTAACTTTTCTTGGTTCTTTTTCTTCGACATTTGTCCTTCCTGTCATTCGATGTTGGTTACTAGCACTGTTCTCTTTGGCTTCTTGTTCGAATTGGGAGGTAAGGTCTCTTACTTTACCTTGTGTGGGGTCCTGCTCCCTGTGGCTTGGTGTGTAGATCATACGTTTGAGGGCACCTGTATGGCGATCGAGGGCAGCCGACAAGAGGATTCCCTTCTTGATAGTCTCTTGGGTTTGTGCTCTAATCTGGGCAATCTGTTGAGGGATGCCCCCCTTCTGCCTTACGATGTAGGGAGTAACAGTTGGTCCTTGGCTGGGTTCAGCATGGGTTTGGTCTTGCTCTTGTTCTGACTCGTTGCCTTCGTCTTCACTCTCTGTTTCTGCCGTTAAGTCATAAGTTGGTACCTCTGAGTCAGTTCGTTGGTCTTTCGTTTGCTCCGGTCTGCTATACTCACTACACTCCTCAAGCAGACTCTCTTTGTCTTCATCCTGGATGGCTTGAAGCTTTTCTTTGAACTGCGTCATCTTTCTGGTTTCTATTTCATAATCTTTCAGTCTTGCAGTGGCTCTGGCAGTGGGGTTTGTGAGGTACCCATTCAGTCCAGACTCACTGGAAACCATCTTTACAATCGGGTCGTATTTTTCGGATGGACTGTACAGTGACACCAGTTTCCCCAGTCCCCACAATTCAAGGAACCCTGTCCACCAACGTAACCATCGACTAATGTCTTCTTTCCTCTGGACTGCCTTGGGGCATGGTATCACAACCAGTCTAAATCCATGTTTTGTCCCTGAACAATAGTATACTTCATCTTTTTGGAGTTGGTTAGTTAGCTGACTCACCAATGTCTCCTCTGATTGCTCTTGGTTGAAGGAGTGGAACATCCTCTTTACGGATGAAGTCCATGTTGAATATCCGTCCCCACCCAGCAGCAACTCAGTAGGGAAACGGTGTAGCTCTAGCTGTGTTGATGTCAGCACTTCGGTTGACAGGAGTGGTCCTTCAGCTCCCCGCTCCGTCGGTTCCTGTGTTTCAATCTCTTCGCTCATCGCTATGTCTTTGTCGTCTCGAGTTGTCCGTCTCCAAAGCCTCTCGAGGTACCTTCGAGTAGGGATGGGTTCAGACTATTTGGCTACTAGCTTTACTGTCTGGGTCTGGTCATCTACCCTCAATAAAGCCCTATTAGGGAGAGAAGTACTTCGTGAATGCTGCATGGATTACATGGAATGATCTCACCTTATTTTGACAGGCTTGTGTGCAAATCTTTAGCAGGGGTACAAATCATTGTGAAGGGTACTATAATGCAACGTGCATCTTCATAGTTTCACCTTAAACTCCATTTAAAACATATAAAACAAAGTTTTTTTTCCGTAGACATTTAATATCATGTGAAATAAAAATGGCTGAGAAGGTTGTGAAAAACTTCACTTCAGTACTTCAGTCATTCTTTTGGAATGGGTAGTGGTGTTCAAAGTGAGTAAAACAATGCATATTTATGTCAACTCAACAATCGCAGCATTGCTAAAGTTCACATCTGTGGACAAATTCTGAAATGAGACAAACAGGACTATGCAAAATTAATAATTAACAGTATCATTGATGGTATTGTGTTGTTTGTGTCCGCAGAAATTACATCATTAATTGTCATCAAGAAACAAAAAAATTCTATAAGACAGAAAAATATCCTAAATAATCAAAATATTTCCTTCAAAAATAAGTTAAAACAAAATGTCTTTGCAAATGACCCTTTCTGCGTTTCCAGGAATCAATGCAATGATTCAAGAGTGTCTCTCCGGGTATTCCAGCTTCCTAACACAGTCCAAAAACATGACTGTTAGGTTAATTGGTCTCTCTAAATTGCCCTTAGGTGTGAATGAGTGCGTGCATGGTTGTTTGTCTTGTGTCGGTGTGTTGTCCTCTGATTGACTGGCGACCTGTCCAGGGTGTACCCCGCCTCTCGCCTGTAGTCTGCTGGAGATAGGCACCAGCTCCCCCGCGACACACAATGGAAGAAGCGGGTATAGAAAATGGATGGATGGATCACCTAGAGGCCTTGATATGAACGCACAGCTTCATTACTTCCAGCATGACCATGCCACACACTCTTTAACATACAGTAAAGAACCAAATGAAAACAGAGAAATGGTGCTCGTTTCTATTGCTCAGTTTACTTCTCACCATGACTGCTCCCACTGTGCCTCAAGATCTTAATTAATTTTCCAATCTGTATGTTTTTTTGTTCTTTATTATTTTTATTAAGTGATATTAACATGCACCTTGGGGTCATCCATGTTTCTTTATGGGCAGCATGTCAGGATGCATTTTCTCATCATTCACTAGTGTGCAAACACACAACCTCGCCTCCGTCTGAAGAAACCGGAGACCTGCAGAGGGCAGTAGACAAACAACCGAAGCTGCTTCCCGATGTGCCTACAACAGGTGTTGCTCCAGATGGCAAGTTTCATAAATTTTTCTTCCTCAGATGGGACTTTAGATGTACATAACAAAAAGGACTCTGGGTACAGAGGTAGAACAAAGGTGACAAAAATAACTGAAACAATCTAAAGTCTGCAGCCAGAACTTTGAATCTGCATGTTCTTCATGTGGCATTGGTAAGCTCAGGATTGTCTCTTACTGGGAAGCGTCTCACACCAATAAGGAGTTCTCTTTCTCAGGCCATCAGCTGCCACAGGAAAACAAAGTGAAAAGGAAGAGATGACAACTAGCTGCTACCAGTTGGGTTTTCCTTCTGTGCTTGACCAACTCAAGCTCGTTTAGCCAAATAAGATTTGACAAAGCATATTTCTCTAAACATACCATGACTTAACAATTGGATCTGATCTTCTTCTGTTGCCTTCCCAGAATAAACCCTGTTAAGTCTCTCTTAAGCTTTCTACAGAACAGGTTTAATGTTTTCAACATAACAAACCAACCAGTTTGCCACAAATCTTATCTGACAGCGCAGGGGGGAGGAAAACATCTTTGGCAACTCAGGAAGAACAGACGAACCTTCAGGGAGACAAGGGGAGATCTGAAACTAGTTACGAGTCAAACACTGGAATCGGTTCTTGAAGTACAGGAGGCCGTTTTTTGTGCGTGTGGCGTCAGAGGAGGCAGGCGGGTAGCGAAACTTGGCGTATGTCCTGTCGCTTTCCGACTGTGTAACCCACGGTAGTTTGATTTTGGTCGCGTGATTAATGATGACATCGTCACAGGAGCCAACGTGGAGAGATCCGAGGCCGTCGATGAAAAACTCTGAAAAAAGTTACAAAAAGGGAACTCAGAACCATGCACCAAAGATTGGGAAACAATTTTTCCAATCCTTAATTACTTCATTTTAGACCTTATGTGAATGAGTTATGGAACATGCAACAGGTAACTTTTAAATCTGTGATGGCAACAGGAAAGCCAAATATAGGTTTTGGAGCAACTATTACCACCGATCTAACTTTTCCTTATTGTTTTTGGACCTGAGCTTTGTTGTCAAAGCAATGATTTAGTATTTTTTACAGTTACTACAGTAAAAGTATTAATTGCAAAATGAATCTAGATGCTTAAACAGCCTGCCTGCATTCCAGAGCATCTAGCTAACATTAAGCTAATTATGAAAATGAAAATATTTAATGGAGATTCCTAACTGCTAAAATTTGAAAATTGGGGGGTGAAAGAGATAAAATTTAGTTTTCCATTTACTTACTAATGTTAAGATAAAGTGTTGGTAAGGCCCCCTTCACACCAGACCAAGCCTGAACCTTAGCATTAAAAATTAACTGGAACACGAACAGCCTCTGCAGGTTCTTGGAGAGGTCTTCTGGGCTGCATCAAGAAAGCAGGGCACTCTACATTACGTGCAGTGGAGCATGAGTTGTCCAGCTTTTTTTTAACAAGCACAACATTTCCATAATGAAATTGTGGTGGTTGAGCAGCCAATCTGGGCCCAGGGTGCTGCTTGAAGGAGGCTGCCAACAGCAGTCGTGCCCCATTTACAAAGTGGGCACAGTGGCCTCACACCAAAGGTTACACCCAAATCACATCCACACTGGGGTGGCAGTACTCCAGGTAGTTTGTTATAACACTTTTGACACTGCAGCTTCTGTGAAAATGGCATTGCGCCACTGCTCTGGCTACAACAAACAGGATCCCACCAAGCAGCTGAAACAAACAATCCATGCTAATGTTCCTTGCATGCTTTGCACATGAAGACCACTATGCTCTGTAATCCCTGTGGAATATGGCTCTTTGGGGGAGAAGCACACACACACCTCCAATTTGTGCATACGGATAGGGGGCCGACAGAGGGAAGTGGTGAGTTTTCAGGCTTCAGTACAAATTCAAAATGTATTTGTAACATTGTCAAAGATTTGGCAATGTTATTTTTTTCAAATGTCCTTTCTTGCCAGTTTAGGCATACCATATAGAGATGTTGGTTACCTGCATGTTCCAAGGCAGGTATGCTCTACAAAAAGAATATATCAAGACGAAACTCTGATTAACTTCATTAAACCAAGACTGGATCCAGCATGAATGTCATCAGGCCACATTGATAGGTCATGAGGAAGAGCTGCCCACCTGAAGCCAGAGTAGCTCCTGTGGCGCACGACCAGCCTGACACATCCCAGGGAGCAATAGGCCAGCCAATGGGGGCCCACCACTCTATCGCGAGCACCCACACAAACAACACTACACCAAAGGGCCATGACACCTGCTGGCCCACAGTGATGTCATCAGAGATCCCCGGGCCATTCCCAAACCTCCAGTCCTTGCCAAACCAGCACAGGCACCAGGGCGGGAGCAAAAAAGCACCCACTGTGACCCCTGAGTGTTAAAATTTGAGTTGTGGCTGGGATGTGCAAGACCCCACTGCTTGCTGACAGCAGAGTCTCCCCAACCCCAAAGTGGCTCTAGCGTATGTAGATTGAGGTGCAGGACAGCTGGTGAGGATGCCAAGGTTCATCCTCCAACACTTCAAGACCCTACTGATGTTGTAGTGTTGCATATGTTATAAAGGAGGGTATAGGAACAACTAGCCTTTACTAGGGTATCAGTAACAAGGAGAAAGGAAGAGGACGAGAAGTAAAAAGCTCAAGCAGCAGGTAATATTATTTGGGATATATATTTACAATAGTCACAGTGCAATAAGTGGAAAACAGTTTCTAGCTCTTGTAAAAGAAACACACATTTGGGAGATTTTGTCTAGAATCATTATGACTGCACTAATGAAGATGTGTGGATAAAGCCCTGTGTCTGATTGCAAATAAATTGTGCAAAATGTCATGCTCTATAATGCACCATGTTCTGCACAGAAAGTCCCCTGCCCTGCAGGGAATCCTCCCACACTTAAACAGAAATTCCAAGTCCATTGCAGTGTGGTAGCATTGTGATAGGATGGCTAGAAAAGCAGAATAGAAATGCCAATATGTGGTGTGCCAGTAATGCATTAGAGTCATATTTGCCTTCACACTGAAATGAGGATTTGCAAACTTGCTGCAATCCTGCAACATTTAGATGGTCCCGAGATCCCGAAGATTGTGTTGCTCTCTTAATCCAGTGCAAATAGGGCCAAAAAAAGAGTTGATCTAACACAGTTGTTACATTACGGAATCAGCACCACTGCATTTACTCTCCTATTTAAATTATAATTATGAAAACTTTTTGACAGCTTTTTAAAAGCTAAAATCAGAAGAGTGGGTCAAAAGATGAAATTGAATGTAATTAAATGAAATCAATTTACTGCACAGCATTAGCTTTTTGATACACCGCAGAGATGAATTCACTGTTAAATCGATGAGTGAAAACAAGTCGAATTCTCAGAATCTACAATAAGACAGAGCCACACGTTGCTATTGCCTCGTAGCTTTTCTAAAAATATTACAGTGAACAGTGCATTTCCATGTTCTCTTGCGTGTGCTGAGAGAACATTAGGTGAACCCTATTTTTAGTCGCATTTCTTCAGATGTTTAAATGATGCAGAAAAGCACAAAAGCCACATGTTTTGCTGTTTTGAAATGAAATCTGATTTCATTTCTTTCCTGTACTTACCTAGGTGAGCTACCCTGGCAAGGCGAGGGTCAAAGCCGACCTGCTGGACTTTATCCGTGCGAGCCAAGAAGAAATTAATGACCCCATCTGTCACAACGCAGTTAGGAAATCCCTCAATGATGTGATGAAATCCTCTTCTCATGTGCAAACAGTCTCCGTCCTCCTCTCCTGGCTCTATGGAGATGGTTTGTCTGTAGGTAGCCGTGTACCCTGTGGCTTCTCGCACTGCACCCCCAACCTACAAAGACACAAACATGGAAGCACAGTCTAACCTCTGTGTTAACACTTTATGGACACATTTTGAGCAATAATTTATCTCTCAGGGCACTCACCAGATCCAGAGTGGTCCTCTCTAAAACGTCCACTAGCTTCTCCAGCTTGGTATTGGCTGTGAAGAAGAAGTCATCGTCCACCCAAAGCATATATTTTGTCGTAACCTGGGACACAGCCAAGTTTCGTCCAGCAAACCAACCCTACAACACCAGAGGTTTGAGCTTTAGAGATTCAAAGAGGATCAGCAGCAAGAGCAGAGAAACACTAGCTCCTTACCTTCCCAAAAGGCATAATGTAGTGCTCAATGTAAGGCCCAGAAATGGTTTTAGGATTCTCGCTGTCGTCAGCGATTACTATCGTGACTGTAGGATAGTATCTTCTGATGCTGTCGATAAGGCTTTGAAGCTTTTCATAACGCAGGAAAGTCTTTGTGGCTATAGTAACAAGAGCGCTGATATTGTACTCTGTAAAGGACAGACAGCTTTTAGGGTAAACACTCAAAAAAACACTGCAAAAATCATTGGTTTTGTTATGACATCTAAATTTAGTTGTAAAATATGATGGTACTGTACCTTCCTTAGATCCAGTGTTGTAAAGTTTTGGAGTTACTCCATGACGGATCTTGATGCTGAAGACAGCTTGATGGCCTTCTGTCTCAAACTGCACTAAGGGACGCAAAAACAAATCTGATTTGTTTCCTCTCTACAGACATGCGACGCTTTTAAATACAATACTAATTAAAAAGTTGATATTCACTCACTATGGGCAGGTACATAATTTTTTCTTTGGGCTTTTAGCGATGCATTGGAGTAGTATAGAAATTTTAAAAACAATAAGTGCACAATTTTAAATTTAATTCGTTCACTTACCTAACATTGCCAACACTACACTTAGCTTCTCAAATACATATATTTTAACCCTTACCAATATTTGTTTAAATGTCATTAGCAAACTGCAAAGAAATAACTTCTGACCTATTTCTTGCTGAATATTTCACATTTTCTTTCCAAAAAGAGTAAAGCTTATTTAAACTATTTGGTTTTCTGGGAAGCATAGTCCATAATTGTGATCAGAGTTTGGGGCTATTCTAGAAGCTTAATATTAGCCTTATTATCCACTTTAAATATAGTTTTTATGTCTAACCCAAACAAAACAATCAGAAAACAATCAGAAAAAAAGATAAACACGTTGAGCAAGGCTCAAACCAATCATAAACCATCCTAGGCGGTGTCAATGTCTGCATTAAAGACAGTTCACCAGGAAAGGAGTTTCTCTTAGAAATCGACACCTTCAAGCTCACAGTTTGGAGCTGTCCACGTTTAATTGTGAGCTGAGAAAAAAATGTAGCTATTTGGTCAAGCATGGTGATGGTAGCATCAGGATTTGTTTTGATAACTGTGACACTGGTGCATCACATAAACTAAGATGGAATACCAAAAGAGGGAACTCAACTTCTAATCTACCCAGGTAAAACTTTGATAAAATAACCCAAGCAACCATGAAAACTGGTTTTAGAACAGAAAAAGAAGGCTGGCATTAGGTTTCTGAAATACTCCTGACCTCTACCCAGTGTTTAATAGAGTTAAGGTCAAGCGCAGCCAATAACAGGAAAACTAACCAAGTTAAATTAACTCTTCCAATTATTTAAAGAAGAGTTGGACACATATCCAGTCAAGATAATAAAAAAAAAACACAACAAATTTAAACCTGTGCACCAAATGTTTGCTTTTAGAACTCATTTAGGTTAAAACTTATCAGAAAAAAATGCTTGTTCTCATTGGCTTTTTACCAAGTGTGACTTGTCATCTTGCCTTAATCTTTTACCCTTACCCTTTCTGTCCTACATTTTTGTACAACACTTTGATCAGCTGTTATATTGCTTTTTAAGTGCTTTAGAAATAATGTGGTTTAGTATGGTACCCTGAAAAAAAGAACAGATTAAATTCATAACTAAAGGATCAAAATTAATGAGACATTGATGCTTATTATGATTGTATGTAACCTTTACTAATACTATAGTAGTATAAAGTGTCATTGTCTGGAGCAAGACAACAAGGTTAATAATGGGCAGCATAACTTTATGCAAAGAGAGAACTATGCTGACTATATTCAGAGGGCTAACACAGGAGCTACCTTCTGTATGTCATCCATCAGAAGAAAAAGTAAGTCAACAAATGATTATAAAGGTACATCTCTGTAGAGGAAAATGCATATCAGATTTGTTGAAAAATAACATTTGTTATTTGTTTGGATAAAACAAAACTAAACAAGAGCTCAAACTGCAGGAACTCTCTGCATGTCTGCAGGGATGTTCTGCCTTTGTAGATAAATTGTTTTACTTATTAGACTTTATTGCTTTGCTTCTCCTATCTGTTTAAAACACTTCTCTGGACTAAAATGGATCAGATAACAGTGCAGTTTTGCCTTGGTCATGGATGTGAGCTATAAAATGTTATTATGCTCCGGTCATCTGCAGACTGAGATATTTTGCCAGTCTTTTAGCCCCCTAATATGATGTGCATTGTGTAATCTAAGATTACAAACAGCATTTGCACTCATTTAGTACTATAGTCATTTTCCCTGTATTTACTGTCAGAACTTTTTACTGGACCTTTATATCCACTAACCCACTAACAGATTTAGAAACATCTTATCAAACCAAAGAATCACAGTCGTCCTCAGGATTTGCTTCAGGTTTTCCAACAACGTTTTGAAACAAAAGATTATGCTGTGCCCTTCAAATACACTCCAACTTCTAGTAAGCAGCGTTTGCCAGGCAGTAAATCAGACCTAGAACACGCAGTCAGCATATTCTTGATTGTATCCTATTAAACAAAAGCTGATGAAGAACTGTTTAATGTTTTATTTGATGAAACTCTATGTATTGTTACCAAGTTATTATTTGTGGGTCAGCTTTCTTCCAAATTTGCCCAACGATGAATTAACATGCTCCAAATTACATAACAATAGCTGTTTTAAAGTTAAAACCACATGTAACAATAGACACGACATCTTTTCTAACTGCTTAGCGCAAAATCAAACGAAAATGTTCCTGTTGTTAGGTTAAATAGGATTAACAGACTTTTTTTCCATTCTCTAAATGCCAAAAAAATGAGAAAATGAGAATTAGTCTTAATTTTCTTCAAATTCAAAAGTTTACATACAATAGCCTAGTATTTGGTAGAATAGCCTTTTAACTGTATCCATCCAGAAGCTTCTTACGACAGTTTGCTGAAATTTTGTCTAATTTGTTCAGCCAGGGCTTTACCTGAGTCAGGTTTCTGTGCCATCTTGCTTACACACCTTTTAGGCTTTGCCCAGGCATTTTCTATGGGAGTGAGAGCAGGGCTTTGTGATGGCTTTGTTGTCCTTAAGCCACTTTGTAACTAATTTGGCAGCATGATTAGGGTCATTGTTCATTTCAAAGACCAATTAGTTACAATTTCAACTTCCTGGCTGATGTCTTGAGATGTAGCTTCAGTATTTCAGATGATGATCTTTTCCTCATGATGCCATCTATTTTATGAAATGCACCGATCCCTCCAACAGCAAAACACTCATACAACTTGATGTTGCTTCCCCTGTTCTTCACAGTTGAGATGGTGTTCTCAGGCTTGCTAGCTTCCCCATTTGTGTTTGTAAACTTCTGACATTAAATGTCTGATTTAATGAAAAAGTGTTATCTCTATGTAAATATGTGGTTTGAATGCAAGAACTGAAAGCTGGTTTTAAACAAATATAAATAAAGGAAAACTGTTTTAATTTGCAAATTATGTTCTCAGTTTCCCCTCTCAAAAGTTAAGAAAGTAATTCCAGATGTGATGAAGTCTTACCTGTGTCTGCAGTGCTGGGGTGAAACAACGTGTTGGTGTAGGTGACAAACTGCAGCTGTCGGTTCATGTTCAGCAGCAAACCGCTAAACAGAGTCATGTGCATGTCTCCGTCACCTTTTATTTTCACTCCATCCACTTCTGCTGCTACGTTTAGTGTTCCTAGTGTGGCAGTGATGTTAATCTGCAGTAGGATGGAAAACAAAATGGAAAAAATTATGAAAATCCAAAAACCTGGAATGCGTAAAACAAAAAAAAAGGAAGAGGAGAATACTCACTGTGTAATGGTCTCTGGGAAGGTCATGTAAGGCCAAGCCTGAAAACAATAAAGACAGAATTAGTTGTTAGCAGATTTGAAGGAGTCTGCAGTTTGTCAAATAACTACAAATCCTGCTTTGGGAAATGTATCAGTTAATTGCAAAGATTACCTATTATTTCTTCATACTTTAGTTCCAGTGATCCAGATTTCCTTGTAAGTTTTAAAGTGGCCTTCTTTTCAATAATTCTCCATGATTTCTTGAGGTCTTTCAAAGTTTTGTCTTTGTACTTGGCTCGCTCTGGCTGTAAATCTCAACAGATTCAACATCCTCTAGTAGCCCATCTACCATATGTCCAGCTTTCGACTAGCAGCTCTTCGCAACAAATTGCAAGAAATTGTTTCTTTTCAGCAGACTAAAAGTAAAGTTCCTTAAATATGTTATTTGTTAAGTATTCTGTTAAAAGTTGTTATAGAGGATTATTTCACTTTGTGAAAACAACTGAATGTATTGATCTGGGGAGGCTCTGACATTGAGATTCATCCCATCAGAATCCTAAACCTCACCGAGTATAGAAAATACCTTATTTGTCCCCCAAACCTTATTGTGCGGATGGTCTCCTTTTTGACCTTTGCAATCTCTATAGCTAACACAGGATTTCCTACACATAATAAATATCAAAATCACATACTTTTCCAGAAACTATTTCCAGAATCCTCAGTCCGATCCTGAGGTGTTTGGGATTTGTTGTTTTTTTTGCATATGTGCTTTGACTATTTCCTTACTGTTTACTTGCTTTTTGTTTTTTTTTTTAGCTTCTTTAGTTCATTGTTCATTAGTTCACCCAGGAAATGACTGTCTGACTGTTTACCTGCCTTCTATTGCCTGCCTGTTTCCAGTTTCCCGTTGCTCTGATAGCCTGCTCCATGCCTAACCCATTTTCTGTGTCCATTCTCCAGGTGCAGCACTATCTTGTGAGTTATCCTTTTATTTATTAAAGTATTCCCCTCCACCCCTGCCTGTCTCTGCATTTGAGTGACTTTACAAACCGAATCATGCCAGTCATTTTATAGATAAATCTAAAACTGTAATACAAAGGTTTACAATGAATTTAAAATATATATTTCTACAGTGGTCAGGCTTTAAATGTAGAACCTGGAAAAAAAACACACACAAACTGTAAGGAAGATGAATGGACGGATAGACAGACAAATAAATAGAGCTACAGATGAACAAATGGACAGACAAATGTATGAACATCCAGGGGGATGGATGGACAAACTCTGCAGGAATCTCATCCATCAGTAATCCTTTCAGAAGACTGGGACCTCTGAGGCCACTTATCCCTTTTTCTGCAGACTGCATGACTTGCAACGACCAAATACTAAAGCCACAACACATTCTCCTGCTTATAATTTGTTCTCATGTGTTAATGCACTTGTGCTCACCAATGCATTCATATTCCAGATTACCAGAGCTACACTAGTTTAGAGTTTTTGAGCTCACTTTTAAAATTCTGAGAACTGGGATGATTAAAATGACTTTAAAAGAATAAACTAATTTCTGACTTCTTGAACCCAAATACAAAGAAATCAGAAATGACTCAAATGGTAAATGGCCTACACTTGTATAGCAGTTTTTCAAGTTCAATGACCCCAAAGAGCTTTACACTTCAATGAGTCATCCACCCATTTTTACACACATTCACACACTGACAGTGGCTACATTGTAGCCACAGCAGCCCAGGGGCAGACTGATAAAAGTGAGGCTGCCCTGTGACCACCATCAGCAGGCAAGGCGGGTGAAGTGTCTTGCCCAAGGACATGACTGAGACAGACAGAGCAGAGGTTTGAACCATCAACCTACCGGATACAGGACAAACCCCTACCACTGTTACAACCGTTGCCTCAAGACTTTTCCACAACCTGATTAAAGTCATACGTGCGATTTGACGTAAAGAAATACCTGGGATGATGACTGTTTTCAGAGGCCGTACTTCCAGCCCCTGTGTTGGATACTGTAGGGGATTATTGGCCTCTGCGATGATGAGTCTGTCTGCTGCTGTTCTGGATCTGATGAGAAAGGCTTGAATCAGAATGGTGCAAAAGACATGCAGATAATCTAGAAAACGACTCATTAAAAGAATAAGCAGAGACACAATGCTGAAATCTAAGGGTGCACCAATTGCAATTTTCTGGCTGATTACCGATCTTTAAAAAGCCTGGCCTGCCGATTCTGATTTTGGCCGATACTGATTTTTTTTTTTATAGCTGACACTGTCAGCTGTTATAAGGTCACAATACGCTTTTAATGTTCCAATTTTATTTTCTTGAAAAACATTAAACAATATCCGTGAAACTATACAAACCTGTTTTAACTGTACATGAGGTAGTGCTTGCAAATCTAAATGAATGTTTAGAGCATTGCTGTCCAAACTACTAAAGTAACTAAACTAAAAAATATCTGTTTCTTTAGTCTTTCATTTTTCAGATTTTCAGACCTTTGCGGAGGTAGATAAGATCGGTGGATAGGATCGGTTTCACATGTAAGGTTGATTATGTGAACATCAGCTTTTGAGTCTTGCCACTGATTCCCACTGTTTTAAGTCTGAACTTTGCCTGGACCACTGTCACATATGATTTGATCTAAATAATTTTATTTTAGCTCTGGCTGTATGTTTAGGGTTGCTACCGTGATAGAAGGTGACCCTCTGTCCCAATCTCAAATCTTTTGAAGTGTCTAACAGGTTTTCTCCTGAAGAAAAGGAACCCCACAGCATAATGCTTCCATCACTTTGCCTCATTGTGGGGAGAGTATGTTATGGGTATTGTGCAGTGTTGCTTTAAACTTCTCGACAACGTTTTTCCTGACCTGTCTGTTCTCCTCCTTGGTCTTCATGCTGCTTTTTGTTCAATAATGTTTTCTAAAAAACCCTCTAAGACCTTAACAGAACAGCTGCATTTATAATGAAATTAAATTACACACAGATGGATTCTGTTTACCGATATGGTAATTGTTGCACTGGATTTTGTTTAGGGGAATCTAAAGAAAGGGGTCTGAAAACAAATGCCTGCCTCCCTTTTCAGATTACCCAATCCGGTGAGGCTTGTCACTTCAAGTTACATTATTTTACTAATGATGGTTCCCAGAATCTGAACAGAATTAGAACAGTTTTTTTGATATACAGTCCCCCTCTCCAGGAAAATTTTACAGCAGAACCTGAAATTGTCAGAACAATTTACAGTTTATTTTGGTGGAGCAAATCGAAAGGTTCCTCCCTCAGTATTAGTGTTTCTGATGATCCGCTTTGTTTTTGCACAGAGTTTAGCTTCTCACTTGCCTTTGGTAAATATCACCTATATTTCTTTTTTATAAGATATTTCTGCATGTTCTCCTACAATAAGTGCCATAATGATTTTGGCACCCAGAATTGAATATTACTTCCCCAGTTACCTTTGCTGGAAACTTCTGTACTCTTTAGCCCGTCTCATCTTCATTTCCTCCAGCTCAGAGGCATTGAAGGCAGTATGCAACGGGTGAGCTGACACCCGAGGGAACAGGAGCTGGGCGAAGGGCAGGTCCAATCCTGCACTCTCACCCTCACAAACACATCCATTACGTGCCAGCAAGCTGAACAGACAGTAAGAGACACATGAAATCAGATTTTAATTCACACATAGGGTAAAAGGAATTCCTAATTTGACAAATATAAACCTTACCCTGCTACACTTTCTCTGACACGAAAGGGAATGCTGCTTAACTGGTGGTCCAGTTCTGGGAGCCTCTCCTCCAGATGCCTTTCCACTGTTGGCCCCAAGCGCTGCCACACATCCACTGTGTTGTACACCCGAGTGGGCCATGAGTGGAGGAGAGCCAGTAGCAGCACAACAGACACCAAAATGGCTAACAGCACTGTCTTCCTCAGGGTCCGCATATTAAATCCTGTCAGAGAAGTGTGTAGAAAAGTGACTTTCTGGTTACTTAATTGTTGAGTACACACCCTATGTGATGGTTCTCACCGGGTACTCCGGCTTCCTCCCAGAGTCCAAAGACATGCATGTTAGGTTAATTGGTCACTCTAAATTGCCCTTAGGTGTATGAATGCGTGTGTGCATGGTTGCTTGTGTGTTGCCCTGCGATGGACTGGCGACCTGTCCAGGGTGTACCCCGCCTCTCGCCCATAGACTGCTGGAGATAGCCACCAGCTCCCCCGCGACCCACTATGGAATAAGCGGTAGAAAATGACTGACTGACTGTCACCCTATGTGATGCTGCAACTCAGGAAAAAAAGAACCAATGCAGTCAGGAAATATGAGCAATCAGTATTCTGTCAGTGTCTCATGCTTCGTGACTGAATTCACACTTGTTTCACTAAGTAATTACAACATATTAAACAGACAGCAAGCACTCCCTCATTAGTTTCCACATTCATCATGTTCTATTACTGCTTTGTCCTTGAAGAGTTGGGGGTGTGTGTGGCAATGGTCATGAGGCAAGGAGCACTCTGGAAAGGCCCCCAGTTGAGGATACAAAGACTAAAAAATAGGCACACAGGACAAACAGCTCTGCATGCACTCCTCAGGGCAACTTAAAGAGACCAACTTACCAAATGTGAATATGTTCGGACTGTGCAAATGTAGCTGGAGTTCACAGAGAGAATCTATGCATGCACAGGGAGAAAATGCAAGCTCCATGCAGAAAGGAATTTGCACATTACACTTTTTTGAAGCAAGTGATCACTATTAACATTTGTGCAACTATGCAGCCAATTATGATATGATATGATATATGAGAATTTTTCATACTAAATATGTCATGATATCAAACAATGAGTAGATTGATTTCTCTTAACTTTCCCTCCCACAGTTATAAATAACTGTGATGATTTTTTTATTTACCATATTAACTCATGATTTGGTTGTATTTGGACTTTAACACCATCTTTGTACTGTATATCTGCTAACATTAATCCTTTAAGAAACTGTTAAGAGTTCTTTGATAAAATAAATGTGCATGTTATGTTTCCAGATATGAAGGTGTTTAACACAATAAATAGCAATGTCTCAATTTCAAAACTCTTTAAACATGTCTGAGCAATTGTTCCCAAACTTTTCAGCCTGTGACCCCCAAAATAACAGTGCCAGAGACTGGCGACCCCATAAAAAACATATAATTTTTACACTCTATATTTATTACTATATTTAAACTACAGAATTACAACAGGGCTGATTTAAGTGATAATATTCAAATTTCATTCTGAAATATATTTTTTGCCAGGACAACTTTCTCTGCAAAATGACAAAAGTCCTGTAACGTACTACCTGCTCATTTGGAATCAATAGTAAATTTTGTTATTTTTAGGAAATTTAATAAAACTAGGTTGTCTGACATGCACATATGTCCAGTTTTAAGTGCTTTGTTTCCCTTTGCCGTGTGTTATACAAAGTCCATGGTCCAGCTGTAACATTTTTTTGAAAGTAAAAGGTTTTCTTTAATCTCGACATCCTAAACAATTATATATGTGCAAACAATTTGTTTCTTTACTTTAACGTTTTTGTTAGCCACAACACACATCTGACCTCAGCTTCATCAATCTCCATCAAAACGTCTGTGCTGGAACTTTAAGATTTGGCGTAATCAACTATTATCCAACATCTAAGGTATCCAGTGTCTTTCAATTGTATTGTTATTATAACTCAGAAGTGTTATGGTCAAAAAAGTGAGGTCTGAATGTATCAGAATATATGAACAAACCATTTTTTTATTTAGAAAAGAAGAAAAGATTTCAAATAACCCATGATTAGTTAACTTCAAATAGTGCCTAATGTGTTAAACTCTTGTGATAAAAGTTTTTAGTGTTTCTTTTCTATCCAGCACTCAGTGTTTTTTTTTTCTTTCTCTTTACATCCAATTTAGTTCTACAGTGATCAAAAGTGACTAACTATATAAACCTCCTTCCCCACCCAGGAACGACCTTCGTGCCAGTTTAAATTGCTATTGAACTGAGATTTTCTCATTAGCCAAGCAGGGAGATGAGTGTTCAGCGGTCCAGAGACCCAGTCCGACTGACAGAGAGATAACAGATCCAGACCTTCCCTGACTGAAGTACAATTGATTTAGTGATGCTGAATAAATCTGAATTCTGACAAATATACTGAATCTCTGATTCTTCAGATATGTGATAAAGACATAGATTATAATAAATGTATTTATGTAAATTAAATAAACATAGCACATAAACCTCTAAAGTTACTTTGAATCGTTAAACTAGGTGCTTACCTTGACTAAATCAGAATCAGAATCAGAATCAGCTTTATTGCCAAGTTTGTACATACAAACAAGGAATTTGACCCCGGTACACTTTGCTCTTTGGTTTTTGTTTTTGCATTACAGAATATACATATTTACAATGTACAAATATACACATATATAAATAAAAAGGTGCATTTGCAACATCTGTATGCTGTTGTTTTGTACTCTGTTGAATGTTCAACAGAGAAACAGCCTGGGGGAAGAAACTCTCTGTGGCGGCTAGTTTTAGTAAACAGTGCTCTGTAGCGGCGGCCTGAAGGTAAAACTCTGAACAGTTTATGTGCAGGGTGTGTGGGGTCTGCAGAGATTTTAGCAGCTCTTTTCCTGACCCTAGACCTGTATAAGTCTTGGATGGAGGGAAGGTCAGCCCTGATGATTCTCTCTGCAGACCTGATTATTCGTTGCAGTCTGGACCTGTCCTGTTTTGTGGATGAACCAAACCACACTGAGATGGATGAAGACAGGACAGACTGAATGATGGCAGTGTAGAAGATGACCAGCAGCTCCTGTGGAAGGTTGTACTTCTTGAGTTGCCTCAGGAAGTACAGTCTCTGCTGGGCCTTCTTTCGAACAGTGTCTATGTGTGAAGACCATCTCAGGTCCTCAGAGATGGTGGTTCCTAGGAACCTGAAGTGGTCTACAGCCGACATGGTGTTGTTAAGGATGGTGAGTGGGGTGTATGGGGGTGTATAAATATGAGTGAGTAAATGCTATAATAGATTTTATTCTGCCTGGGAGAAACACAAAGCCATTTTAGAGTTTTAAATATTAGTTTAATGACAATAGAGGTATTTTATTTACCCTTGACTATTTGTGCTTGGTGTTGGCAGATTTGGCACTTAGTTAATCATATAATGACGCAAATTAATTTTTATCTGGCTTTAAGGTTTCTCCTTCTTTTCACTCACAGTTCTACAAAAAGTATGTAGCAACCACACATCCTTCTTTATCTTTCTGATGTGACCAACAACACAAAAAGAAATTATCTGTTTGTGTGTTTTCATATTTTTTTTCATTTAGTGCTCTTGAATAAGTCATGTTGTCGACATATAGCTCTGCTCATTAAGAAAGAATGTCAGGATTGACCCTTTTGTGAAAAACAGCCATGAAAAAAACACAAAATAGCCAAATAGATTTCATTATAAGCCTCCAGCTAATAAATGCATGCAATTTGACATAATGTGAATGGAGAACACAAGCCTCTATGTGTTGTTGGGTCTGAGAGACACTCCCCTTTGAACAGAAGCCTGCAGTCTAGCTGAGTCTACAGTAATCATCATGTACCAAATAGAGCTGACTCTGAATGTATTTACCATTTTAAATAAGTCATAAACATACAAATCTCTCAGTTTCTGTCTGAAATATACCTCACTGGCTCGATCCAGTCAGTGAAGGATTGATCTTTGTTGAGACCAGCATCTCCAGAAACCAAGCAGACAGTGAAGTAAACATTTGAGCACCTGCTTCATCTGAAAATAAGATAACAAAACAATTTACTGGTGGTTATTCTGGCAGTTCACGATCAAAACCAGCATTAATGACACCAGATATTTATATAAACTGTATAAAAATACCTTTAGAGGGACCACTCAGAGAGGAAGAAGCCGTTACTCCAACAACATCAATAAGACAGAATACACTATGGCAATGCAGTCTCGACCAAAACGCCAGCAAACTAAGATGGGAAGCTTGAGGAGGAATACGCAAAAAAGTTGAACCAGGTCATAAAGTTTAAGATGGAAATCAATACATATCCTTATATCTGAATATATTCAGATATAAGGATATGTATCTAGACTTCTGACTTTAAAAAAGGTTAAAAACAAATAATATCTATAAAAAAAATCTCCAATGATTCTTTAATTTAACAAAATTGTCACGATTTGTTGATGTTTGGATTCCTTTGGGTTTATTTTCAGCATCTCTTTGTAATTATTTTTTGGGTCTTCCTTTGAATCATTATTGTTTATGTTATCCAGGTGGTACTTTACAAGTTAATGGTGCATCTGTAGTTCTGTTACATCTGTAAGATTTTTTTCCTTTGGCCAGATTGTGTCCTTGTATCTCTGTTGTTTTCCTATAATGTTTCGGTTCCCACTACCACCATACAATCAGCTTCATTCAGTCCACCTGGGTCTTGCCAATCAGTCTCCAGTCTTACCTGTGCATGTCACTATATATACTCATCTGTTCTGTTTGATCCTTGCTGGTTCATCCATTTTGTCATGACCTGTTAATGTCCATGACTGCTTCTGTTTCATCAAGCAGCAACAGAGATAAAAACTTGGCTTAAAAGAGGAGCTGTTAAACAAAACGATATCTATCATTTAGAAAATAAACCAATATTGCCAAAAAAAATCTCTACAAAACTGCAGCAACAGTGACACACAGTAATTTCTATGTGTCAAAAAGGAGGGAAGACACACCTGGTTAATCCTGGTTAATCACCAGTTCTACACCATACATTTTTCTGACTATGCAAACTTTATTAAACTTTCATGATCACATGGAAAGAAATAATGTTTAGTGGTTATAGACGCTTTTTCTAAATGGGTTGAAATATACCCAGCAAAACACTGTGATGCCCTCACAGTAGAAAAAATCTAGTAGCATACTTCTTCCCTACCTATGGCAATGGGAAACACTTTGTGAACAACCATTAAAAACAGATTAAGAAAAACTGTGGAGGGAACAGGGAGACCATAGGTAACCTGACCATAGCTGACCAAGCTGACCATAGCTAACCATAGATAACACCTAATCAGACTGGCCTTACCCCATTTGAAATAGTGCATGGAAGACCTTTTCCATTACCATCAGAAATGAATGACATAGAGAAAGCTCAACAAGAAACATCACTAGCAGAATGGATGAATAAAATGTTGAAAACAAGAGAAGTGCAATTATCCAGTAGTCTGCCAGTGAATTCTGCTCCTCTCCCACAGAATAACCTGAAACCCGGAGACCTGGTCCTGATAAAGACACTCCACAGGAAAGACTGGAGTACTCCCCGTTGGGAGGGACCGTTCCAGGTGCTCCTGACAATTTCTACAGCGCTGAAGATAGCTGAAAGACCATCCTGGATTCAGAAAAGCCACTGTAAGCCAATATTGCCTTTGCAGGAGTCAAACCAACCGACGGGGTAGCAGAGGAAGCCCGGCTACAAAGGAGCTGGTGACCTCTAGGGCCCAACGTCTCAAACCGGTGAAGAAAACAACTGATCTGCGCCTAATTTAGTATGGCTATCTGCAAGCTCTGGAGATGACTCATTTGCCTGAGCCTCATGTTGGCAGTAGGCTTTCTCTTCTGCTACAGACAGAATCCACAGGATGCAACACCACACCAGAAAAGATGGACACCAGATGGATCACATCTCAGACCCTTAGAGAAAGGAGACAGAGGACATTGGTTCCTACAACACTACTGGTAAAGATATGTCTACGAAACCGCTAAATCACAAAATAAAACTGACTGTTATGTGTGTTCAATAATGCCCGCATCCTCCACCAATAATTCAAAACCGCATGGCTAAGACATTGTAACAGCTTTGTCAGGAGGTGTTTGTATTTTGTTAAATAATACCTGTTGTACTTACATCCCAGACAATATGCACTCCTCAAATATGACAGGAGCCTTAGACAACTTAAGGAATCTGCAAAATGTAATGGCAAACGATCACGCTCCACCCTATTCTTCCAGGCTTGATTGGATGTTCCAGGGAGGATGGATGAATTGGGTTAAGATGTTCTTTGTAGCAATTATAGCCTTTTTGATCATCTTATGTGTTTTATCAATTTGTGTCATTCCCTTTTGCAAATGTATGATAAACAGAATAGTAAATCAATCCATTACTGTTTCATATGCAGCTTTAAATCAAGTTGAAATTCCACAGGATTCAGAAGAAGAAAAAGATTACTTTACTGAGCCTCAACAAGGCCATGTTGACTGTTATGATGACATGATGTAAATACATGCTGATATGAAATGCTAACTGATCTTGTAACAGAAAATCAAAAGAAGTTGTTGTCCAAGTGACATGAGAAAAAGTACATGTGTGACATAAACAGGGCCAATTTTATTTAACTTTTCTTATTACTTTCTTATTACTTTCTTTTATGTTCTAATGTTTGTCCACTCTGCCTTACAGGTACAGGTTGTACAGGTTGGACAATGAAACTTAAACACCTGGTTTTAGACCACAATAATTTATTAGTATGGTGTAGGGCCTCCTTTTGCAGCCAATACAGCGTCAATTCGTCTTGGGAATGACATATACAAGTCCTGAACAGTGGTCAGAGGGATTTTAAGCCATTCTTCTTGCAGGATAGTGGCCAGGTCACTACGTGATACTGGTGGAGGAAATCGTTTCCTGACTCGCTCCTCCAAAACACCCCAAAGTGGCTCAATAATAGTTAGATCTGGTGACTGTGCAGGCCATGGGAGATGTTCAACTTCACTTTCATATTCATCAAACCAATCTTTCACCAGTTATGCTGTGTGTATTGGTGCATTGTCATCATGATACACGGCACCACTCATCTTAAACAGAGTTCTGACAATTGTCATAACAAAATTGACCAATTGCAGCATTAAGAGATATGGCTGAGAAAACATATTTTGAAAAGAGATTGTTAAAAATGTCTTTGAATTCTTGAAGCTTCAAATTTGGCCATTTGTCTGTCTTTGATGTTTTGTCTTTGTTTTGTTGGACTGAATGTGTGTTTATGTGTTGCATGACACAATAATCCATGTTTAGAATAATGTTTCCTAACCCCAGATTGATTAAAACCTGGAGTTTCCAGGAGAATGAAGAAGCAGCTTATTTCTGAGGTAGGTGCATGTTAACAGTTTTGTAGTTCAACGTACACTAAGATGGGTTGGAATAAAGGAACTGTGGGGTCTGCCCATAGGCTGCCCATCAGAGGTTCGTTCTGCCTGACTCTGCCCACCTACCAGGTTTGTACACGCCTTTGCTTTCATGGAAACGCTCAGCACCTCCCTTCCTGGTTTTAAAACTGTTTAAGAGACAGTAGGATCAAAAGGCTTGTAGTGATTACTGTGCTAAAAACATGTTTTTTCGTATAACAAAATTGCTTTTTGACTCACTGGCGAGTTATTGAAGAGGTGGTTGAAGAACACTGTTTGTACAAGGGCACAACAATCCCTTGGACAGTGCAACGATATTTCAGAATCTACTTAAGGCCCATCGCCTTGCCTGAAAGTTAGAAATCATAAGGTCATTTGCCTCACTGCGCACACACCACAGTGAGAGACACATAGGAGACATACAGGGAAGACCTCTACACATTTGCACATAACCTTTCTCCGGATGATGGACTGGTGACGTCTGCAACAGAGAGACTGTCAAGCATGCGCCACGATGCTTATTCTCCTTAATTTCTTTCATTTGGTGGATACTAGGCGCTTCTTTGCCTGGACAGCAAGGGTCAGCCTACTTCTTTTCTCCCATTTGGACAGTGAAACCGACTCCAAGGAGGATATCACGAATGCTTTTATCTAACTTTCATGTTTATTGCTTGATATCTATTATTACAAATTTGAAATGTGTTCATTTCCACCGTTGTTTAGTTGGACTATGGAAGCCTAACTTCCACAAGGTTAGATCTCCTGTTTCTAAACATATTTCTGAAGGTGGTTCCTTATGGCCCTGATGACTCACCTTCAATAACTCATGATGGTGATTTGGATGATTGTCCCACTGTTTAATCTCCATTTATTCAAACAATGATTTCGTTCCTGTTTAACGAACATTACATTCATCTTTTTTTTTTTGTTTCTTGACGTTTCTTTTTTCATTCTAATGATGCTTCTGTAGGACTAATAAACACACTAGGTGTTGATGATTTGGGTATCATGTTTTTTTTATTGCATTTTTTTGTTGTGTTTCTTTTATTTCTGGTCATTACTTAACCATGTCGGTGACCCCCTTGGCGGAGGGGTCCTGTGAGTATTTTGCTTGTTGATACACAAATGTATTTTAATTTCCATCTGACAGGTTTTTCACTCACACAGAGGATGGCTGTATTTTTTTTTCTTTTATTATATTATTCAGTTTCTTCCTTTTCAGTATTTTTATTTTCATTTTTTTATGTTTCCTTTAAATAAGTGTGGCTCACACATGAAACAAGTTTCATTTATGATTGAAAGAGTGGAATTGTGTTTAAAAAAAAATGTAACATGCTTTTGTCCTTCTGAGGTGACAATCCGTCTGACCTGACAAGGGCTTCCACCTTCCTTTCTGCTCCCTCCTGTTGTTCATCCCCACTGCATTTACAAGTTAAAGGGGAAATGTGCCTGAACACAAGGTGTTTTGTTTCCCTTCCTGCCCCTGGAGCCCCTGCTGGTTCAACATAAGAACAGTTGTTGCAGAGGATTCTAGATGTCTGCGTGAAAGTTAGGTTGATTCTCACCTCAGCTCTTACTAGAGGGGGTGCCAGGCCACATGGGGTTTTTGCTAAGCTGATATAAGGAGGTGTCAGCCTTTGTCTCATCAGATTTGGTCTCGGCTCTGCTCAGTAATACGTCTGATGCTGAACGACCTGTCTCCCTCATAAGGCTAAATTAATAAAGCTGATTGAATGGTTATCATCTTTCTCTTTCTTTAGAAAATATAAATTTTCTTCAACACACAAGACCATCCATTCACTGTCTTCCACTTGTCTGACATGTCGCCTCTCTGAACGGCATCACTATTCAGCTAATTTTTTGGGAATTCCAAGGTGTTTCCAGTCCAAAATGAATATGTAAGTATCTAAGTAATTCTGGGTCTCCTACCAGAAGGATATGCCTTGAAAACTCAGAAGAAGTAGGTCCAGAATCCTCCATCAGTAATCTGTCTCCTGCATCCATCACACCAGAACAAGACAGCAAAGATGCTTGAATTTCTTTGCAGAGGGCAAAGATTAACTCCCAACTCAGAGAGAGTAACCCACACATTTGTCAGGTTGAGAGTCATGACCTCAGACTCAGAGGAGCTGATTCTCATTCTGGCCACTTAAGAAAAGCAGGGTATGAGGTACGAAAAATGACAATGTTATCAGTGTCAATGACCTTACCTTGCTTAATTAACTGCTTATGGGTTGCTCTATGCTGAAAAAAATCTATAAAGGACTTTAAAGTGGGAAACTGAGTGGAGGCTTACTTGAGAAGGCTGGATAAAAACCAATCATAAACTCTGGGATTTTTTGATTGAAATTATCTCTTTTATTTCTTTCTTTCCATTTTAACCATCAGTTAGCTTTTAATAGGACTGGATAAAACAAGAACATTTACTTTAACCATCACACACAGTTTATGCTTTAAACTTAATGGCTGCTGATGGTGGTCAGAGGGCTTGGGGGCGCTGATTGTATGGCAACCCAACTTGTGTCAGTCTACCCCAGGACAGATGTGACTACAATGTAGTCTACCACTGTCAGTGTGTGAATGTGTGTATGAATAGGTGGATGACTGATTGTAGTGTAAATATGAGGACTGCCTTTGTGTTCTTTACCTTGGAATCATAGATTACACGTTTGCCATAACCCTTGTTCTGTGATAATTAATAAACACTGACTTTAACAGAAAGTGTCGGGGACTGCAGTGCTTCACATATTGGACATGGTCCACTTTTGACTTCCTGTCATATAACGGAGTTTGGAGGTAGGACCAACATGCAAGATGGATTTCCAGGAAACAGGTGAATGAGGTAAGTCGAGTTTTAATGCTCTAACTCAAACCAGGCAAACAGGAAAAAACTATCGACTGACAGGACACCAGGTGTCTATGGAGCCAGAACCAGATCCAGACACAGGGTGGATAACCAGACATCACGGTAGGAACCAGCAAAGAACAAAAGTAACAGAAGGGCTTAAATACAAACTGAAATACAGGGTGAACCAATGAACAGAGAGCCTAGATAATCAAGGTAAATGGGGAACAGGTGTGAGCCAGACTGCAGGGAGACAGAAGGAGTGAAAACAATTAACATGTTGAACACAGAACAGAGGGTATAAGAACCATAGTAGGAGAAATAAACAAAAACACAACACAGACACAGGCTAGGAATGACTTAGCCCCTCCCCTAAGGGCGGATCCCAGACGCTCTAAATGTCCAAGCAAAACAAAACAAAAAACAACCCGACCAGGGCGGGCAGAGGGGGCCTTGGATGGAGGCCAAGGAACAATAAAGTACCCAAAACAGGACCAGAAACAAAAACATTACTCGACCAAGGCATAAACAAAAAACGACCCGACCCAGGTGGCCAAACAGCGTCACAGGTAACTAAGAACAGCAAAAACAAAGACTTCAGGCGGGTTACCAGGGGTCATCCTGTGCTAAAATCCCGCTAAAATCAAGGCAGTGCATGGAAACGAGCAACGTTAAACCTAATACACTTAATGATGAATCTGAAGAGGTAAAAGTTGAGGCACTAAAATCAAGGCAGTGATTTAAAACAGGCAACGTTAAATTTCATAACCTTAATATTTATAACAATAATAATTACCATGTTATCATTTTAATGACCTCCAAATTCACTGATTCTAATTTTCACAGAGGCGAAATTAATCACGTTGATTTTTACGGCACTCAGTTTTACCATGTTCAGTATTTCACACCTTCAATTCATTTCAAGTTTATTTTACTTTGACCCCTCATATTCCAGACTACTTAGATATCAATGAGTTTGTTTGTCATCTGTTTTTAAGGGTTTATTTAAGGTTTATGATATAGCAAAGGGGTGGTTGGTGTGGGCAATTTTTTTCTTTTAACACATGAAATAAGCATTTGAATACTGCATGTTGTATTTACTCAGGTTATTGCTGATGCTAAAGAAAACAAAAGCTGAAGAAAATTGTAAAGGGGATTTTTTTTTTGCGGAAATGTACATAAGACGTTACAATTAACTATATGTTAGGACTTTCCTAACAGGTGAATAACTGATCAATTTCCTTACTCCTTTCATGATGTCATTAAAAGCATGTGTCCAAGGAAGCTGGCTTCAGGTTTAAAGGTACCCTGATTTGTGCGTTGGGTGGCCTAGCGACCCATATACGGAGGCTTCAGTACTCGACCCAACCGTCCCGGGTTCGAGTCCCGACCCCGTAGACCTTCGCATGTCTTCCCGCGTCCTATCTGCCTGCTTCGTAGCAATAACAAAAGTAAAAGCCACGACTGACGCAAACAAAATGGGTAAAAAAGAAAATGTGCCCAAGACGACTAACTATATCTGAAGTCCCTTTGATTGGTTCTACAGAAAAAAGCCCAGCTTTAATTTTAAAGTCTGCAAATCAAATCCTCTTCTTCCACCTTTTTACTGCCTGACAAAGCCTTGCATTTGGTGTGTCGTCTTTAATCATTGGAGAAAACTGTTTTCGATCATCTAAAGTAGTAAGCAAAACCAGTGATGCACAGTGTAGCACAAAGCGTAGGATTTAAAAGGAGCATATTGTTAGGAGTGCTTTGGGCGATTGGAATATTCTGAGGATCCCTCCCAAACTGTCAGAATCACTGCTCAGGGTCCATTTGTATTCTGTGCTTCTTTCTGATTGCACATCCCACGCACCGACAAACATCCATGATAAAAATGGGAAAATAACCCAGTTCACCGTGCAGTTATCCGAAACAGTGGGCTGAAATGCCAAGCGGCAAGCAGGCCCATTAGCCCGTACCTTTCACGGTGAAAAATACTGCAGGGGAGATACGCGCATTTAAAAGGCTGATTGTCGAATACACGGTTTACATCCTACACCCATCTTACAAATGCAACCGTTTTCCTCATTAAGGAGCTTTAAAAATGTTTTGCAATGAATAATTGTTTTCCCTGTCTTTTGTTCAACAAATTAACTGTCCAATGTTCATCTCTGGTGCGAAATATCGAAGGGCCTTTTTTCTTTAATCAGAGGCTTATTATTGAAAAAAATAAATAAATAAAATGAACTAGACTTCTCACCTCAGTTAAGACGCGCTCCGATGTGTCAACTCTTTCCTTCGCATAGCTCTCCCCTTACATGACGGAACCGCTCCTCGGCGGTCTGGTGGAAGGGAAATCAGATAACAGGGAAACACAGGGAAGAGGCGGTTAATGAGGCGGCCGCCGCACATCGCAGCACGCTGTGGATGGAGGGATGGATGCTCCCCCTGCAGCTACAGCGGCTGCAACGCAGCGGAGAGGCACCGCACCTACACCCCGAGAGCCAGAGAGTTCAACGAGCTGCACGGGCTCCAGCCTGAAAATGACAAATAAATGTTTTTTTATGTTCAAATGTTCAGGTATACTGGAGTGTGTTCGATCAAATAACATGAAATACTTTTAATTTTTTTTAAAGTCGTGTTTAGCATGTGTGTGTGCACAATTACTGTGTGCAGTGGCGGTTCTTGCATGAATAGTACCCTGGGAAAACCCTTCCTTCTGCTATCCTGCACATAACCCCCTTTCTAAGTGGGGCTTGGTGTTGTGTGCAGGATGGCCCATTCAGCTCATTCTTAATAGATAGATGTGGACGTCAACATGTAGTATCTTGCTATCCTTACAGGGACCTTGCATTGAATTCCATGCATTGCTATAGCTTAACCCTGACCGTTACCCTAAATCTAACCCTTACCTTACCCCGAACCTAACCTAAAATCAATTCATTGTCCTAAACCGAACAATTAACCCACATAACCCATTTCCCCGTCTGTGGACCAGGTAAAATGTCCACACAATGGTGAATGTCCACACAATGTTGGTGTACAGAATGTCGTTGGGCTCATTCCCATTTATGGAACATGTCAAAAAAACAGTACACGACTTATTTTTTAGGCAACTGACAGATCAGGCCAAATCCTCGACTGACTGTGTGTGAATGAATGGAAGATCCACACAATCAATTATTTGTTCTATAATTATATAGCACAAATTAAGTAAATTAGGTCACATAAAATGCAAAAATGCCATATAAAATTAGAAAATGCAGTAAAATTTATCCGCATGTAATATGCCTCATCCATCAGGCCAATTGTTCTATTTCTGCATGCCTCTCTCCAAAACTGTGAGTTTGTTTTACATCAAGACAAACGTTAAACGCTATTTAAGTCTGTAGTGAAGTCATACATATATAGCACCGCCCCTTTAAAATCTGACCGTCTTTCAAACAAGCACACCTCTGAAACGGAAAGCCCGCAGATGGACAGAAAAATAATCCAATGGCAGCACAGGATTTCAGTCAGTGACCAATCAGCGTCTACCATGTCAGGCGTTGTGTGTTTTGTTGTCACTGGAGCGCTTGAGGGAAGAGGAGGTTGTTATGAGCGGAGGGTTAACGATGGCCGCTTCCTCGGTGTGGTGGCTGAAGAGACTGTGCCTTTTTGTGTTGATATGTCCCCTCTGTGTCCCAGCCTTTTTAAACCTGGAGGAGCTGAATGAGATGAAATATGGGATTCAGATTCTTCCTGACCCCGTCATGTTGGGCCAGGTAAGTCAAGGCGTTCCAGACGCTAACGGTAACATGTAGCTTGTTGGCTAGGGTGGAGGGCACTGTTTTTCAACTATAATATCTGTATAATCTTAACAGTTCACTTATATTAGGACCAGCAAGTCTATTGGGAGAACACGAAAAAAAGAAGGTTTCTTATTAAATCGTAGCGTTAAGGTTAAAGGAATAGTTGTGTTTACTTACGCAGCTGCAGTTGCAACAACTGTCACTACATCTTTCACACAGGTAGCTTCTCTGTTTTCATATTTTTTTTTACACTTGACAGTTCGGAAGCCAACAAGCTATCTTGTTAAAAATCCATATTCACTGCTTCATGTTAAAAGTTAAAGCAGTTCTTTGGGTTGTCCTTCTGTTCTAGACAAAGACAGAGGAGGTTGTGATGGTGTCCAACAAGTACAAGCAGCTCTATGAATGTCGACTTCCAGCCCAGGCGGTCCGGTTTCATCAGGATCCAGCTTCTGAACCCGACTCGCAGGGCTACACTGGACCAGACGTCCCGGACCTACTCAGGCCAATGCACAAAGCCCCGTGTCTTGTGAAGGTTGGTGCTGAAACGTATCCGCGTCTGTCTCTGCTTATCTGTGTAATCCACTTGTCAAATGCCTGTTGATATTTTAAAGCCATTAGGAAGCTTCCATTTCAAACTACAGCAAAGTGATGATGGCTGTGACAGGAAAACAGTTTGTTACATGTTTTAACAATATGCAAGTGCGGGTCATAGGCCACTCAAGAAAGTGCAGGAATCTAATCCTTCCAGCCTATTTTGACCATGTTTTTAAATTAGATTCAGGTATTGTGAAAGAAACTTGTCTCTACTTACTGGACAAAGATTCAAAGCAAATGTTGCATGTAAAGGGGTTATCCCCCTTTACATGCTTTACTCTGCACTAATTATGTGAATTGATTTGTTCCAATTAAAAATGTATACACTTTATTAATTTGACATTATTGTGGCTTCAGTATAACATACAATGTATAAAAAGAACTGTAACCTTTTTTCATCACTGGTTGAAATTCAATATGTGTAAAACTTGCTTGTGTTAGGTCATTTAGGGTAACTAAAATTAACTGACTTAAGTCTGGAAAAATTTAGTCTGATTTAATGTCAGACAATGAGGAAAAAATGGGCTGAACGTCTTTTAATGTTTGTAAAAATCTGTTTTCAGCTATACTGCTGTTTAAGTAGTTCTTCACGATATTGATATTGCAAATACTGCTAGTACATTGACAGTTAATGTTAAACATTTTGCAGGCTTACAGCTCATACATTTTTCTTCAGTAAAATTGGAACCAACAAAGTGAATCACTGTAACAAGGCACTTGTGCTGTATTTTTACTGCTTCATCTTTGGGGTGGGGTAATATTTCTGCAAAATGATCACATTAATTTCTCACAGCCCTAATTGTTCTACGGTTATTTTTACTTTAAAAAAAATTGATGCAACAGTGGGAGGCATGATGTCATTTCTCTTCTTTTTCGACTCCTGTTGGAAATAGTCAATACTATCTTTCGTATGTCGTGTTTCTTGTGCAGTCTTGAAAGATCTGGAAAAGTATGGTCAAAGCAAATAATCGAGTCAAGTTGACAAATTTGTATTCCCTGTCCCATTACCTATTTGATAATTATCTGAATTTAGAAGTAAAAAAGTGAAGAAATCTTACGTGGAAAAGGTTGTTTTAGTCTTTAGTCAACAACAAAAAAGCATTTTCCACACTTTTATTGCAGGACCGTCCAAGTTCATCAGTTTTTTTCATCATATTTTCAATCAGTTTGATTGAAAATATGGTAACTGGAGGATTTCTTGCTTACGTATTCTGGTGACAAAAAGAATGCTGAAGATTGCTGAAATGAAAAACGTATAATTTTCTGTATTTGTTCTTTACAGACAAAGGATTGGTGGACATATGAGTTTTGTCACGGTCAACATATTAGACAGTATCACCTTGAAGGTAAAAAAAAACACAAAACACACTTTTAATCTATTTTGTCATTCTTCAGTTGACAAACACAAATGTCACAATAAGAATGGATTTTTTTCCTCTCTGTAGACCTCATTTCTTTTCAGACTGTCCTGAGAGCTAAATCATTTACACGTCTCTTTTAGACTGTACAGTTGGGCTACGGCTGTGTGTGGGTTCCTATATTGGGCCTTGGAAAATGTGTCAGTTTTCCCTTTAAGTTTGACCTGGTGGAATATTCTTAGAGGATTGTGTTTAAATCAGCTTAATTTAATTGCCTAAAGCTTTTGAAAGAAAGAGACATCCCTGATTTAAAAGATGTATAAATGTTGTAAACACTATGATGAGGAGCCATCAAACAGTAAAAGAATACTCTCACTCGTCGTACTCGTACTCGTCGTCTTCCGCTTTATCCGGGACTGGGTCGCGGGGGCAGCAGATTCAGCAGAGACGCCCAGACGTCCCTCTCCCCAGACACCTCCTCCAGCTCCTCCGGGGGGAGCCCAAGGCGTTCCCAGGCCAGCCGAGAGACATAGTCCCTCCAACGTGTCCTGGGCCGTCCCCTGGGCCTCCTCCCAGTGGGATGTGCCTGGACGTGCCTGGAACACCTCCCGAGGAAGGTGTTGAGAAGGCATCCGATATAGATGCCCAAGCCACCTCAACTGGCTCCTCTCAATGTGGAGGAGCATCGGCTCTACTCCAAGCCCCTCCCGGATGGCCGAGCTCCTCACCCTATCTCTAAGGGAGTGCCCGGCAACCCATGGAGGAAGCTCATTTCAGCCGCTTGTATCTGGGATCTCGTTCTTTCGGTCATGACCCAAAGTTCATGGCCATAGGTAAGGGTAGGAACGTAGACTGACCGGTAAATTGGGAGCTTCGCTTTTCGGCTCAGTTCTTTTTTCACTACAACAGACCAGCACAGGGTCCCCTTTACTGCGGCAGCCTCACCGATCCGTCTGTCGATCCCCCCGCCCATTTTCCCCTCACTCGTGAAAAAGACCCCGAGATACTTGAACTCCCCCTTGAGGCAGGAACTCCCCTCCAACCTGAAGGGGACAAGCCACCCCTTTTCCGGTCAAAAACCATGACCTCGGACTTGGAGGAGCTGATCTTCATCCCAGCCGCTTCACACTCAGCTGCGAACCGCCCCAGCGCATGCTGTAGGGCTGGCTAGAGGGAGCCAGCAGGACTATGTCATCCGGAAAAAGAAGAGACGAAATCCACGGGCCCCAAAACCCGATCCCCCCCGGGCCCTTTGGGCTGCACCTAAAAAACCCTGTCCTAAAAGATGAACAGGCCCGGTACAAGGGGGAGCCCTGCCGGAGTTTAACATGCACCGGGAAACGGGTCCCTTGTGCCGGCAATGCAGACCAACTCCTGTCCACTTGTACAGAGACGGGTTTGGCCCCTAAAAAAGAGCCCCGTTTCCTTTACCCCTAAAGCCCCCCCCCCACAAGGCATCAGAGGGGACACAGTCGAATGCTTCTCCAGGTCCAAAAAAACCCCCCCCCCCCCCCCCCCCCCCCCCCCCCCCCCCCCCCCCCCCCCCCCCCCCCCCCCCCCCCCCCCATTGTAAACCCCGGTTTTGGGAAAACCCCCAGGGAAACCCCCCGAGTCCCCTGTAGAGGGTATAGAGCTGTCCATTTGTTCCACGGCCGGGACAAAAACCCACTGTTCCCCCTAAAACCGGGGTTTCGCATCGTTCTCCTCTCCAAAAAACCCTGGCGGGGGCCCCTTACCGGGGAGACTGAGGAGTGGGGACCCCCCTTTTATTTTGGAACCCCACCCCCCCCTTCAAAAAAGGGGTTGGGTTCCCCCTTCTTATGAAGGGGGGAGCCCACCCCCGGTTTCTGCAGCCCAGGGGCCACTTTTTCCCGGGCCGCCCATGCAATTTGGGAAAGAGGCTGTCAACCAGGGGACAGCCCTACAACACCAAGACTTGAGGTACTCAGGGGGTTTCTCACCCCCCCCAAAAGGCCTTCCCCACCGCGGAGTTTTTTAAACCACCTCGGTAAATTTTCAGCCGGGGGGTGATGAAAGAGCCCAACCCCAGCCCCCACCTGTTTCCACCAGGGAATCGTGAGGGCCCGGATTGGGGGGGGAAACCCCTCAAAGTACCCTTCCACCCCCCGATAATTCCCCAGCCCGAGGTCGGGCAGCCTCCCACCCCACTGTAAACAGTGGGGTTTTTGGTGGGGGGGAAGAAATGTTTCCCCCCTCCTGAGGCGCGGGAAAGGGTTTTGCCGGGAACGTTTCCCGGGCCCAAACCCGGGAAAGTCCTTCTCCTTTTCCCTCACCAACTCCCTCCCAGGGCCCGGGTTTTTTCCTCTGCCACAGCCCCCGGACCCGTCAGCTGCCTCAGGAGTCCCACAAAACAAAACCCCAGCCGATAGGACTTCCCCTTTTTCAGCTTGGCCCGCCCCCTTTGGGCAGGTGTCCCCAAAGGGGGTTTGGGGGTTCCAGCCCGGGCAGGCACCGCCCGACCTTCGGGCCCCAGCTACGGGCAGCAAACATCACAAAAAAGATGCAGAGAAAAATGGTCCACTCGGACTCTATGGGCTCCAAAAATCCCCCGGCCTCTGGGGCAAAACTTCTCCCCGAGGTGGGGGTTTTAATACCTCCCTGGCCGAGGCTCTGCCCACGTTCCCCAGTAGACCCCCACTTTGCGCTTGGGCCTGCCAAGTCTGTCCGGCTTTTCCCCTTCCCGCGGGTCCCAAATCACCACCGGTGACAATTTGGGCAGCTCAGGGCCCCTCTCTTCACTCGAGCGTCCCCCAAACATGCGTCCCAAGGTCGACGATACGACCAAAAAAAGTCCCTTTATCGACCCCTGCCTACGGTGTCCCGGGGCCAAGTGCACTAATGGACACCCCTTATGTTTTTAACCCTGTGTTCCCCTTAAGGGCAATCCGTTACTAAGTACAGAAGGGCCCAAAAACGAAAACACCACTAGGCTATTCCTCCCAATCACCCCTCCAGGTGTTCCCCTGTCGTTTCCCACGTGGGCGTTGAAGTTACCCCAGCTGAATAATGGGTCCCCCGGGGGGGGCACTATCCAGCACCCCCGACGGCCCCCCAAAAAGGCCCGGGGACTCAGCAGAGGGCATGTCCCCAACCCATAGGCGCGGGGTGCGACCCTCTCATCCCCCTTTAAACCCCCAACACGAGACGGTGAGCTGGGGGGCAACAAGCAAAAACCCACCCCGCCCGCCCCTCCCCCTGTCCTCTCAGAGTAAAGAGAGCCAGCCCTTCAGGGATGGGTTCCTAGCCCCGCTGTGTGGAGGGACCCCCGATTTTTCTAGTGATATCTCTCGACCCCCGCAAAAGCTTAGGCTCCTTTCCCCAGTAGGTGACATTCCCGCCTAGACCACCAAGCCCCGGGGTTGGGGCCGCCGGGGGTCTCCCCCCTTCGTCCTGCCGCCCAAACCTCTTTCCCCGGTCCCTCACGGTTTCCCCCGGCGGTGGGTGGGCCCACTGGGGGATGGCCTCGCATCTCTCCTTCGGGCTTGGCCCGGCCGGGTCCCGTGAGGAGGAACCCAGCCACGAGGCGCTCTCTGACGGGTCCCGACCCCAGGCCTGGCTCCAGGGTGGGACCCCGGCTCCGCCATACCGGGCGACGTCACGTGCCTTGATCGTACAGTCCTCTTGAACCGCTCTTTGTCTGACCTGTCACCTAGAGCCTTGTTGCCATGGGAGACCCTACCAGGGGCATTTAAGCCCCAGACAACGTAGCCTGTAGGATCATTCGGGCACTCAAACCCCTCCACCATTTTAATGGCGGTTCAAGGAGGGGCAGTAAAAGAATATTTTTTATAAAATATGTGTGGTTTGCGCTGGTCGCGGGGAAGCTGGTGCCTATCTCCAGCAGTCTACGAGCAACCCACTATGGAATAAGCGGTAGAAAATCACTGACTGACTGACTGATGTGTAGTTTACACATGTGAATTCACTTGGCTTAGTGTCTCCAGCTCTGCCATTTCTAAGTTTGCTCGCACTAGAAATTATTGTTGTTTGTTACAGTAAGGTTTCTCTGAGCTCTTGTATCAGTTGGAAAATAACTTGTTCCAGAGTAGTGTTAATTTTTTTCTGTTAAATCTACACTTTATTTTCATTAAATTCTGTTTTGAATAATGTGTTTTCTTCTCAGACTCGGAAATTAAAGGGGACGTTCTCTTTCTGGGATACTATGAGTCTGAATTTGATTGGAACAACGAAACCGCAAAGGTAAGACTGCCTCCATGTTTATTAGAACCAATGTGTTTTTAAAAGGTTGGTGGATAAAAAGTTGTTTAATGAATTGAAGGTTTATCACAATAAGTGGTAAATTTAGTATTTATTGGGGGAAACTATAGACAAAATTCTTTCTACATTCAAAATATTGGTCTAAGAACGTCATCTACTCATTATAACAACCCATGTTCGTTCCTGAGTTGCATTTAATTCAGTTAATCACAGCAAAACAAGTAGGTTGTTAATTGCAAAGCCATCAAAGAAGAGCTCGGTTGTGGTACTTTTGTCTTCCTGTACACAGTCTCTTGTTGCACATTTTATCTTATTACAACCAAGCTGAGTGTGTTTCTTGAGCTTTTATCTGATAGACCAACACACAGTAGCAAATACGTGCATTAGAATTAAGACCCTTTTAATCTGATAAATTTAAATAAACTCCAGTGCAACCAGTTACCTTCAGATGTCACCTAATTACAAGACAGAGTTTGTTACAAAATACATAGTTTGAGCTCAGTATAACCCCAGCTGTTCTGTGAGGGTCTCAGAGGTTTGTTAGAGAACATTAGTGAACAAACAGCATTATGAAGATCAAGGAACACAGCAGGGACAGGTCAGGGAGAAGGCTGTGATCAAGGTTAAAGGAGAGTTTAAATAAGAATGCCCCAAGCTTTGAATATCTTACAGAGCATAACTGTAAACCTACGAAGACATGGGCATGTACACTGATAGTCCAGGAGAGCATTAACCTGAGAAGCGTTCAAGAGGCCCACCCTAACTCTGGAGGAGCTGCAGAGATCCACAGCTCTGGGTTGGGAATCTGTTGACATGACAACTAATAATCGTGCACTCTACAAATCTGTGAAAAGTGGCAAGAATAAAGCCGTAAAAGGTCCTGTTTTCAGTATTTCACAAGTCATGTAGAGGACACAGCAAACAAGTGGAAGAAGGCGCTCAGGTCAAATGTGACTAAAGAAAAACGTTTATGAATACAAAAAAAATGTTTTCTGTGGTGGTTAACTCGCGCTGCAGGTCACCTTAAACACACCGGCCCTGTGACACATGGTGGTGGCAGCATCATACTGTGGGGATGCTTTTCATCAATAGGGACCGGGAGGCTGGGAGATGATGGGAAGATGGATGGAGCTGAATACAGGGTGAGGCTGCAAGAAACGAGATTTAAGGGAAGGTGGATAATGGTTTAGAGCTAAGGATATTCATGTGATATAAAGGCCTAGTCAAGGCCTAGACTTAGATTGAATTGAGAATCTATGGTGAGATGCAAAAAGTGTTGTTTACCGACCATCCAGTCTGGTAGAGTCTGAGGTAGTTTTCCTATGTAAAAAAAGATTGTAAATCTACCAAAATTTAAAGGGATTCAATTTTATACCGTAAAATACCAATAAAATACATGAAGGTTAGTGGTTGCAACACAACAAAATATGAAAATGGTTCGCAGATTTGATACTTTTGCAAGACACTGTGTCTCTTTAATAATCAGCTGGAATGCACACTGCAGTTAATATAACATTCAATGCATGAATACATTTATATAAATTACATACAGAATGCAGTCATTAAAAGTCACTACATTTTTCATTTCTTGAGTCCCACATTTGGTATATGACTAAATTATGATTTAAATAGTAACTCGTGTAAATCAGAAACATGTTTTAAGTCAATCAAGCTAAAGTGCACTTTCAATGATACTAAATTGACACTGAATGACAAAAGTCACTCAATATCAAATTCAACATCACATTCAGTAGGACAATAAAATATTGCACAACATTAAGTTTTAATTAAGTGTAGCTACATTCTTTTCCATCAGCATACAAAACCTCATTGCCATTCCAAAGTCAATTCAAAAAATGCCATAGCATGCATGAAATGTAACTAGGGCACCAAACAACAATTGTGATGCACACATTAAACCTTTATCTATAATTCGGCTTCCATCACACATCAACAAAAGCTTGTTTTACCTTTTCAATGGAGTAAGGGTGACTTAACTTCATACACAGCCGAATGGCTATTTACAGCACCATACCAATGGAGTTTGGAAGATAAATCGACGCCAGTTCTAGTAAAACAACAGTTCGGTAAATAATGATACAGTCCATTTAAGCATGAAACACTATCGCTACAATGTGCTAAAGGACTCACCATGCCATCAAGTTTGTATAAAGCGCAGATTTTACAATCTGTTCGAGACACGTCAACAGAGCACGCCACAGTGAAGACGACCCGGAAGTTTCCTATGACCCGTGACTTTAACAAAACTGAAAATAAGGGGTTAGGCCATGGAGGAATTTGGCCTGCAAAAGTTAGTCATCTAACTAAACACGGGTTACATGTGCAAGATTTTTGCAAATCATTTCAGCTCAAGACATTTTATCTGTTCCTTTTGCAGGCCTCCAAACAGCACAAGCTGAAACGATACCACAGCCAGGCCTATGTAAATGGGTCTAAGTGTGACCTAAATGGAAATCCTAGAGAGACTGAAGTCCGGGTGAGACTTTTGAAATAGCTTTGTTTGTAAATGGTTTAACTTCCATTCACAGTTTCTTTTAAATTCAAAGTTGTTTGTGTAAAAGTGTGGGCATAACTGAATAAACTCCTTGTTTAGCTTTCAAATGTTTGGAGGCTTCCCTTTCAATGGGCTTTTCAGTTGCATTTTCAACACCTTTTTTGTCACTGACTCTATTATTTGCAGTTTGTATGCGAAGAAGGCTCGAGTGATTACATCGCCCGAGTGGACGAGCCACAGTCGTGTCGTTATGTGTTTACAGTTCACACCAGTCGCACCTGCCAGCATCCGTTTCTGCAGCCGCCGTCCACCTCCAAGCCGCAGGGTATTGTGTGCCAGCCGGCTCTGAGTGCACAGCAGTACATGGATTATGTGAAGGCTCAAGTCTGTGAGTGATCAGAAACACAAGGTCCACAAGGTTGTGTTGCATCATATTTGATAGAAAGATGGAAAAATAGGAATATATTTTATTTTTGTTGATCGATGTTAGTGTGTTAATGAAAATCCTGTTATCTAATGTGAAATACAGTATGTTTTTATATCCATTGTTTACCCTGATAAAACCTAACAGGATGTGTGATGACTTGTCTGTTGCTGCCCCATTCCTCTTCTATCTGTTCCCAGCGGACACAAAGCGTAAAGTGGAGCAGATCTCCGAGGAGCTGAAGAACCTCGATGAGATGTTGGCTGGTAATCAAGGTGCAGATGGAACAGTGGAAGTAACAGCTGAGGAGACAACACCTCCGCCCAGCAGCGCCCAAGATGGGTCAAATGGTAAAGGTCCACTGTGTTAAACCTAAAGGACTTTAAATATTTTTTTTTCTTCTGTATATATAAAGCTTATATATTTTGAACACAAATTGTAATATTTTCTTAATGTGCATGGATGTTCTTCCTGTTTTTAAGCAGACGTGTCTGAAGATTCAGCATCAGAAGAGACGGAGGATGCTGACTTTTGGGAAGGAGTGACAAAACCTGAGAAAGTAAAATCGACAGCTACTCAGGAAGACAATGAGGTTCTGAATTAACACGAACATTAAAGTAGTCCTAATTTCAATTTTATGGTTTCACTAATCAGGATGTAATAAACAGTATTTCTGGTCCTTAGCACGAAACCTGTTTGTTTAATTTTGCAGAACGTAGGCAGAGGCAACATGTTTCAGAAAGCTCAGTCCATCATAGTTTCTTTGGGAGGAAATAAAATAATAAAGTAGCAGTTAGATGCTGCTTAACTGCACGTGATTTACTGATAATTAAAAATATTTGCCTCTATAAAACATGTGTTAGCAGTTTTCTTGGGAATACAAATACTGGATTTCCCAGTAAGGAGGAGGAAATGATAACATAAAAGCAATCATTCAACAAAGCAGATGTTTCTGATTAGGAACACTAGCATCAAAATGTTTTTTTACACTTTTTCTCATTTTCTGGCATTAGAGGGTACAGTTTGCCTCTTTTTCTCTTCCATCATTTCTGTTTCAAAATCTTGACTAGATTTTTCTGTCTGAAAGGTGGTGGATGGTGACTACAGCTCCCCAGCAGACAATGAAGGAGAAGAAGGTACTGTTCTTTAACACAAAAGGAAGAAGAGTACAGTTCATGACTATTCAAGTCATTTTTAAATATTTTCTATTACATTTCAAATTTACTTCTTATATACATGTATATCTAAGTGAATAATAATATCATCAAAAAGTAATCTACTTCAGAAGTTCAGTTCAAAAAGTCAAACTCCTATAGATTCATTAAAGACAGTGATTTATTTTAAGTATTTATTTCTGGTGATTTTGGCTAATAATTAATGAGCATCCTAAATCCAGTTTCTCAGAATATTTGAATATTACATCAGTTTATTAAAAGGTATTTTTATAGGCCTTTTTCCCTTCTGAAACCCACAGTATGTCAGTACATGGACATGGGCAATTTGGAAGCCCAGGTTGCTTTGATAGTAGCCTTCAGGTCACCTGCAATGTTGGTTCTGGTGTGTCTCATCTTCCTCTGGACAATCCTCCGTAAATTCTCTATGACTTGAGTTCAGGTCAGGGCAGTGTGGGTAAGTACTAAACATAAGGAAGCACAAAGTGCTCTAAAAGTTTCAGGTAGATGTCTGAGTTGACTGTGGACTTCAGAAAACCCAGTGGACCAACACCAACAGATGACATAGCACCCCATCACTGACTGTGGAAACTTCACACTGGACTTTAAGCAACTTGGATTCTTTGGACCACTGTGCAACAGTCCAGTCCTTTCTCTCCTTAGCCCAGATAAGAGACTTTTCTTGTCTTCAGCAGAGGCTTGACACAAGGAACCAGACCTGAGTAAGTCTGTGTCTGGTTTCTCTGCAGGCTCTGACTCTTTTTTATTGGTCTTATTTAAAATGTACATTTTCTGAGAAACAGAATTTTGGGTTTCGTTGGCTATAGGACACAATCTTCAAAATCAATAGAAATAAACACTTTAAATATATCACCCTGTGTGTGTTATAAATCTATATAATATGAGTTATAAATGAACTAATGGAATAAATGAACTTTTCAATGACATTCTAAGTTATTGAGATAAATTTGACCCTGTGGCCATGGGTTATACATTTTCTTGTTTCCTTTAAGTAGAAAGATTCAACTTTAAAATCATCACTGACCCAGCAGATCTAATGAAATTTGTTCAACATCTTAAGGAGAGTAACAGGAAGGTCAGTACTCTCCCCACTTCTCATTTGTCCCCGTTCTTTTTTTCTGTGTGTGTGGTACCTAGACAGAACAGACAGTGATAAATATATATATTTTTTTACAGAAAGCGGAAAACCAGGCAAAAAGTAGAGAAGAGAAATCAACAGCCGACATGCATCCAGGGAAGCTCAGAGGGGAGGAGAAAGATGAAGATGAAGATGAACAGCTGCTGGAGGAATTCGAGGATGAGATTGCTGACCTCTCTGTGCCGTCAGAGAAGATTGAAGAGATAAAAGAAGAAATGCAGAAGGAGTTTGACAACATCATAGATGAGGTTTCAGCCCAGAGATAATACTTAGATATCTAATCTCTAGTATTTCAACTACACCTAAAGTAGACATTGTCTTTGTTTTGTAGGCCCAGCAGGAACTGGAAACAGAGGGTCTTAAAGGAGAGTTTGATCGCACTCAGGCAACGCAGGCTCTGGAGACGACATTGGATAAGTTACTGGATCATCTCGGGGAGAAAGATGATCAAGATCCCCAGCAGCAGAAGGTCCAAAGGCCCAGTGACCCAAGCAGAGGCAGTCCCAGCCTGGCTCCGAAGCAGCCAGGTAACATCTACAGGACATAAAGCCCTGGGCTGCTGCCATTATTTACATGTGTGTCATCATCACAACCATTCATGTTGTAGTCTTCATCTCAGAAAACAAACAGAGAACACGGATGCACAAATAAGAGATGACTTCAGAGTAAACTCTGTCGGTTGGTGGTCTTTTTGCTGCTGCCATTAATATAAATGTGGGTGACTGAGTTTTCATTAGTAAAATCTGAGCCAAAACTCATTACCTGAATTTGCCACGGCACAAAGATGTTCATAAAAGAGGTTCATTCTGACAGACCATTAGCGCCTCCAGCCTGTGACCCTGTTGATGGGTTTAAGGTGAATTGTCTCTTTTGTCCCTCTCTTGTCTCGTCACCTCAGACAAAGCAGCTGAGGACCACGTTAAGATCAAAATTACTAAGTATAAGACGGGCAGCAGCCCTGATGGTGAGGTCAAAGTTCAGGAGATGGGCGAAGGAGACCCCCAGTGGCAGCACATAAAGGACGTGGTTAAAGAACAGCTAGAGAAAGCAGGACTAAAGGCTGAAGGTATGAAGGGGCAGTGCGGCTGTACACACGGCCTTTTCTCTTTTCCATCGCCTGTCTTTAGCTTTAATTACTGTCTGTCTCCTTCCATTTTATCTTTACACCTGTTATATCATTTTGTGGAAAGATTTAGCCATGAAGGTCTCTAGATTTCTGCTGAATTTAAACAGATGACAGCTGTGAGCTGAAGCTCATTTAAAAGAGAAATGGACATGAAGGGTTTGTCATTCATGTCTTTTTTTGTTAATCCACGCTTTTGTTCGATCCATTCACTTCATTCCAACTAATCTATCATTCAGCTTTAATGCTCTTGAGCTGTATGTGTGATCTTGTTTTTCCCTTTTGTTCTTGTTGAAGGTAAAATTGAGGTGAAGATTTTGACGCGAAAGAATGCAGAGGAGGCAGGTGATCAGTGGCTGACTGAAGAAGATACAAAGTCCTTCAGGGAGCTGCTTATAAATCTCCTGGTAATTTAACTTGCCATAACTGAATCTGACCTAAACACAAACACTGTTTGAAAGCAGCTTTGTGCTGTGGAGTTTAGGTAGGCAGGATCAGTTTTCTCTAGATATCAAGCTATGAATGGCAAATTATTTCTTACGTATTTCTTTTTCAACCCATTCAGGACAAAAACATGTCTGTAACAGTGGTCCTAAAGCTCAGAGAAAATAACTAGTGTAGCTGAAAGCTTTTGGAAATTTAGACAAGTACTAAAGAAAAATATGTTTGGAGTAGTTCCAGGTTACTATTATCTGTACTTTGAACTACTACAATAATCTTCTATCCACTGTTCCAAAAAAAATAATTTTACAATTACTGCTACTTTGAAACTTAAAGGTATAGTTCAGCATTTTTAATGTGTGGTTCTGGTGCTATATCTTAGCTGTAGTAGGGAACTCTCTAGGCGTCTTCATTTTGTAGAAATCCAGATTAGTCAGGCTTGGAAGCTAAAGCTAACAGCTAATCTAAAGGAGGCCGAGACCAAGCAGATTTCTACCATCTTAAAACAACTCCAGTCTCAAAACCATCATGGCGATTTATACAAATGTTATTTCAAGAACCTTTCAGCCATCTTCCCATTTGTGTGAGGTGGTTCTGTACAGAGAAGCTAAGGATTAGTTACACAGAAAATGAAGGAAGGTGGGAGGATTTGTGCCACCAATACATCTTGATCTTCCTGTGGGAAACAAACTAAGCATGGAGCATAGTAAGTGTTTCTGGTCAGAATAACTACCTGTTTTAATGCTTTAGTCTAAAATTCCTCAGAAACTGCAATTTGAGTTTGAAATATTAGGAACCTATGCACTTTTAAAGGAAATGCTGCTCCCATAACTCACAGTCATATCTGTTAAATAGAGCAAACAGAAGAGGTTCCTCTTTTGTTTCAGTTTGCGTTGGCTGCTGTCCTCAGTTGCTGCTGTTCCTTGTAACTTCTTTGTTGGAAAGCACAGCTAACCTTTTTGAAAAGGTTATGAAAGATAAAATCATGTAAGATAAGAGGCATTTGAAGACAAATCATTGTTTGTCATGGTAAAGTAGGAGCTTTAACAGATGCCCTGGGGGAAAAGCATGACACTGTGCAGAGTTAAGGAAGTAATTTATCAGTGAGGATCATGTTTGTCGGGTTGGTGCTTCCATCCACTCACCTCAGAGTTTACAGTCCTACGCTCAAGTTTGGTTTCGTTTGTACAAAATTCATGCATGTAGAACTAAGTAATCTTCCTGAGGCAGACTGCAAATTACAAGCTGGTTTTATTTCTATTTATGGCTCTCTGTGCAGTTTATTTATTGTTTTTAGGAAATCTATATATTATGAGATTTTTCAGTAGATCCCAAATCATCAAACGGAGGTGAACTTTATGAAAGTTTTTGCTTCTCTAAACTGAAGATGTTGAGGTCTGCTTTGGAGAGTTGTCTTGATCTGCAAGCTGACTGATCCAGGTTGACCCGGTTTGTGCTCGAGCACTGCACAGATGAAGACCAGCTCTCATGAAGTGTTTCTTCGTCGTCTTCTTCACTTGTCATGGCAGCGAACGTGTTTCTCTTTACGTTGTCTTCAGTTTCATGGGTTCTTGTCAGGAAGTGTCAGGGAGAGTTACTTCCCCTTTTCCTGTGTGCATAATTTATCGCTGACATCTCAGTGGGAATAAAAAGTTGCTCTCTTTTTGTACTATGATTACTTTTTAAATATCAATTAGCTCCACATTCCTGTCATCAGAGAGCTATTCGGGTTTATGTTGGTACAGTGCTGTCAATAACTCTTTATTTAGTTTGTCTCCTAATTTTTTGTTTAACAAATTTAAATGACCAATTTTCTCCCAAAAGTCAAAAGTAGTTTTGTTTTAGTTTCTTTACCAGCCAAATCAAGTCCAGTCTAGCTTGTAGGTCCAAAGTGAAAAAACTGTCCTTAGTCTCAAGGGAATAATAACCTGTTTCTATTAAACTCTGTAATAATAGGCTGTTGTATTTCTGTATAACATATTTACCACAGGTTTCAAAGTCCAGTCCTCGAGGAACAGATGTGTCTGTGCTTCAGCACACCTGATTAATATAAATGGGTCATAAACACGACTCTGTAGAACTCTATTGCACTCATCAGCCATCAGATTTAGGTGTGTTGGACCAGGGACATACCTAAAAGTTGCATGACACCAGACCTTAAGGACTAGAGTCTGAATACCCTGATTTATATTAACTATATGTCATTTTCTGTATGTATTATTTTAGTTTTTCTGGTTTAAATTCTGTTTGAGATCTTAACACATTTCCATTGTTTAAGGGGAAGCTTTTAAGGAAATTTGGAAAATATGGATTTACACAAGTGTCAGGAACCAAGCAGTACAGAGTAGAGGACACAGGTGTTGAATTCAAAAAGTGGCTTTTTATTTACCCAAAAAACATAAAAAATGGTTAACAAAATGGGCAGGCATGGCAATAAAAGAGGTCAACTCAAGATACTAAACTCAAAAATCAACACTGACAAGACTGAGACAGATACAAACCAAAACCAACCTACCTCCCTAACTAACACATAAGGGTCCCTTAAATACAGGTTTAGCTAAACCATACACACACACACAATTAGGGAAGACAAAATGGCTGCCACATAACAGGAAATAAATCCAAAACACCCCCTAAGGTTCCCCCCACTTGGCATGAAGCGTTTGGTTCAGTCCAATGAGGCCATCAGCAGTACTTCAGGAATCTCAGCCCTTAGCCACGCCTTTTGCCCATCAGGAAGGGGAAGCCAAACACCAAACACCCAGGTAAACTCAAACAAAGAAAAGAGTATTAATACAACATATAACTGAATTGACCTTGCAGTGTTAATATGTGTGGACTTCATTTAAAAATTGTAAGGTGATAGAGGAATAAACAAAGAAACTATATAATTAAGGAATATTTAAAGTAATGACTACAAAGTAAATTAAAGGAAAACCAGATTATAGTAGGGTGTGGCTCTTACCCTGTGTGGCTTGCCATCACAACAAGTCACATCTGTGAACATCTTTAACGATATAGACGCATAAAATTTATTTTGTGGATAGATTTCTGTATTTGTTATTGATGTTTTGGAATTTAAAGGCAATAGTCAGTAGGGACGTGTTTGTTTTGTCTACACATTAGTACCTCCTTTCCTGTCTTTCTTTTCTTCCTTTCCGTCTTCCCTCCCTACTTTTTTTTTAGCTTCCATACCCAAAGCCTGACCTCTGTAGAAATATCTCCTCTAAACTCACAGCAAGGTTTTGTATTTCCATTTTAAAATGACAGAAAACTCAAGGAAAATCAAGACAAGTGTATGAACCATGAAAATCACAGTCACATGATTATCCAATATCAAGCTGCCCTATCCCAGTTGACCTAGATATTTTGCGGAAACCATTCAATTAAGCATCATCTTGATTTGTTTTATATGCAGAAACATTAACTCTGAGATATGAGTTAATGTGGAACTTTACATTATAGCCCCGGTGGTTAAACAGTTGACCGGTCTTGACTGCACTTTTATGAATAGAGGTAGACCAAGGACATCGTTACATTTTATAAGAAGGGTTAGTCATTCAGATGTGATGTGTTTGGGTAAATATCTCATAAACCTGTTTAAAGTGAATGTCCCTGTGGAGATTTAGAGGCAAACATGTTTGTTAACGAAAGAATTTGAACGTTGCAAGTCAAATAACATTGGATCTGACTATTCTTTGTTTTACCCCACAGACTGGAGGCACAGAGGAGGTTTATAAAGAGCAAAAAAGGCAGCAGGAGCTGGAAAACAACTATAAGTTTGTGTGGGGAGAAAATCAGGAGGATTCAAAGTCATCCAGTACATCAGACTCAGACGATGTGGACATTTGAGCTCATGGTGTACATCCACTGCCCCTGTTGTGATGAACTCCTGTGGAGACCAGCAGGTGGAGGGACTAAAAATTGTTACCACAGTTTTATGAAAAGCTTGACTGATTTTTTTTTTTTTTTTTTTTTTTTTATGGCTGTTGAACCTGGAAAATTGTGTCCAAGTCAGCTGTTTGCACATTCAGAAAATGATTTATTGCGATTGAAAAGGCAATGATGTTGCCGTGTGTGATTGACGACGTTTAAATGTTGCACAGTGAAAGCACGTGTCAGCTGTATTTATGCAGTTGAAGGAAGTTATGCATTTCCCTTTTTTGTTGGGATTCAGTTTCTAGAAGGCCGAGACAGCCTGATGATTATAAGGCAAATATGTTTCTAGAAACATTTTCCAGTTTTTCTGAACATTTACATCAAGTTCTGAAGCTGCAAACAGTTCTGCACTGTCCTCAATGCTGCCATGCACTACACAGTTCCTACCTGTTAATGTATCAGAAGGGTAGAAATGTGTACCTTGGATTGAATATTTGCCATGCCGAAAGTAAACTACAACAACAAGCAACTTTGAAACCTTCAGACAAATTTTGTTCAACAACAAAAATTTGTTACTCACAGCCGTATGTTAGTGTCTTGAAAAAGTGTTCATACCCTTTTTGATTTTTTGTTTTATCCATATATCACCATATAGCTAAAAACGTAAATATATTTGATTGAGTTTTTATGTGATGGATCAACACAAAGTAGTGCAAAATGTGAAGGAAAATAGATGCATTGTATTCAAAAGTGTTTTTGTAATTAAAATATAAAAAAACATGGCTTGCATTTATGTTCACCCGCTAGGATATATGGTGTATAACCACGGTTTGCGCCAATTTCAGATCAGAGTCATTTTGGTTATGGCTCTATTAGCTTCAATCATCCAAAGACTGAGAATCATGACATTGTTCTTTTGAAAAATCCAACTCCATGAGATTGAATGGAACTGGTCTGTGAATAGTAATTTTCAAGTCTTGCTGCAGATTGTCAATTGGATTTAGGTCTGGACTTTGACTGGGCAGTTGTAAAACTTGAATATGCTTTGATCTGGCTGTATAATTGTTGTCCTGCTAGAAAAATCTATGCTCCAGTCTCACGTCTTGTGCAGCCTCGAACAGTTTTCCAGTTTTTTTGCCCCGTTTTTTGTGTCGGATTTGTGGAAATGTTGACTCACAGATGTCCAGTCAATACATTCTCCTCCTAGCTTCTGTAGAGAAGCTGGCAGGTCAGCTGACGGGTCCATTTTCAGATAATGAGTTAAATAGAGCTCTGTGAGATGTTCTAATCTCTGGGGTTTTTATAATTTATCTCTGCCACAACTTTATCCCTGTCTGGTGTCCTCCGTTCGCTTCTTGATGTTTGTCTGAGGCCTTCACTGAACAGCGGTATTTGTAGTGAGCAGAAATTACACTCAAGCCTCTGTTTACTAATTAGGTGCCCTTTGAAGGCAGCTGGTTGCAGATGTTTTTATTTAGGGGTTTTCAAGTAGAGGCGGTTAAACACTTTCCAGATTTGCATTGTAAAAATAATTTGAAAACCACTCACATGTTCCTACCATTTCCCTTCTATTTACTACTTGGTGTTGATCTGTCATGTAAAATCCTAATAAAGCACCTTCATGTTTGTGGTTGTAACATGACAAGCAATTTAACAGGTATGAATACTGTTGTATGGCACTGTATGTGCGCACTGGTTGATGCACCAAGCAAATATGTGTTGTTTTTTTTTCTCTGCCAAATGCACATCGTTAAAGGAACTCTAGATGGTTCAATGAACCATTGCAGTGCAGCAAGGTTTTCAAGTATGTTTCTCTGTGACAAAAACTTTAATTTATCTTAATTTAGCAAAGGAAATACCACGATTCTCTGTGAGGTTCAACTTACGAAATAAATGAATTCAGATGTGGATTTAAAGGGCTGAATTTGTATAGTTTGTGAATAATTCTGCTTCTGGGAGCTCTGTTTGTACATAATTGTTGTCAATACAGTTTAATTTCTTTCCTGTTGTGTATTAGCACAGCTTAGATGGTGATTGAACTACTTGAGTAAATGTGTTTAAGAATTCAGACTGTGGGCTTTCATTGTATAACAATTGTGGAAGGGTGTCATTTGAAAACTGGTTTTACACACATGGTTAATCCATTCAAGTAGTAGGGGTGTGTTTCATTACATATGAATTATTGAAGATCCTAGCCTTGGGATTTGGCTTGGAGCAAAGTAGAACTAATGCATTTGCTGACTGTCGAGTAAAATGTATTTATAAAGCACATTTAAAAGCATCCGTTGACCAAATTGCGGTATTTCTGTTGACATGTCTTCTTTTATTTACACTACTTATAAAAGAATATTTGTATAAGAATTAACTGGTATATGATGAACAATAAATCAGCCAGGGATCAGAACTATCATTTCTGGTCTATAAATGCATTGACCAGCAGCATCTACATTGACGCTTTGATCCATAAATGAGGATAATCTTGTAATTTCTTCCTTTTGTATTGGATTCAAAGCTGCTACCGCTAGCAAGGGACCTGCGGAACGTCTTCTCCTCTTTTATGTGTTATGGTCCTTAGATGAAAAAGTCTGAATCAGCAGGTCAGGCCCAAAAGTTAACTGGAAATCAGTACTGAGGAGAAATAGTCTGATCTCTGCATCCTTAAATATGATCACTGACATGACTACCTGTGCCAAAATTTCTCCCAATCTCTGTTAAAATAGTAACTTTACCTTTCAAGAGCAATAAAATAGTAGCCTACGCGGCTCCAATCATAAGCAATGAATGAATGAAACAATTCAGTTACAACAGATTAACTATTCATCTCCAACTTGTTAACTAATAATTACTATTCTGGAAAATATGCTGGACATTCTTTATACTGCTATCTGAATATTGTTAGGAAACAGCAATATTAACAACAATATTAATCACACTTCTATGATATATGTGAACATATAAATTAACTATACAGTCCAGACCAAAAGTTTGGACACACCTTCTCATTCAAAGAGTTTTCTTTATTTTCATGTCTATGAATATTGTAGCTTCACACTGAAGGCATCAAAACTATGAATTAACACATGTGGAATTATATACTGAACAAAAAAGCGTGAAACAACTGAAACTATGTCTTATATTCTAGGTTCCTCAAAGTAGCCACCTTTTGCTTTGATTACTGCTTCACACACTCTTGGCATTCTGTTGATGAGCTCCAAGAGGTAGTCACCTGAAATGGTTTTCACTTCACAGGTGTGCCCTGTCAGGTTTAATAAGTGGGATTTCAAGCCTTATAAATGGGGTTGGGACCATCAGTTGTGTTTGTGTGCAGGAGGTGGATACAGTACACAGCTGATAGTCCTACTGAATAGACTGTTAGAATTTGTATTATGGCAAGAAAAAAGCAGTTAAGTAAAAAAAACGAGTGGCCATCATTACTTTAAGAAATGAAGGTCAGTCCGAACAATTGGGAAAATTTGAAAAGTGTCCCCAAGTGCAGTCGCAAAAACCATCAAGCGCTACAAAAAAAACTGGCTCACATGAGGACCCCCCCAGGAGAGGAAGACCAAGAGTCACCTCTGCTGGGGATGATAAGTTCATCTGAGTCACCAGCCTCAGAAATCGCAGGTTTTTAACAGCAGCTCAGATTAGAGAACAGGTCAATGCCACACAGAGTTCTAGCAGCAGACACATCTCTAGAACAACTTTTAGGGGGAGACTGTGTGAATCAGGCCTTCATGGAAAAAATAGCTGCTAGGAAAACCACTGCTGGGGGACAGGCAACAAGCAGAAGAGACTTGTTTGGGCCTAAAGAACACAAGGAATGGACATTAGACCATGGAAATCTGTGCTTTGGTCTGATGAGTCCAAGTTTGAGATCTTTGGGTTCCAACCCCCTTGTCTTTGTGCGGGGCAGAAGAGGTGAAACGGATGGACTCTACATGCCTGGTTCCCCCCGTGAAGCATGGAGGGGGGGTGTGATGGTGTGGGGGGGCTTTGTGGGGACACTGTTGAGGATTTATTCAAATTTGAAGGGGAACTGAACCAGCATGGCCACCACAGCATCTTGTAGCGGCATGCTATTCCATCCGGTTTTCGTTTAGTTGGACCATCTTTTTTTTTCAACAGGACAATGACCCCAAACACACCTCCAGGCTGTGTAAGGGCTATTTTGACCAGAAGGAGAGTGATGGGGTGCTGCGCCAGATGACTTGGCCCCCAGTCACCGGACCTGAAAACCCAATCGAGATGGTTTGGGGTGAGCTGGACCGCAGAGTGAAGACAAAAAGGCCAACAAGTGCTAAGCATCTCTGGGAACTCCTTCGAGACTGTTGGAAAATCATTTCAGGTGACTACCTCTTGAAGCTCATCAACAGAATGCCAAGAGTGTGTGGAGCAATAATCAAAGCAAAAGGTGGCTACTTTGAAGAACCTAGAATATAAGACATATTTTCAGTTGTTTACACCTTTTTTGTTCAGTATATAATTCCACATGTGTTAATTCATAGTTTTGATGCCTTCAGTGTGAAGCTACAATATTCATAGTCATGAAAATAAGGGCAACTCTTTGAATGAGAAAGTGTGTCCAAACTTTTGGTCTGTACTGTACATTCTCAATTTAAACATTTATTTTACATTATGACTTTATAAATAATGCAGCTTAAAACCTGACCCTATTTTGACCCTGTGTGGAGTACAGTCATATTCAATAAATTTGAATATTGTTGAAAGTTTATCTATTTCAGTAACTTCATCACTAAGTGAAACACATTAAATAGAATAAACTAATGTTTTCTAGCCTTTATTTTTTGATATTTATGGTATGTCAGACCAATAAAAACAGTCGTTAATACTGGAAAGTGGGCTTCATCTTTAATAGCCTGCTATTTTCAAAAGATACTTTTAATCTGGCAAATGAGCCTCATCGGTATGCATGTTTTAATTTATTAAATATGACAGTATACTTTTTTCCNTTAAAAGGACAGGACAAGAATGGAGTCTTAAAGGAATATTGGGAAATGAAGGAAAAATAATGGATATTTACAGATTAAGGAAAGCGTTATTTATTTATCTTCAGAATACAAAATTAAAAAATAGAATTTAATAGATGTAAAGTAGTGTTGCTACACACTCATGTACAGTAGGTGGCGGTATGGACCTTAAAGTTGCTTGCGATCCGCCAATCATAGAAAGAAAGAAAGAAAGAAAGACCCTGAAGCATGGCCGGGGAAGGTGAAAAGAAACCGGTGCTTGAAATGGTAAGAAGTAAAAAAAATCTTCCATGTTTGTTAGTGTTTTAACCCACACGATCTTCTCGACATTAAGCTGAACTGAGAGGTTATCATTGGATAACAGGAGCCAGTGTTAGCACCTAAACTGCTTGCTCTCCTCTCACGTGTGTAGCTGGAGCAGCTAGCAACATCAAAACAGTCATTTCTCTTCAACCCGAACAACTTTGCAGTTGGTATAGTGCAAGCTTAGGCATTTCTACAGTGAATTGTCTTAAATTAGATTCAGCTAACACCCGATGAGTATTGTAACGTGTATTTTTTGGCAGCTGGCTAACCCAGGGGTTTTTCACTGCGGGACAGCATTTTCTGTCCTGAATATTTTCTGATTATTTCCCTTACCTTCTTAGTATTTAGCTTGTCAGCCATGTAAACAATGTACTATATGTACAGTCTTTATTGCCTTTATTGTGCACACAGGTAACAAAGTTGGTGTAGATTACTGTTCTGGATTTATTGCTCCAGAAAGATCCTGTTTTGTAAATGACATCAATAAGAGTTGTGGTTTCTTTCATGGTTGTTTTATGGGGCACAACTTTCATTTGTTTAGTAAAATTAAACTTTAAAAACTCCTTAATAATTGTGTTGTTGTTGGTTCGGCTGTTGCTTTTCCATACATGTTTTATTAGTTGTTGGGACCTGGTATCTGCAAATATTCTTCCAGAAAATATCTGTACAGAAAGTAGACTCACTATGAACCACAACAATAAAGTCACTGGCAGGTAATGTAACCAACATATATATATTCCCATTCCTCTTTTGCACATTGCAGATTAAAGAGTGATCCAGTGCAACCAATTACTTTTAGAAATCACCAAATTAGTAACTGAAGTGTCATGAAGAAAGCCATTAATGAAAGAAAGCCATTAAGATGTTTTGGTTGCAGTCTGGCAAACGCCATGTCAAATAAGATTGAAATCTTTTTGGCCACAATATAACACACTATGACTGCAGGAGCACAAACACTGTTCATCACCCAGAACACACCTTCACATTCTTAAAACAAGGCGGAGACGGCGGCATGCTGTGGGGATGTTCTTATGGGGCGATGGATGGAGCTATGTACAGGGCTGTCATGGAAGAAAACCTACACAAATAAACTCCACGCTTTTCAAAGTATTTGTATAAACCTTTGGAAACCAAGTTACCCCCCTTTTAACATGACGTTCGTAGTCATTTACAATAAACAGGCTGAGCAACTAAGCACCTTAAGGTGTGAGTCATAAAGTTAGTGTGTGTCTGTCACCAGATGCCGTGAAAACTTCAGCGTGTAATTAAAGTGTACACATGCCTCATAATGTCATTAAACACAGCTTCATTAGGGTGATGTACTTCTAGCAGGTAAGTTAATGAGAAAAGCTCATGTATGTATCAGTATTATGCTAGTATATGCTAAGCCATATTCATGTACCCACCATCCACCCACCTCTGCCTGACTTCAGCTGAGTTCATCTTTAAAACAGAAGTTTCTCATTTGTGGACTCGGAGCTAAACGTATGAGACACGAATTATGTCTTTGTGGATGTTGCTGTGTAATGTGTAACATGGATGTTCTCCTGTAAACAGGTCCAGGCTGACGGGGCCGATGACGGGTGTGTGACGTTCGTGATGCACAATGAGGACCATACACTGGGCAACTCCCTCAGATATATGATCATGAAGAAGTCAGTGATTTATGTTTGTTTTTCTAAACTATAGCTTTCATGACAAGAAGTTCAGTCTGTTTTTCCACACACCTGGAGGGAGGGACTGCTTCCTCCCAAAGCAGGCACAATTAAGTCAGCTCATGATATTCATGATATATTGACCTCCCTGTTTGCTTTTGTCAGCCCGGAGGTGGAGTTCTGTGGCTACACCATCACCCATCCCTCCGAGAGCAAGATCAACTTTCGCATCCAGACACGAGGTCAGCCTCTTCTTACCACCTCTTATCTACAGAGCTTAGCTAAAGTTTTCACACCCCCTGAACTTTTAGAACCACCATGTTAGAACCACAAACTTCAAATGATTTTAGCTGAACACAAAGGAGCACTGTTCAAGCCTTCATCCAAAAAAAAGGAAACAGTACATTGAACACTGTAAACCGACCAAGACATTGCCACTTAAAGGTCAGGCTGGTGCAGCATTGATCGGAAAAGCAGCCATGTGGCTCTTGTGAACTCTGGAGGAGCCTCAGAGATTAAAATAAAATAGAAATATGCTTTATCGTCCTTCACTGGGGAAATTCAGGGGTACCAGCAGCAAAAAGACAGACAAATGGAACATGCAAGTACACAAAGGGAAAAAACCCATAAAAAACAAAAATAGACTGTACAAGAAGGAAAACATCGACAGCATTAGAAAAAAAAATACTGCACAGTTTTTAAAAAATTACTGATCAGGTTGGAGAATTTGTTGACAGAACAACTATTAGTTGTGGACTCCACCAGTCTGAACATTAATGAAAAGTAAAATTAGGAAATCCACGACACACATGTGGAAGACAGTGCTGGGGTCAGGCGAGACCAAATATGAACTTTTACGCCAGCATACAAAGCAATGTTTGGGGGAAACCTAAAGCATATCAACCTGAACACACCTCCCTTATGGTGAAACACGGTAGTGGCAGCATCATGCTGATGGGAGGCTTTTCTTTAGCAGGTACCAGGAAACTAGTTAGAGTTGTTTGGAAGATGGACGGATTAAAGACTGGAGTCTGGCGTGGAGATTCAACTCTCAGCTGAACAACAACCCTAATCAACCCTAAAAAATTTGCAGCTGCTTGCTTGTAGCAAAAAGTGGTTCAACAAAGAATCTACGCTAAGGGACTAAATACAAGTTTTAAAAGCCATATATCCTCTTCCTTTCACTTCACAATGATGCACTACTTTTTGTTGGTCGTTCACATAAAACTCAAGTATAATATATTGATGTTTGTAGCTGTAAAATGAAAAATGTGAGACGGCTGAAGGGGGGAACGAGTCGTTCCAGATTAGTTTCTTTAGACGCATGTAGGGAAGCTGAAAGAGAGTTCTCCGTCTGGGTTACAAAGTAAACACACCGATTAGAGTCTTGTGCGTTCACTCAGTTGCACAAGAAATGTTGAGCTCAGAGTCACATATGTGCTCACACACAAACGGTTGGGGGGGATTATCTCTTTAAAAATATTCTGTCCGTCATTTTGCCATTAAAAAAAACAGCAGCCCCGTCACATGAAAGGACTTTGCAAATATAAGGAAAGCAACTTCTTGTTTTTTGGACTCGTGGAGAATCTGTAATCATAGCTTCATCCTAGTGAAACACGACTGGCTTTCAGACTCTCACCTTCAGACATCTGCGTATTAAAGGCTGGTTCTTGTTTATATCTGCCTTTGTGACATCCCACTGTAAGCAAAGGGAAAATGGATGAAAGTTATCTCTGTTAGTATGGGAATCAGTTTGATTGCTCTATTTACTTCTGTTAGATCAATTATTAGGGGAATGTCAAATCGTTTGCCCTGCCTCGACCCTTTTCATCATTTGCAACATTTGGTTTATTTTATGCATGAAATCTCTTATCTTTTCAAAAAATTAAAAGAAGCCTTTCATCCAGATTTCAGCATGCTTTAAGCCTCTTAGCTCAACCTTTGATAGTTTTAGCAGGTTTGGTTTGATGATTTCAAATAAAAACAAAAACAACCAAACCTTTTCCTCAATTTATTTGCAACGTTTAATTTACTTCTCATATAAAACAGCATAAACTGTGTGGCTCCTGTCTCTTACACAAAATTAGAAAAAAAACTTACATGGTATTATTTTAGATTTAATGATTTCTGCATGTTTGATTACTCTTGAAGGGCCTTGTTTTAAGTGACCCCTGTAGATGTAGTGGGATTAAAATCAGATGTCAGTGGAGGGAGGTCCAGTCCAGTCTCTGATTTTTCATACCTAACTCTACGTGTGAAAGGGCCTATCAGAGGGAGCAGGGGTAGGGCAACGGGGCACTTTAAAAGCGGAGATCTTCCATTAAGGTTTAGTAACAAATCTGTATGGAAGCACAATATCCACTACTGTTCATTTATAGTTTGAGGCTTGCAACATATTATGTTTCACATCATTATGGACATTATTATCCATTTAGACAAACTCTTGATCAAGCTGCCATTTTTGCTGTATTATCACACATGGTGCAGCTTTTGTGTAAGAAAATTTGAAATCAACATTTTTGCAGCAGACCTTAACAACACAACTACCCTCTCGAGTCATTAGGAACAACGCCGTCCGCTTCCAGAAAATGCTTTAAAGCTTCACAGATTAATATTTTTTCGCCACAAATCTTTTGAACAATTTTCGCTCTGCTCAGAAGTTCAAACATTCAACCATTCTGAGGAACTTAATGCTTTGTAAGAACGTTTAATTACATGGTGCTAATATTTTGCCGTAGAATAACTTAGTTGGGGTTGTGGGTTGTTTTAATTGGCCATGGGTCTGCTAGCGATAAAGCAAAATATTGACTTTTATGCTTTATCTTTTTTGTAGCTTCCAATTGAAGATCTGATTCCTACATATGATGTAATGGAGTATAATGTAATATTAGTTGCTGGGTTTCAGTTTTTTGTTAATCAGCATAAAAACTTTCTAGATAAAATATTTCTTCTATAATGTTTGGTTTTATTGAACCTTTTCTTTTTTCACTAAATCACACTAAACTCGCATGCTGTTTCTTTAATATCTATGGCTTACTGTAAGAAAGATCATGGTACAGTATTTTTGACCCCTCAGGTCATCATTTAGGACTGGAGGGCTAAATTTCTTTGGTTAGGTTCAGTCATTTTCTGAAGGAAGGGAAATCAGTTTTCCTCTGATCGTTTCAGGGGGGATTCCAGCTGTGGAGCCACTGCGAAATGGCCTCAACGATCTCCATGATGTTTGTCAACATGTCCTCAACACGTTTCAGGTACACCTGTGTGCCCGTTTTTGCTGTGATGTCTTACAAAGGGAAAAACTGTGTTTGACATGTCTAAAAACTGGATTAATCCTGCATGTACCTTTTAGCACTTGCTGGCCTATCTGCCTTTGCAGTAAGTTAGATTGTTGTCCCTACAGAAGCTAACAGTTTGTCACTGTGGGACAGGGGTTCCCAAAGTGGAGGTCGGGACCCCTCAGAGGGTCGCGAGACGATTTTCAGAATCATTGTGATGTGACCCCTGAGGAGTATGGATGGCGAAAAGGGGCAGAATTGAATAAATGTCCTATTAAATATTTGAATTGTACCATTTATTTCTTTATACATTGTAAAATAATTAAATATATCATTAAATTATAAAACTACATTTATTTAGTAACTATATAAATATAGAGTGTTTTAATTATATGTATCTTTAGGAGGTTGCCAATAGGGGGTCGCCAGTATTGTTATTTTGGGGGTCACAGGCTGAAATGTTTGGGAACCGCTGCTGTCGACGATGACATCGACAGGTTGAGCACGGATTTGAAAGGATGGCCAGAAGCAAAACGTGAAGAACTACTCAGAGGCAGATTGTTTGAAATTATGCCTTTTAACAATGCAATGTTATCACACCTCATTGCAAACAGGTTGACCTTTAGGGCTGGAAAATCACAGAAAGAAAACTTAAAATTCAAAATATTTGAGCATATTTTTGACTCTGCGTTGACTTGTTTCAAAAGTGACACAAATACACGTGACGGTATGTGTAGCGCAGTAATTCAAGTAATTGCGCAACTAATATTGAAAATGTGATGGGAAAGCAGTAAGCATGTTTCCAGCTAATTCCAGCTTATTGAGCAGAATTACACCGTCGTTTCTAGTCAAGTCAAGTTTATTTAAATAGCGCTTTTCAGCAACAAGGCACTCAAGGCGCTGTACATAAGGAAAAACATTACAATGATGCAGAAAATCAAACAACTGAGGTAATTAAAAATAAATAAATAAATGGAGAATAGAATGATGGATAAGAAAATGAAAGGAAAATTGGACTGAACACCTAATTTATAAAGTTTAGACGGTCCAGTCAAAGGCCACTCTAAACAAATAAGTCTTTAATCTTGATTTAAAGCAATTTAGGGTTTCGGCACTTTTACAGTTTTCTGGGATTTTATTCCAGATTAGTGGAGCATAAGAACTAAAAGCTGCTTCTCCATGTTTGGTTCTGGTTCTGGGTATGCAGAGTAGATTTGAGCCAGAAGACCTGAGAGGTCTGGGTGGTTGATACACTGACAACAAGTCTGTAATGTATTTTGGTGCTAAGCCATTCAGTGATTTATAGATTAACAGAAGTAATTTAAAGTCTATTCTCTGAGCTACAGGGAGCCAGTGTAGGGACTTTAGAACCGGGGTGATGTTCTTAGTTCTAGTGAGGACGCGGGCAGCAGCGTTCTCGATCAACTGCAGCTGTCTGATCGAACTTTTAGGCAGACCTGTGAAGACACTGTTGCAGTAATCAATTCTACTAAAGATGAACGCATGAATTAGTTTTTGAAGGTCCTGCTGAGACATTAGTCCTTTAATCCTGGAGATGTTCTTTAGGTGAGAGAGATGTTCTTCTAGCACACTGTTGTTGTCGGCTGATTAAAGAACTTGACGCTTTGCTTCACCTTAGGGCACTGTTGGAGCACAGTCTGTGCTCTTAGAAAGATGAACTCTCTAATAAGGCTTCTACAGTTGTTGTTTTTATTGCTGCATTAGTTTTGCCTTTTGATTTGAAACGGCTGCAGTTAAAGCTTCCCTTTGATCAAAGTGTTCCTCAGTTCATTTGGCTCAGCCACTGATTGAATGTTCATGGCACATAAAAACTCAAACTATCTGGTTTATGAGCTACGTCTGCTCCTGGTTCACCTTTAAAAACTTCACAGCAGCCGTTGGATCCAATCCGTCCAGTTATTTCTCTTTGCTCTTTTTCTTTTACAGTCATATGTCTTTCTAGTCTGAAAGTCTGGCTCAGCCATTCCTAGGATTGCCTTTTCTTGTCGACTTGCTACCAAAGCTGAGAATACACTTAGATATACAGTACAGACCAAATGTTTGGACACACCTTCTCATTCAAAGAGTTTTCTTTATTTTCATGTCTATGAATATTGTAGCTTCACACTGAAGGCATCAAAACTATGAATTAACACGTGGAATTATATACTGAACAAAAAAGTGTGAAACAACTGAAAATATGTCTTATATTCTAGGGTCTTCAAAGTAACCACCTTTTGCTTTGATTACTGCTCCGCACACTCTTGGCATTCTGTTGATGAGCTTCAAGAGGTCACCTGAAATGGTTTTCCAACAGTCTTGAAGGAGTTCCCAGAGAGGCTTAGCACTTGTTGGCCCTTTTGCCTTCACTCTGCGGTCCAGCTCACCCCAAACCATCTCGATTGGGTTCAGGTCCGGTGACTGTGGAGGCCAGGTCATCTCTGCAGCACCCCATCACTCTCCTTCTTGGTCAAATAGGCCTTACACAGCCTGGAGGTGTGTTTGGGGTCATTGTCCTGTTGAAAAATAAATGATGGTCCAACTAAACGCAAACCGGATGGAATAGCATGCCGCCGCAAGATGCTGTGGTAGCAATGCTGGTTCAGTATGCCTTCAATTTTGAATAAATCCCCAACAGTGTCACCAGCAAAGCACCCCCACACCATCACACCTCCTCCTCCATGCTTCACGGTGGGAACCAGTCATGTAGAGTCCATCCGTTCACCTCTTCTGCGCCGCACAAAGACACGGTGGTTGGAACCAAAGATCTCAAACTTGGACTCATCAGACCAAAGCACAGATTTCTACTGGTCTAATGTCCATTCCTTGTGTTCTTTAGCCCAAACAAGTCTCTTCTGCTTGTTGCCTGTCCTCAGCAGTGGTTTCCTAGCAGCTGTTTCACCATGAAGGCCTGATTCACACAGTCTCCTCTTAACAGTTGTTCTAGAGATGTGTCTGCTGCTAGAACTCTGTGTGGCATTGACCTGTTCTCTAATCTGAGCTGCTGTTAACCTTCGATTTCTGAGGCTGGTGACTCGGATGAACTTATCGTCCGCAGCAGAGGTGACTCTTGGTCTTCCTTTCCTGGGGCGGTCCTCATGTGAGCCAGTTTCTTTGTAGCGCTTGATGGTTTTTGCGACTGCACTTGGGGACACTTTCAAAGTTTTCCCAATTGTTCAGACTGACTGACCTTCATTTCTTAAAGTAATGATGGCCACTCGTTTTTCTTTACTTAGCTGCTTTTTTCTTGCCATAATACAAATTCTCACAGTCTGTTCAATAGGACTATCAGCTGTGTACTGTATCCACCTCCTGCACAACACAACTGATGGTCCCAACCCCATTTATAAGGCTTGAAATCCCACTTATTAAACCTGACAGGGCACATCTGTGAAGTGAAAACCATTTCAGGTGACTACCTCTTGAAGCTCATCAACAGAATGCCAAGAGTGTGTGGAGCAATAATCAAAGCAAAAGGTGGCTACTTTGAAGAACCTAGAATATAAGACATATTTTCAGTTGTTTCACACTTTTTTGTTCAGTATATAATTCCACGTGTTAATTCATAGTTTTGATGCCTTCAGTGTGAAGCTACAATATTCATAGTCATGAAAATAAGGACAACTCTTTGAATGAGAAGGTGTGTCCAAACTTTTGGTCTGTACTGTATGTCTACTAGGGAAGATCGTCAGTCATCCCTCCGAGTCAGTTGTCAACAATATTGCCCCTCGGGAAGGGTCCAACTTTCTGGTCGCCATGGGGATTCTCGCGTTTCTGTTCCTTGGAAACGAAGCAACAGGCGAACCCTCCTTTCCAGACTGGGCTCAAGCTTTAGGTTCTAAGCTGGCACACTTCTGCTGGCCTTGCTAAAAGTATTCATGCTCCTAAAGCATTTTTCCCGTTGTATTTTGTTTTGTTAACACAACAAATTTTTATTTATTTTATGAGAATTTTATGACATACCAACACAAAGAGCATAATTCTGAACTGGAAGGTAAAGGGTAAATGGTTGTGAAAAGTTTTACAAATAAACATCTAAAAAGTGTGGTGTGCATTTCTCTTCAGCCCTGTTTACTCTGATACCCCATTAAGAAAATTTGCCACAATTATCTTTAAAAGTCACCTAATTAGTGATGTGAATCCTCCTGTGTGTCTTTTCCAGTGCTTTCACATCAAACCTTTGGAGCCTTTTTTCAGGTTCTGGAGCTGGTCACGCTGGTGTGAACCCAACTCAGACCCGGTAAAGGACCAGAGAACCTCCAAATCCCGGAAGAAAACCTCTTAGAGGCTGCTAAAGACCGGGTTGGAGGTTACCTTCAAGCAGGAAAATAACAGTGAACATACATCCAGAGTTGCAATGGAAAGGCTTTCAGATAGAGCAATGGCTTTCAACCCCGATCTTCAGGGTCCACTTCCCTTCATGGCTTAGATGTCTCTGTTCCAGCACACATAGTTTAAATGATTGCATTACCACCTCAGGATACCATTGAGTGCTACAAAAGCCTCTTGATGACTCATTTATTTAGTTCAGATGTGTGGCAGCAGTGTAACACCTAAATCATGTATGGCAGTGGGTCTCTGAGGACCAGGGTGGAGAACCACTGAGTTAGGGGTCTCCAACTCCAGTCTCTGAGAGCCACAGTCCTGCAATGTTTAGATGCATTCCTCCGCTAACACGGCTGAATGACCTTCTCAGCAGAGGCCTGGTAATGACCCAGTTATTTTATTTATGTGTGATGGAGCAGCAATACATTAAAAAGCTGCAGGACAGTATCTCTCAGGGACTGGAGTTGGAGACCCGTTGATTAGATCAAAGCCTGTTCATGTGTTAGAATGGCCCAGTCAAAGTCCAGACCTAAATCCAATTGAGAAACTTTGGCGAGACTGGAAAATTGCTCTTCAAGGGGTTTTTCATCCAGTCTGACTGATCTTAAGGTACTTGAGGTACAGATTTTCTCAGATTTTGACTTAGAATACATTTTGAAAACCATGTCTAATTTTTTTCCACTTCAGACTTATGCACTCCTCTGTGTTGGGCCTTATTAAAATCCCGGTAAAACAAATTGAAAGTTGTGGTTGCCATGTGGCAAGAAAAGCTTTGGCTTATGCACACTGTGTGACTACTTGTTTTCTTCTATTACAGGCAAGAGTTAATGAGTTCAAAGAAGGGCAGGAGCAGCCTATGGAATAAACATCACACCTCAATTCAACAAGAACTCGCTCTTCAAAGGTCCAAGAAGCGTCGCGTTTAAATACTTGTACAGTTTTTTATTATTATTATTTTGTATGTTGCTGTAATTGATGTATAATGTGTGATAAACATTAATCAATGTTGCGTTTCATTCCTGTGCTGCCTGACTAACAAGTAAAATATTTAAAAGCATAAAACTGGCCTGCAAGAACTTTGATTTCCCCTGTGTTTGCATGTGTCTTTCACTCAGGCATTGGACTTGTTCTGGGATATTTCATTTCACAACTCAGAAAGCAGCATTTTTGAAAGATGTCTAAATTTGACGCAAACATTGTGTCAAACAGCAGAATCTCCTCATCATGAGTCCCTCTGACGGCAGGTCGGATAAGCAAGGAAGAACTCAAAGCTGGTATGTCCTTATTAGCAGAGGAATGTGGTGCCAGGGACTTCATATGAAGCTGGAGGGACAGAGTTGGAAATGAGGGGAGAAAAGTGTGAATAATAAGCTTGAAGTTGGTTGAGGGTAATCATATCACATGTTCATGTGGGACCAGAATGTAAAAATGGTTCACTGAACAAAATAAATGGGTGCTAGAAGAGTAGTTGCTAAAACGAGGAGTTGACTTAGTTTTGAAAGCATGGCTGAAATTTTAGGAAAATAAGGCATTTGTTTTCTGTCAGAGAATGAATTGACTAGATCATCAACATGATGTCTGTCAGGTATCAGAGTTAGAGCCAACACTTGGCCCTGTTAAGCTTTGTATAAACATTTAAAATGGTGGGAAACTGCTTGCTTTGTCTTTAAGGGCAAATGTGTCTTCAACCACAATTGAGCTTCACTAATAATTTATGTTCAATGTTTAATCTGAATAAAATCCTTTGGGAATTGAAGAGATGTCTTTTTTTCTGGACTGAATAAAAATCAGTCCTTAAAATCATTTCCGTTTAGTTCATTTGTGTGGCATCATATTAGTTTCAGGACACCTTACATAAACTGCTCCAACGTGTAATAAATGTTCACTTCAGAGGGATTTCCATTCAGATGTTCACTTAAAGTTTTGCTTTCTTTTCTACTTTTAGATAACATAAGAACCACAGGTAAACTGAAAATCTAAGATAAGATGAAGCACTGTCGTTAAAATGTTTTAATCTAATGTAGTTCCGGTTACATCTCAATAAATTTATTAATTATTGAAAAGTTCATTTGTTTTAGTCGTTCATTTCAACTTTTCAACTCATTACACACAGAGATATACATTTCAATTGTTTATTTCTGTCCATTTAGATGAATGTAGCTTAAAACTGAATTTAGCTTCTCAGAATTAAAAAAAATTACTTAAGAGCAACAAACAAACATTTTTTTAATAAAAAGATGTCGGCCTATTGAAACATGTCCATGCAGCATTCAGCAAATGCACTCAATACTTGGTTGGTGCTCCTTTTGCAATAATTACTGCATCAATGCAATGTGGCATGGAGGTGATCAGCCTGTGGCTCCATAAATATGGAGTTCAGGTCAGGCCAGTTTACTGGCCAATCGCCATGTTCATTAAAGCAGATCTTAGTCATTTTGGTAGTATTGTCTTTTTCTTCCACACTTTTTCCTTCCACTTAATTTTCCGTTTTTTGCTTGGATACAGTACTCTGTGAGCAGCCAGTTTGTCTAACAATGACCTTTAGTGGCTCACCCTCATTGTGGAAGGTACCATCGACTGCCTGCTGGACAGCTGTCAAGTCAGCGGTCCATCCCGTGATTGTGTGGACCATAACATTCCTTTTCAAAAAACCCTTTGATATGGATAGCCGAAGGTTTTTTTTCAAACGCCTATAATTAAATATAAGGGATTCAGTCATGATAGCTTAGTTCGAAATCTGTTTAGGGTTGTTTAGTTAGGAAAAAAGTGTGAACTTCTTTGGAAGTGCATAGTCTACTGGAAAGATTCAAAACAACAAAAAACAAACACATATGAGACATTTTACTTTAATGCAAAGCAACAGCCAGATAATGCACAAATTTTACATAGTATTGCAGTAACTCAAGTAGTTATAGTTGAACCCTGATAGTTACCCGCGTTATATAAATAGGCACTTTACCGTTTTTTTCTGACTGTTTAACATTAAACCAGGCAAATTTTTTTTTAAATGTCAGTAACATTTTTTTTAAATTTTTTTTGCAAAGGCCCCGAATTAAAAGAGACCCTTTCAAATTTTTTTTTAACCCTTTCAAATCAGAAATTCCCAAAACCCTGTAAAATTTTTAAGTGGGAAACCCCGGAATATGATGTAACGGCATTTCAAATCATCCCATGCTTCATTAAAGCCATACCTTAATCACACAGCTTCCTTGTGTGACATCATGGGAATTTTTTAATAAATTAGCAAAGATATCAGGAAGAAAACTGAGTCCACAAGGTTTATCATTGGGCACAATTTCCAAATCAGGAAAGTCAGTGACCATCACAAAACCCTGCTCCAATGTTATGTATATACCACTTTTCACAGATAAATCTACCACAAAGTGCTTCACAATAAGCTATGAAACACTGAGTGGTACACAAAGCGTTAGCTAAAACAAAATGAAATAAACATTGAGAACACTGAAAGACAGTAAATTGGAGATTGTAAAACCTTATCTTACCAAAAGCCTGTTTAAAAACAACGGTCTGTCTCAGAGCTGAGGTGTGTGTGAGCAAACCCGACTGAGTTACACCAGTTCTGACAGAAGGAAGAGGCAACAAACCTGTGGAAGTTACTCAAAATATTTAAACCAAGTCATACAGTTCAAAAGGCATTTCTACAGAATGGGAATCAGCAACGCATTCTGTTATATGCAAGAGAATAAATATCTAGTTTTAATGTTTTTTTGACACAGTTGGAAGCCTGGAGTTAGCTATGGAGGACTAGTCCACATGATGACAGGACTTAAAAAGCCAACTTTTTTTTTCAAAAATGATAAAATCTTGGTGTTCCTAAAGGGACTTTACAGTTAAATGTGCCAGACGTGGAAGGAAAGGAAATAAAACTGTCCATTGTCAAAAACCCCACACAGAATGGGCCTGGAACAAGATCCATATCAACGCCTGTTCTTGAGTTTATCTGCTGCAGGCAACAAAAATCAGTTTTCTGTCATCACTAAACATCGAGCTTCGAAAGCCAGCATGCAGAAATTAGTTGAAGGGAATAAAATTACACCTGATAAATAAAATTTCCTGTCTTGAGGACCCTGTATTCCTTTCCAAGAACCAACAGAAGAAAATCACAGAACCTCTAAAAACTCTGGAACCTGATGTCATGTAGAATATTTCTGAGATTTAATCTATGTTTTATCTTCACACACCTTTTTCTTGGAATTCACTCCATGAAGTATGACGTCTGCACGTCATACAAATTTATTTCATCCCTGGAGATGTAGTACAACTCGACATTTTCCTTGGATGATTCATGGAATCAGATGAGAACCAAATGTAACTTATCCTTTAAATAAATCAAACATGTTGCCCATTACACAATACTTAACCTTCAACAGGCTGTAAATAATAGGCGTGCCAGTAGAAAGAGGTCCCTGCTCCTGTCACTAAGACAATGGAAAATGGGTTCTATACTATTTTAATACCAGACTATATTTACCGCACAAATGCTGTATTGTGATCTTTTAGGATTGATTTCTAGTGTACTTCATATTTTAACTGTAAGAGCCCATCAATAGTGATTTGAAAATGGCACTTAATCCTTTCATGTGACAGTCCAACACAAAGCAGTACATAATTATAAAGTGGAAGAAAGATGATACATGGTTTTCAATTTATTTCGCAACCAAACAAAAGAAGTGGTGCGCATTTGTACTCCGCTCCGATAGTCAGTACTCGCAGCATCAGCTGCAAGCCTTTTGAGAACGCATCTATCAGCAGCACATCTAAAGAATGAACAGAACAAAATGTCTCAAGCTCTGTCAGATTGGATGAAGAACAAATATGTTGAGGTTTTGCCACATAATGTGTGGCAAAAATGTGCTTTGGTCTAGAGCACTCCATTGTGGGTCTGGCTGTAAGGTTAGAGTTGTTGTCCTGATGGAAGGTGTTGGCTGACCAGAGCACCTTCTTCCACATGTTTGCTGTGTTCCCAAGATAAGCTTTAGAGAACTACAAAGACTTGTTATGGCTTTCTTCTCGCCACTCTCCTCTAAAGACCAGATTAATGAAGTGCACAACCAATGGTTGTCCTGTGAACAGATACTCTTGAGCTGTTGATATCTGCAGCTGCTCTAGAGTTAACACGGGCCTCTTTTCTTTTTTTCTGATAAATGCTCTCCTTGCCCCACCTGTCAGTTTAGGTGGAATGTCTTGGTAGGTTTGTAGTTGTGTGGAAGCCACAGTAAATAAGTCAAACAACACACACTATAAAATACTATTTAATAATGTATACCCTTAACAAAATAGTACAGTGTACATGTATTTAAATGACCAGGGCCTTTACAGTATGCACATATATGATCATGTCCAACCTCACACCTCAGTCTGTTAAAACGCTAACAAAGCTACTCCGAGTCTCCTTCACAAGGTTCAATTCACATGTGGCTAAAAACAGATATGAGAGGTTTCACATTCTGCATCATCTACTGGTTAAATTATAATGCAAATAAGGCTTAATAGCAAAGGGCAAAGAAAACAGTGTGTGGGGAAAGAAATCAGCTCTATTTATAAAAAATAAATGAAAAAATGTCATGAAATGCATGACTGAGTTTCTTAGAAACAGCACAATAAAATGATTTTGAAGAAATTAACAGAAACACTTTTGATTAATATTCAGATATTTTCAATATATTTTGTTATTGGTGAAGGTGCTTAATTTCCAAAAAATAAACTGTAAAATGCACATATACAATTAAAACCAAATATTTATAATCCATAAGAAGAGACAAAACATTTATTTACTGTCTGGCATTAAACCAGACTAAACATTTCCTGTTTCATGTCAGTTTGCATAAACCAACATTATTTCTGTTCGCTAAATGCTTAAATAATGAGATTTTTTAAATTTCAAATTCAGAAGTTTACATACACTAATTAAACAATTTGAGAATTCCCAGATGATGGCACAGCTTTGTAGGCTTTAGATTACAGGCACATCTGTAGATGTATTTTAGGACAACACCCAATATCATGGGACAATCAAAATAAATCAGCCAAGATTCATTCTTGGGTACAATTTCTGGATACCTGAAGGTCCCATGTTCATCTGTTGAAACAATAGCTAGAAAATGTCTGGCCATCATACTTTTCAGGAAGGACACGGGTTTTGTGTCCCAGAGATTAATGTGCTCTGGAATGAAATGTGTGAATCAACCCCAGAAAAAATGCAAACGACTTAGTTAAGATACTAACTGGAGCTGATAAGAGAGCACTATTATTCACAATGAAACAGGTCTTCAACCGACATGGGCTGAAAGGCCACTCAGAGGGGAAGAAGCCATCACACAAAAAAACAGGTTACATTAAGCAAATTCCCTCAGAGACAAAGACCTTGTTTTTTAGAGACACGTCCTGTGGTCTGATGAAACTCTGCCACAACTGATTGACCATAATGACCATTGTTACATTTGGAGAAAAAAAGCCTGATAACACCATCCCAACTGTGATGTAAAGGGATGGCAGCATCATGATTTGGCGGTGTTTTGCTACAGGAAGGACTGGTGCGCTCTCCTTGTGCTTGTAGAGGGACACCCAAAGTATTTGGGTATTATCAAAGTCATACAGTTTAAAAGTCCATTTATTTTCTACACCCACTTCTTCTGTGTAGGTTCGCTGGGGAGCTGGTGCCTATCTCCAGCAGTCTGCGGAGATGGGGCACACCCTGGACAGGTAGCCAGTCCATCGCAGGGCAACACAGGAACAACAACCATGCACACACCCTTTTATACCTAAGGGCAGATTTTGAGAGGCTACTTTCTAACAGTCATGTTTTTTAACTGTGGGACGAAGCCAGAGTAGCCAGAGAGAACCCACACATTCACAGGGAGAACATACAAACTCCATGCCGAAAGACCCTAGGCTGGGAGTCGAACCAAGGACCTTCTTGCTGCAAGGCAACAGTGCTACCAACTGTGCCTCAGTGCAGCCATGTAGCCACCTTCAAAAGCCAATACTACCAAATACCAAAGAAATGTCTGTAAACTTCTGGATTTAAAGAAAGTAAAAAATAATCTCTAAAACAAATTCTGCCATTTAGCCCACACAAAAAATTAAGTAATCCTAAATGACCTGAATTTAGAAATGTTTAATCTCATTTAATGCCAGACAGTGAGAAATAAAAAAGGGTATGTGTCTTAATTACTTTACATATACTGTACAGAAATGGCAATATTATACACTATGTGTAAATACCTGGTTTCACCTGTATACACTGAGGGACTCCCAGATTCAGAGACAGATGACAATTCAAAATCAACTACCATATCTTTAACAGAAAGCCAAAGTTTTCCCAGAATACCCCTGCTTCAAGGCGGCAGTGGGAACATATTCAGTGCTCTTATGACCATAATGTCTTTAAAGAAACAAAATCTCTTAAAAACACACAGTCAGTTGGATGCACTTTCATTTTTTCAATCTTTTAAATAGCATAGCTAAAAAAATATAAAATACCAGAAGTACAGTAACTTCCAGCAATAGGAATGTTGTCGCAACAATAGCTCTGACTGATTGAGGTGAAATGTTTGAAAAGGTTAAATGGACACCTCCCTGGCTGGAAGGTTAAAAGCTTTTCATGTTCCTCGCACTACATTCATAGAACAATAGAAGCTACATTGTCAGAGACAGCTTTGTACATGATGCATGATGAGGATCATATGGTGTTTTTCTTGTTTTCTTGGACAACAGCCCCCTCATGACTTAAAGCAGAGATAAAAAACATTTCCACTGAGCAACTCTCCACATGACTGTGAGTTTCACAGGCCCGTTTTGCCGGGAGAGTTAGTGAGCAAAGCATTCGGGCTTTGAGCAACGAACTACGTCTTTGCCAGAGAAGCGGCTGCTGGGCTTTGATGTCTCAACGACTGGTGCCTCTGAGGTGCAGACCTTTAAAGCTCCCAGTCCTTTGAGTCTCAAATGACTCAGCATCACAGTTTCTTTTGAGCGTTCCCCACAAGGTATTAAAGCTTCACCAATAGGGCTGATCAGTACTTATTCATACACAAAGCACTGTGGCTAGATATAGGCAAAGGTCTGTATTCTACATGTAAATAACACTGTACATAGATTTACAAGTGGCTTGACCTGATGTGCTCCAAAAATACATTTACCTTAGTGGTCTATGGAGAAGCTTGTGTCCTCTGGACCAGCCTTGAACACATGCATCATTGGTTGGCAGCACAGCTTTTGCAGGAATTATAACAGCTTGAACAAGTACAGTCCTGTAGTTTCATTGTCCAGCTTTGAGTTAATCACTGAGTCTTTCAGTCTGAGGTGAGCTCTGCAGAAATGTCTTCTAACCTGCTCCGTTTTCCACTCCTGACTCGGATGTGATCGTTTGTATGTTGGCGGTGATGGCGCTGTTTCTCCGCGTGGGAAAGCTGATGGGAATATTGGTTTGGTAGTTGGAAAGCATAGTGAGTGTGTGTGTGTGTTTATGAAGTGCTCGTGTACTTCTGACTGGAGCGGGAGCTGGAGCGATCCAGTCCGTTCCCGTGGCAAGATCCCTTCCAGCGACCCCCAGAACACCGCTCGTCCAGAGGAGACGTTCTGTAGCACCAGCAGCACAGGCAAGACTACAAGACAAGAACGTGTGCTGTGGTTAAATACATAGTGCTTTCTAAAAGTTTTACACCTCTTCCACTATTCTTAAAATTTGTCACATTACAACCTCAGACTTCAGTGTATTTCAGAAGGATGCTGTGATAGACCAACAAATAAATAAACATCTGAAAACTGTGGTATGCAGAAACAATTAGCTTTCTTTCTTTGATACTAAAGAAAAAAAAACACAGAAAACCAACTGCAACCAATTAACTTCAGAAGTCCCCTAATTAGTATGTAGAGTACACCTCTACATACTAATTTAACCCCTGTATAAATCCATCCGTTCAGTGAAGACCTCAGAGGTTTGTTAGAGATTATTAGTGAACAAAGATGTAGAACAAGGAACACAGCAGGTCTACAGTGAAGTTGTGGAGACATTTAAAGCAGGGTTATATGGAGGACCGATCCTGCCATAATTAAGAATAAATACAGAAATAAATAAATGATTCAATAAAATAATTAATGGGCCAAAAAGTAGCTAGAAATATAATATAGTGCACCATTACATGCAACAAAATAATAAAAAGACTTTTTAAATTATTGATTATTAATCGGATTTAAATATATATATTTCTATTTTGATCTATTTTTTTTAAATCACTAATTTTCTAATCATATTTTTTTTCTTGAAGTCTAGACTTTTCTTTTGTTTGTTTGATACAAGTGGATTTCTTGCTGTTTTATTTTTCCTAGACCTTTTATTTCTTTCAAATTTATTACCACTCAAATATATTTAAAACATGTTTTTTTTCCTTAAAAATATATTATTTTTCCAATTATTTTACTATCCTTTTATTTGTTAAGCAGCAATATATTTCCCCCTCTAATATACCCCTGTTGTATTTTTTTACCCAACATATTTCCCAGAGCCCATTTATTTCCATCTTTCTTTTTTACATTACTTGGCCGCTGCATTGTCGTTTCCTCCTCAAAATGAGGAAGAAATGTAAATACGAACGGGGCGGGACTGAGACAGAGGGGGCGGTCTTTGAACCAGCGTCACCGCCTCAGCTTCTCTCCTATTGGCTGAGGTCCAGCCTCTAGAAGTAGCTGCTGAGCCTCTGCTTGGTTCTGAAAAGGAGCTAGCACAAACGACTAACTTAACTTGTGTCATGTTGCTAAAGATGACAGGAGCATTGTGGATTTGGTGGTAGATAGCGGTGTTAGTTGGGATAGTTTACTGTATCCCGTTGACTCTGAGAGAATGGCCCTGTCCCAATACTCGCACTTCCACTCTTGTGTCCCTGAATTGCGCGTTCCAGTTGATGGGTTCGAGTCCATAGTGTGTCCCAATTCTCCAGAGTGGTCCTTAGCCCCGCCCCCCTTGTGCCCTCGATCCACACTTCGGCGAAGCCCACATCTAAGCGGACTTCGCCGAAGTATATTACCCACAATTCACTGCTGCAGATGACGTTCTGAGCAAAAACCAATCACAACCGTCAACGTAATCAGCCATCAAATCAGAATAATAACAACTGCGTAAACTTTAGACAGCAAGCCGACAAATATTTTTTTTACTGGTTTTCCAGGTTCAACATTGGAAGATACCAGTGGGTTCAGAGTGAGTCTGGGCAGTCAGTAGGCCATAACACTGAAGTTACCTTTCAAACAAATACTGGCGCGACGAGAGTCTGGTGTAAAAGCCTCCTTCGCTTCCTGCACTTTCTTCTCCTCAAAACAATTGCTTGTTGCAGTTTTAAATAGTTTTTTTAGCAGCAAGTCGATGACGTAACCCCTACTGGCCCAATTCTCCAATTTTGCACGCTTGTAACCTGCGCACTTCAACCCCTACATGCACTTGTACAAAGGACCCACTTCATAGAGGGGCGTAGGGTGTAGTGTGGGTATTGGGACAGGGCCATTACTTCAGTTTGCCAAAGTAGTAAGAGGAAGTCACGTTTTTGGACGTGCTTTCAAAATAAAAGCATCACTCAATGACGGACTTTTCACAAACTAAGGGAAACATACTACAAGAACTTCAACATTAAATTAGCATCTTTAAAACATTTACAATGATACTTTCTGAATAATTTTTTTTTTAAGATATACATTTTTTCAAAAAAAATCCTAGTAAAATATGGCCATTTTATTAAATTTTTAAACCTTCTGTCCGAAAAAGATTCATTTTTCTATACAGTAAGTTCCAACGAAATTGTCCTCTGCATTTAACCCATCCCTTAGGGAGCAGTGCGGCACTCAGGAAGCATTGTGGGGCTAAGTGTCTTGCTCAGGGACCCAACAACTGAGACAGATGGAACGGGGTTTGAACCGGCAACCCACCAGTTACAGGATGAACTTTTTCCAACTGAGCCACAGGTTCATACTATATACTATATTACAAAGTACAACTGGAACTCATGTTTGCAAATCTGAGTACCCTACAGGTGTTACACCTCTGGACAAAATGTTGCATGTATGCTGAGAAATACGGCTTCAGATTTTAACAGCAGATATCTATACTTTTAGTGACAGATGGTCAACTCATAACCTAACTCCTAACAGGAACTGATCTCTGGCAGACATTTTTCTTTTAAGCTGATGATTATAGTGTAAATATAAGTAATATTAGAATATTCCAGAGGTCTCATTTTGAATTTCCACATCAGATAGGAATGAAGTGACATATAGAGATGATGTAGCTTAATTCTACAAATTTTCTTTTATGGTGTTATGAATACACCAAAAGATTATGAGATATTGCCATATTAGTATTGCTTTAATTCTGGAATCCCACATTAGATGCTGATGTAGGAAATTTTTCCCATGTTTGTGAACCTTTAATTTAGAAATGCCAGATGAAATATAAAAATAACACAGTGACATTTATAGAAACTGAACTCTTAATCAGGACATAAATCATCCTTGAATGACAGTTTACTTTAAAAAAGGTTAATATGTTGAATAATATTGGCCATATTTACTGGGGATTTAATGTTGAAAAATGTATATCTTAATATTATTCAGAAAGTAGTGATGCTTTTATTTTGAAAGCATATCCGAAAACGTGACTTCCTCTTACTACTTCGGCAAACTTAAGTATTCTCTCAGTTAGAGTCAACAGGATACAGTAAACTATCCTGACTAACAGTGCTATCTACCACCAAATCCACAATGCTTCTGACTTCTTCAGCAACATGACACAAGTTAAGTTAGCCGTTCGTGCTGTTGAGGAGGAAACGACAATACAGCGACCAAGTAATGTAAAAAAGAAAGATGGAAATAAATGGGCTCAGGGAAATCTGTTGGGTAAAAAAATACAACAGGGGTATATTAGAGGTCAACTATATCGCTGCTTAACAAATAAAAGGATAGTAAAATAATTGGAAAAATAATAATTTTTTAAGAAAAAAAAAAAAGTTTTTTAAAAAAAAATTAGAGGTGGTAATTAATTTGAAAGAAATAAAAGGGGTAGGAAAAATAAAACAGCAAGAAATCCACTTGTATTAAATAAACAAAGGAAAAATATAGAGTTCAAGAAAAAAATATAATTTGAAAATTTAGTGGTTTAAATAAAAATAGTAGATTAAAATACATTAATAGACCCGATTAATTTTATTTTATTTTATTGAGTCGTTTATTTATTTCTGTGTTTATTCTTAATTATGGCAGGATCGGTCCTCCATAGGTTAGGCTATAAAACAACATATGAATCTTTGGATATTGCACTGTTCGGACCCCCACAGTAACTCTGGAGGAGCTGCAGAGGTCCACAGCTGGCTTTTTTTGTCTGATTCTTTATGTGGCAAGGAGGAAAGCATTGTTGAAATACAGCAATAAGAGGTCCTGTTAGCAGTTTGCTACAAGACTTAGACGATGCTGAAAATGTGAAGAAGGTGCTCTGGTCGTGGGAGACATACAAAATGCTAGCGCAATGTTAATACAGGGGAGTCCTGAAAGAAAGGTTGCAAAACCCTTGAGACTGAGGCAGAGGTTAACCTTCAACCTTCGTGTGTTCGATAGGTTCAGACCTAAATCCATTTGAGAAATCTATTGCCAGACTTAAATGTTGCTGTCCAAAGATGCTCTCCATACAATCTAGCTGAGCTTGAACTTCAAAGTAAAGACTCAGGTGGGCTTAATAGAAATGCTCACCACACTTTTTAGATTTTAATTAGGAAAATACGTTGAAGTTTTTGGTTGTAATGTCACAAAATGGGAAATGTTCAAGGGGAGGACTGCATGTTCTCACAATACCCTTACTTTAAAACCAAAGTGATCCTTCTTACCTGGAAACAATTTTTAAACTTCTGACTGACAAAGTAGAGGGCAATTGGGTTAATGCAGGAGTTTAGAGAGGCCATGTTGATACCGATGTAATCCATCACTAAAAGGAAACTGACAGAGGGGGGAAGGGCAGAGTTTACTGTAAAGAGTACAGGAAGCCAAGGAACCAAGAACAATGGGATCTCTTTAGACTTTAACGGGCATTGTGGCGGAAATCTGTGTGCCTACCTCAGCAGCTCACAACGGTTGGGGTCAGTTTGATCATATACTGTTTTCTTCAGTATGCGGCTGAGATGAAGGGGCAGCCAGCAGAAAGCAAAGATCAGCACGAGGCAGAACACCGTCTTCGCCACTTCCCTCCGCTACACCAGAAACACACAGAGAAACTTTAACACTCTCCTCAAGGAGACAGCTTGGATGTTTTCAACTGGGGTTCAGTAAAAAAACTCAACACTCAATACTTTCACTGCTTGAGACAACCCTGAAATTCTTATTTTTTTGCAAATACAATGAAACAACTGTAAAGTCCAAAATGTTAGACCTGTTCATGCAAACACTAGTTTATAAAACTACAGATATGTGTTAAGTTTTTCTGGCCAGAGTGACTGTCTGATGGAAAAACCTGATCTTGGCCTGGCTCTGACTAGCTGTGAGCATCAGCCTCTGGGGAAAAAACTCATCTTTAAACAGTAGATCCAAACTGAACACTTTCAGAAAGCTATAGTCATGGATAAAATGAAGTACACTCTTCCATTATTAGATTTTCTGACTTAACAAAAAAGATCTCATCTTTACTGGGTTCTAAAATTATTTAAATTTAACCTGAGGTTTACTAACACACAACAGATTCAACAACAGAATGTCATTAATTGCATAACACAAACAAAGCCAAAAGGTAATTCCAGGGTGTAAAAAAGCCAACTATAACCTTACTGCTACACTAGAATTTAGGAAAATATGTATATTGATGAACAGTAATTAAATAATCATCAGCAAGGGCCTTGTCCTCAACAAAAGGAAGAGTTTTAGCAGTTTTCAATGAGAGAAGCAATGGCTGCTGGCCAATAATCTGGGAAGGCTTTAAACCCATTTCCAAACCATTTAAAGTCTGTTTTTTACAGAAAGATTTTTCCCCAGCTGAAAATATTAAAGGCAGCTTTTAATGTTCTAAGGAGTGGACGTCTCAGGAACTTTATCGCATTTCTTTTGGCCATAAATGTACTTACTGAAGGTCAGATATCAGCTGCTCACAACCTCTCCACAGGAACCCCACTTCAAAAAAATACAGCCTATGTTTTTAAACTTAGTTGAACTCTACTGTGAGTTTTTTTTTTCATGCTTACCTGTTTCATGTGGTCGTTGAGTGCGATCCGCATGCCTTTCTTGCGACTGAGCATCTCACAGGACATGAGTGTGTAGAAGACTCCTGTGCAGGCCAGTGGGAGGCAGAAATAGAAGCCGAACAGCCACCAATCTTTAACTTCCTGGTAGAACTGGCAAAAAAACAACAACCCATACACAACTAAATTACATAATTTAAATTAAACAGCACAAATCATTTCATTCGGGCTAAACAAGCTTTACACTGATGGGTGAAATACTGACATAAAAGGGAGAAAAAGCATCTACAAACTTGTTTGTTTCTCATACACTCTTAAACTGTATAAAAAGATAAAACATACAGTTCTAAAGCTTCAAGTTTTGCTCAAGTAACTTAAAATTAGCTTTGACCTTTGTTTAATTAAGATTGTTCTTCTTTGGGGAAAAATCTTTTCAATACTTTCCTGCACAACAGAGATTCCTGTTCATTATATTAAAAACACACCTTTTTTTTACTGTAAACTTTTAACTTTGGGTCTTTCCCACTGACTTAAAGAGGTCACATGTTTGTGACCTTCTTTGCATTTTCCTGTCCAGTGTTATGAATTTACGATGACAATCACGAGAAGGAGTCTCAAATGATGATTTACGCAGCGTGCTGCGTTGTGTTGTTGAATGCTATGATTACTTTCTGGCAAAGACAAAGGGAGGTCATGATTAAACGAACTGAACGTCTGGGCTTTTTGCTTTGAAGTGAACCATTATGTTAACATTTGAACTCGAAAATAACACCAGGTGCATGCTGAAAACAATCCAAAGGTTTCTTTCCTTACTTATATGACGTAAAAGTAAAAGAACTGGATAACTTTGACCATGTGCTTAAGGGATATTGAAGCATGCAAGTACAGTTGTGCCAGAGAATTGCTGTTTTACTCTTATTCCTAAGAAATAGAAAAGAGTGCAGCTCTTCTAAACATGCTTTTATGCTTATGCTTTTATGTGTTTTCTTCCTTCTTATCTCAGTTCATGATAGATCATCCCTTTTCCCCAGCGCCTGGTACTGTCGGTGTCAGAAATAATTTGTCTTCTTGTTTTATCTCTGCGTTGCGCATGAATAACAGCACCCATTACCTGCTCATGTTGTTACTGGACCGATATATTCAATTTACTAGAATGTTGATTAGATAGAGACTTGGTGCAAGCATGCATGACACCCAGCGATGGGACTAAAGCCCTTATCACATTCCCAACACAATGCAGTGTTTTTGCATCATTCATCAGATGCATGGTTGCCAAAGGCCATATGTTGGCCTGCTGTTATGCTAAACTATGTCAATAAACATGACAAATTTGATTTAAAGGTGAAGGAGTTCCTTCAGCAGAGGACATGGTTCATGAACAGTGCATTTTGTCTTTCTTCCATGTGGTTCTTATTGGTTGTCTGTGTCTCTGTCAAACCCTCCAAACACAGGAAGTCCATGGACATCTCTTTTATGGCTTTTTAACGTCAGCCAATCTTCTTCTTTATTCTGGCCAAAAAGAACATGTGGAAAATTGGACTTTTTAGCGCACACATCATGCCCAGATTTATGGTTGGCACAAACGATCGATCCTTTTTTGGTTGCGTCACCCTTAGTGGCAACAATTTTGGCTACATTGTTTTAATTTAGGCACACTGGAGGTTTCCTAAACATGGGCAGTCTGCTTAAGGTAATGCCATTGCATCTCTATCAGATTTAAGTCCAAACTTTGACTAGGCCACACCAGAACATTTGTGGAACACAGTGGTATTTTTACTCAAGGTTATTCTAACCACAAGAATCTCATTTGGCCCATGCAAAGCCACAGTACTGCTAGTTTCTGAAAGCAGAATGGGCTTTCAAAAACTAGCCTTAAAGGTGCAAGACCACAAACGGAGCATTTCAAACATAATATACAGGTTTAAAGTAATGATTAAATTATACCAACATGTTTCTTCTGACTGGAAATAATAGTAACGTTTAGGAGTGGTTTAGCTAGAGACCTGACTTGAATCTAATTAAGAATCTGTGGAGTGAGTTTAAGATTAGGGTGATGCCAGGGAGGCCTTCCAACCTCAAAGACTTGGGGATTATCACGAAAGATAATTCATCAAAAAGACAACTGAAACATTCAAACAGTAGGTCAACAATTAGGCTTGATTGCTGTAATGCCAATAAAGATTTTTCCAAAGATTACTAAGAAGAGTATAAATCATTTTTGACATGCCATTTTTTTAATACAGTGAATATAAAAACTGAATTATTGTTAAAATTGAAACTTCTTTTTCAATGTTTTATTATCTTCTTAGGGATACCTGTCAGAAACAAAAATTGAGGCTGAATAAAAATAATATTTACTCTTAATCTGCCAGGGGTATGAATAATTCTGAGCTTAACAGTAATAGGAGAAGGAGGATAGGAGGAGCTACAGTCTGAGGAACAATATGAACAATCTGAAAGACTAAAGACTATTAACTAGTTAAGCCTAACATACGCTTTTTAATAATATGACAAACGTAATATCTAATTTTTTAATTTTAATTAATTTTCATACTGGCCATGCATCAATTTGGACCTACTAGAGCAAAATGTCGTACTCACTTTGATGACTGATGGATTAAAAATAATTTTCCCTAATCGACTCATAATCTACTTTAAGGAAATGTGGTTATATTAAACAGTATCTACTAACAGGAGGCCTAAGAGCTATTTTAGTTTGATCAGGGATCATAGTTTGTCATAGAACTCAACTGAACCAAACAGGGAAAGGAACCATAATAAATGGAAAAAGGGTGTACTATAAAGTCTTTAGAAAGTGTCTTTAAATTATTTTTGTTTTACCTTTGTATATGTTTTATATTTTGTACGTACATGTATGTTATTGCAAATAAGTGTATCCTGCCTAATTCCTTATTTGTGCTATTAGTAGATAATTGAATTTTAAACTTATTTTAATCCCTCCCCAGTGTTATGTGTGAGTGTGTATAAGTGGGTGGTAGGTGTGCCCCTCTGTGTGTGGATGTGAATCAGTATAGTTAACAGTACCATACTCATTTTGTCTTGTATATTATCGAGACACTTACTGTAACTTACTGAAATGTGAAGTTATATGAAAACAAACGGGTGTCGCTGGATGTATACTGTATGCATAATTCTTTTGTATGTGAAGCTCAGAGATGTTGAAAATCAATAAAGAGAGGTGAAACAAAAAAACTAATCCGCAACAGGGTGAACTGACCCAAAGCCATAAAAACACTGGCGTTAATTTACTTTACAAAATGTGATGTATTTGTTCAGCTACTTGGCATGATAAATAATACACTGTGGTGATGCACCTTTTGCTGGAACTACATAACGAGAAAACATATTTCGTCAACCAGGATAAACGTGGTGTTTGAATGCCACATACCTTCATAAAGCTTGTGGCCTGCTCTGGGTGCAGCAGGCAGATGCGCAGCTTGTTGCCTCTGTATGACATGTCCATCATGTCAAATGCCAGCGCCTCGGGGACGGCCAACACCACAGCAACCAGCCAGATCAGGGTCACCTCCACCGCCTTCCACAGAGGGATCCCCATCCCCTTCACCCTGCTCCATGATGTCACAGCATGGTAGCTGAAATAAACACAGACATGTTAGCTTTAGTGTGTCCATATGTGTTGTCAACACGGAGCGTGTGTGTATGCGCTCACCGGTCGATGCTGAGGGCACACAGGCTGAGGACGGTGATTCCCACCGAGGCTTTCTGGATGAACGGCATCAGCTTGCAGACATACACGCCAAATGGCCAATCCTCAGCTATTAGCTGGGGTTAAAATAATAAAACAATAGTGGGAGGCAGGAAAAAAAGATACTTGTAATAAGAGAAATGTGTGTCTGCAAGCACACAGACAGATCTCTTAGAGGTTCATTTAGGGGTCCTTTTGTCTTTAATTCTTCCGAAATGAATTTAGCCAACGCCAAAACCTACAGCAGAGGGCTGTTTCTCGCTGTGGTCCGGCTCCCGGAGGGGAATAATTTCAGTTCTGGTCTGGACTGAGCAAGTAATAACAAATGAACCTGCACATTTAATTATTCTATGGGTTTTAATGGGTATTAAATCTAAAAAAAAATCCTGATATTTTATTTTTCTTTGTAACATTACACTTACAGTTGTTAAATTGGCAACAGGAACTAAATTAAGGGTCTCTATTTTATCATTTTTCTGCCAAAAGAAAACAGATTTCAGGTGACCCCAGTAAACCTTACCGACAAACCAAAGAGATATTTCTAGACCTAACGTGACTCAATATTTTATAGAACCACCATCTACAGCAATTATAGCTGCAAGTCTTTTGCTGCATGTCTTGTGGGAATGATGTGTTTAGGGTAATGTGTTGTGTTTGTTTTCACCCACAAACAGCATTTTTAACATATTTTCAGCTGTGGTATCATCTGTCCAGAGCAGCTACTGTAAATTAATGTGTTTGCAGCGCCTCCTAACTGGCTTTGCAGCAAACTGAAAACGGGATGTCTTATGGCTTTCTTTTAACGATAGCTTTCTTCTTTTCACCCTCCCATAAAGGCCAGATTTGCGGAGTAAAAGACTAAAAGTTTTTTCCATTTGAGCTATGCATCTCTGCAGCTCCTCGAAAGTCGGCATGCATCTCTTATGATGCTGTTGGTTCACTAATGTTTACTAAGAAACCATTGAGGCCTTTCTAGAACAGCTGAGATGAAATTGCACACAGGTGGACTTACTAATTTGGTGAATTCTGAAGCCAAAGTGCTGCACTTGATTTTATTTATGGGCATCAGAATAAAGGGGGCTAGATCGAAATGCATGAGTACATAGAAGCTTGTGGTGGTAACATCACATGAAAAGATTGAGGAAGGACGACTACTTCTGCAAGGCACTACATTTACTCTTCGCGTTAATGGATATTGCTTAGATTAAAACCCAACTATTTCTGCCATAGAAGTACATTTAAACACAAGCTATGACTCATTAACCCATTAATAAAAAAGTCAATACAAAAAGCCTGATCAGTGGATGAGTCAAAAGGAAACATTTGACATTTGTGTTATTATTTTTTTAAAGCTTTCTCTTTACAAATCACATTAAACTGGAACCAGAGTAACACTTGTATAATAAATATAAATAATTAAGAGTAGGAATAAAGCTGATCATTATTGACTGACGTCTGCAAAATACAAATCTAATTGATGTGAATATGTAAATGAAACAAACATTGTAATAAAATTCCGAATTATAGAAAGTCAGTTCTGACATCACCCCTCATACACAAAACAAAAAGGAAACTGCAGTTGGCAGTCAGACAAAAGTCTGAGATCTGATTACCTTGTACATATTTATGGGGATGGCAATGATTATATAAAGCAGGTCTCCAAGTGCAAGGCTGCCTATCAACACATTGGGTCCATTCCTCATGCACTTGTTCCTGTATATGATCCGGAGCAGCGTTGAGTTGCCGATGATCCCCACCACAAAGATCAGGCAGGAAATGATGGTGTTCACATACTTGAAGGCATGTTTGATCTCTGTTTGCTTTACGCACATGGGGGGGAAAGGGCTCCGCGGGCGGCCCGGCTGTGGGGGCGGAAGCTGGACAGACACGTTGCTGTTGGAGGGCTCTAAGGGGTCGGGAACGCTCTGGGAGTCACGAACTAACCTCGAGGCTCCGGCCTCCACGGTTATCAGGAGACACAGCAGCACAATGGCCCTCATTTTCACAAAGCCTTGCGCTGTCACAATAACTCACGAGTTCACCAGGTGCTGCAGAGGATCAGTCCAAACTGGCGTGTCCTGTAGGAAAAACACAGCAAGCATTGTGTTGAACAAAAGCAGACAACTTGTTGAATGTGTTTAGACAAGCAGACAGTATGAGCAATAAATCTGAATATACAATAATGTGTTGTCGTTGGTGTCTACCAAAGCAACACAGAGAGCGGTTTGGTGCACAGTGCAGCCTCTTACATTTCACAGAACCATCTCCTACTCTTCACCTCTTAACAGGTTATTTCTTTATTTAGCATTTTAATATTCCAACCTGAACAGAAGAAAGCACACAGTCTGTGCAGTTACTGAATGGAGACAAGTTTGTTTTCTTCGTAATACACAGCTTTTAATTACCTCGGATAGTTTTCCCAGTTTTATTGTTTAAGTTGGACAAAGCTTTGACTAAATGACCCCTCTAATATTATATGCTCTCACTCCAAGTGAAAGCCTTTCTATATAAGTTATCCTCAGGACTACAAATATTGGCATTCATACAGCATGTTTGTAGAAAAATGTCTCTACTTTTAGACAATGTGTCTGTTATTGCTGTAGGAATTGTAGTTTTCTATGAAACCCACAAGAGAGCTCAGGAAAGTAACAGCTTTCTTTCATGATTTCTGTAATTATTGTCTAGCTTTGAAAATCATTTTACATTTTCATATGTTCTTAGAAAAACTACGGTGGCCAGGAGGCACAAACCAACATTACAATATCTGAAACACAAGTCCTGAAACAAATTTACATTTGAGAAAACAAATTTCAATTGCAGAAAACAAATTTACATGTCAGAAAAAAACATTTCAATTTCAGAAAACAATTACATTTCAGAAAACACTTTTACAAGTCCCAAAACACATTTACAAATGACACCATTGTAAAAGTGTTTCAGATATTGTAATGTTGGTTTGCACCTCCCGGCCACCGTAAAAAACAAAGCAGAAACATGAAAAACCATGAAAGAGTGCCAGACCTCACTGCTGTTCATGGTTCGAATAATCTTTTAGATACCACCCAGAGTTCAAAATAGGGCCTGTTTGTTCGGATTGTTGAATCTTGTTTGTTTCTGCTTGTCTCTATAAGAGAAAGCATGGTGCTGTGTTCGGCCTCTCGCAACTGCTGCCTAAAAAAGGTGGAAATAACCATGGCAACCAGAGGTTTTGCATGTACAAATATGCCCCTAAGAGGAAAAGAGTTACACTTGGACACTGAAAGTAGAAGGTTTGGACTAAACAAGCAATGCTAAGGTTTTAGACAGCGCTGACCAACTGGTGGGCACCATCAGAATTTCTTCAGGAATTCTTCTGGTTACGTTTTATGACAAATTTAACAGCAAAGGGATAAATCTTGAAGCCACCAGGATGTCAGTTTTGTCTTACTCTGCCATTTATTCTCTATATTTAAAAGTCCTTATGAATTAATGAAGCTTTCACTTCATGTCCAAACCTAGTTTAGCCAGTCATTTGAGCCTGATCCTGCTCTTTAAAAGGTGTTGACACCTGGTATTATCGCTTGTCTGTACTGATCCGTCCAGGTCGGACATCACAATGCCTCAGCTTATGTTACTTTAAGCTTTTGATCAGATCTTGCTCCCCCACTCTGAGTGCAAATAAACAACCATCATAAGATCAGGTTTATTTTTTCAACTGGTAGGCAAACCAAACTCTGTGTGTGTTTTTTAAATTACCACAGCAACATTTTTACAGTATATCATAAAGCTTCATTTCTACTTTAAAAAACAGCATTTTATAGCCATTGATTAATCAAGGATGTAATAGTCTTACAATAGACTGTAATAGTGCCTCCCACTGATCTGAACCTGTTGTTTGTCGGTTTAGACTCAGAAATCTGCTTCCCCATAGGAGCAGATGGGTTCTCGTAACTAAAATAATTTTTGATATCTTACCTAAGAACCGAGGTTCTGCTGGAAAGAAGACTAAACTTTAAATCAACTGCTTTGAGACCTTGTTATGCTTCAAGAAAATGTCATCATCCGAGACTTTTGCCACACCCATAATGCATCTGAAATGCAACTCTAATCTTTTTATGCACACTGCATGTACTCGGCATTGGCGAGAATATTAGAGCGGCATAAACAAAAACACCACAGTCTCACAGTGTTATTCCAAACATTTTAAACAAAAGTGTGTAACCTCATCTCATTGTTTTAATTTAAACCAGGAAAGCAAAGAGTATTCCCACTGCAGCTAAAAAAAACACAACATATTGATAATTAGTCTGCTGTTTGTAGAGTAACACTGGGAGATGATAGCTTGTCAGTGGTAGTTTTAAAACTGTTTAATAAATAACGGTGATGGGTCGCCCTCCTTCAGTTTCCTAGTCATGTCCGTATTTATTTCCACACAGCCAAAATCGTTTTCATTAAAAACAAGGAAAACATGTTGAAGCCTTCTTCCAGCCAGCTGAGCGGCAGTGCACAGCGGCAGGTGGGGGAGGGGCAGTTCAGAGCTTACTGTGCGCTCCACACTTGGTATCTGTAAATAAACTTTAAACAGCAGGAGTGGTATGATCCCAGAGATCACTGATTGTGTTGGACATCCTGGAATGCACCTACAGCGGTCTTCTCATTTACAAACATGTTGCATCTCGGCTGTGTTCACATTTACAGGTTGATCCCAACAATTTAGAACATTCATTTGAGTAATTCTATGCAAACACTGAAACACTGTTTGCAATACACCCAGAGTGATATATTTCAAGCATTTATTTCTGTTAATTTTGATGGTCACAGCTTACGCTACACCTCATTTAAACCCACATTTCAGTTTCTAAGTACATTAGAATATTGCATAAAACTAATAGAAAAACTATGTTTTATACAGAAATGCTCTGTTATGGCCTGCACTAACATGGGGATAGTCATCATTGACCTTTCCCATACATTGGGGGAGATTCACAAGGAGTATGCTAGCATGTTAATGGAAAGTTGGGTAGAAGGAAAAAGTGTGGTAAAAAATGTAACATGCAACTGACAAAAGTACCAAGTCCTGCTTTAATGATGCTGGCATTACTGTACTTGACTGGCAAGCAAACTCACCTGAACTAAACTTTATAAAACTGTCAAGAAGAAGATGAGAGAAAACTGATCCAACAACACAGGCGAGCTTAACACCCCAGCAGAGCCACAGGCTGATCACCTCCATGCAATGCCACAATGATTCAGTAATTTATACAAACTGAGCCCCAACCAAATATTCAGCATACATACTGTACTTTTCAGTAACCTGACCTTTCTGCATAAAAAATGTAAAATTTTAATTGGTCTGGAAAACTGAAACTGGGGTTTTCATTAGTTGTAAGTTATAGTCGTCAAAATGAACAGAAATAAATACTTAAAATATAATCACTTTGTGTGTAATAAATCTACATGTATATAGCACATCAGTTTACATTTTGAATTAAATTACTGAAATAAACGAACTTTTCAATTAAATTCCAACTCTGAGTGACGTAACGTACAAGAGAACTTTATTTCAATCTTGATGATTTCAACGGCATCAAGTAGCATTCTGCTCTCCTAAAGCAAGAGGCTTTATTTTATACCTTCCAAGATTATTTGTTAAAAAAACCACACACCCACACGTTATCAATACTAACAAAACGACAAGCGCAAGGACACAAAACATGCCATTTCATAAAATAAAAGAATTCAGCAAAGTAAAGGAGGTGGGGGTCGGTGAAAGAAAACTGAGAAAGACAAATGGTCCAGTGATAACTGAAGTTCAATGAAGAACAGGGTTTCTGTGCGTCCAGTGTGTGGGACAGAGATTTTCTGTTTCTTGGACAGATTTTGGCTCTGAGTTTCTAAAGAATCATGTGTATCCCTAAGAAATGCCCCTGGGCATCCTGGGATAAATGAGCTGTTTGATTGTGGTGGCCATATCTCTAGAGAGTAGGGGCATACGATCACAGGACACGTTCACACGAAGAGACCCTCTCGGACTGGGAGTAAAGAACCCTTAATATGATGGCAGAGGTTTGTACAGAAAGGCAGGTGCCTCTTCATAATGTTTAAGCGTAAAATAAATGGGGCAACTACAAATTGTATGAACTTATGAAACCAAAAACAGAACAACATAAATTAGAGCATGAACAAACAGACAAGGACAACTGTTGTTCAATGCAGCATTTGACCTCTCCATCAAACTCACACAAAGACAAAACGACATGAATGACTTGACGTGCGTATCACAAGAAACCAGTTTGGATTTTTTGGCCACAGTCTGTAAAAATATTCCACCCAGTGAATGATACCTTTGTGTTGGATAACATGGCGGCTCGTTAGAGTATACTGGAGCAGGATTTTCTGATTTAATTAGGAAGCTGATCCTTTTATTCTATTAGATTTTGTTTTACAAACCATCTCTGACCTTCAGCTCTGATGGCTCCATTTCTTATAAATAAGGAGGGGAAAAAGTTGGCAAGCTGCTGGCTGAGGGAGCGGAGGTTGGATCCAGTTGGTGGTCAGAATATGCCTGACTGCGTTTTGGAAACGGAGGTCGAAAGAGAAGAGGGAGAGGTGAGTGTTGAAAGCGTTTAAAAAAAAAACACACAGAGAGGGAAAAGAAGAGGCCATGATTGAGAAAATGGGCCTGCTGCACAGTTTATTTGAACAATATGAGGAGAAGGCATCCACTTGAAAAGCAATGTCAAAATGAAAGGTTGAGCTTCAACGCCTGAAAGGGAAGGAGAAAATTTCAGTCTAACTTACATTAATGGTTCAATTTAATTCATGCAAAATGAAAAATAGAGGTCGGTTTCCAAACACATGGATTGCTAATTGTCTGAGCTGCATTACTTTAAAATTGAAGTGAAACATGTGACTTTGGGAGCAAAACTAAACTGTTTCACACTTAAAGACCTTACAGCTGCTACACATCTCTGCAGAACTCTTCATAACAAAACAAAAACCAAAAGCAACTCACCGTTTTTATTGAATACTCACAATGCATGTAAAATACATTGTAATACCAGATCCAGCTGAGTGCAATGAAATTTAAAATATCTGGTCACAGATACCGCTTAATTGAAGCTTTTGGAACATTTATTTAATTCAATTTTGCCATCACTGTGGAGTTATGATCAACACTAAAAGTTAAAGCCGTAAGATTTATAGGCTTTAAACTAAACCGTGACATGTCAAGATTATAATCAGTAAATAAATAAACAGATCCGACAAATGCAGGGTAGTTTAACTCAGTTTAGGTTAGAAAACGGTGGAACAGAAATGCAACAAGTGTCTATGTGCCAGAGAGATAATCAGAAAGCCTCACTTACGGATACTCGGTGGTATGGCGAGTGTTGGGGCTCAAACCAGCCTCAATATTCCCGCAGAGTCGATCTAATCACACCGATCATTAATTACTGAACATTTACAATAGTGTCTTCCCGGGGTTTAAGATCCCAGTTCCTCCAGCAGCAGCGGCAGACTATCCTCCTCTCCCTGCTCCTTCTGAACTTCTCGGTTGCATGCCTGTTTTTATAGTCTGAAGCCAGGAGGCTGGAGAAGCAACCAATCACATCCCAGATATGATCATCCTTCTCTCTCTGCTGCCGAGATGCAGTTCAAACTCACTAATCAATGCGTTACTGTCTTTTCTTTAGCCCACCAAGTTTCAAAGACGTAATAAGAAACAAACAAAAACAAAACCATAATATCCACCTTCAGGCTTTAAAATAAATATCAGGATATTTATTGTTGTCTTTCTATAACGTGGGAGGGCTTGCTCTAATAGTCTCTATACTGACGACGTTCACTTCAGTGACGCAGGATTGCATTATTACAAGTTTTTTTTCAGGGTACACTGTAGTTGTAGTTATTTGCAGAAAAAGACTCTACCACCACCCTAACTAGAAAAGCACTCATAGAGCAGACCTCCTCCAAGGGAATAGGGTCACTGATCATGTCATCTTTCTTCTGATGAGCTTTATTCTGGAGGACTTCTGGACACTGCGTGTCAGCTGCTGACAGGGTGAGGAACCATGGGAGAATTCCAAGTTGTCACAACATGATCTGGCAATAATAAAGAATCCTTCAAAAAATAAAAATAAAAAATACTGGATCCAGACTGTGCTCTACATCACCACCGAAACCTAATAATCTGTTCCTTGTCCTAATGCGCACCTTGTCTGAAAATTTCATCCAAATCTGTTCATAACCTTTTGATATATTTTGCAGACTGACAGACGGAAAGACAAACCAACACTGACAAAAAACATAACCTCCTTGGCAGAGCTAATAAAACAAACAATTAGAATTACCCATTAAAACTACTGTAATGATTTGCCTATATTTTTATTGTGGCAGATTTTGATCCATTTTTCTCATCAGAAATGAGGTTAGTTTTCCAGCTAAGACACAAAACAAACAAATCAGATAAATTCTAATTATTAAGAAACGTTTACTCCTCTAGTTTGTGATAATAGGTTACTAAAAAACTAAGAAACCTTTGAAATCTATCCTACTAAGGTAGCATGTGGATGTTTTCTCTGCCAACCTCAGCTAGGATGTTCCTTTCATAAATAAACAACTGCTTCCTGGTTTAGAGGTTTGCTAGCTAGTTTCACATTAGCATCAGCACCATCGCTAAGCTAGCTAAAGCTGGACTCAGATTCTTGCGCCAACACACAAATTTCCTCCACCCCAAGTCTTACAGCAGTTCTGGGCTTTTCCTAAGTTAAAATATTCATTCGTAATAACCCATAAAAAGATATCAGCCTTACTCTTTTCTGCTGGACACCGCAAACGATGAATGAGAATAATGGTTTAATGAACCAACATCCTCAGTTAAGTTCTAATCAAAATGGGTTTCCAAAAACACATCATACTGTTATCACACATTTTTTATTGAACAAAACATTTGCAAACAAATATGTTTGATTAAATGTGAAATAATTTTAAATTGTAGTATTTAATAGCTACGAATATTGTGATTTATAATGTATACACCAGTGGTGTCCAAACCTTTTGCCATACAAGCCTTAATCAGCGAGTTGAAAGTACTTTTGTGTCATGAAAATGTCTTTGTGTTTTTTTATTTAAAAATGCAACACTAATTTTGAGGTGATTTTTGTTTATTTTATATTTTTACCTGCTCAAGAAAAAATCTAAGTATTGAAACAAACAAATCAGTCTGATATTTGTAGAAAAGGGACCTATAAATGGTTTGAGGTCAGAAACATAGAAAGGATCTCACACGTCTCGCTTATTAAAAGGAAAGCATACTGTTTCCCAAATTTATAGCGATTATTGTTTTTTGTGTTCTTGGTCTATAATATTTTACTCTCAGCAACAAGAGCAAGATATGGGTCACTCTTACTTTAAAAACACTCACTGTATATAATCAAGTTTAATGAATAGGTGCATAGAAGTCTGCTTTGAGTAAAAGTATGGTCCTATTTGCTATGAAGTTAAAACCAAAGCTAAAAATCCCTGCATCTTTTATGAATGGCCTCACAACAATAAAAAAGTATCTGGCAGGCAAGTTTGCTAAATCCTTGAATTGTGGTCGCAGTCCAAACAAAAAATATTTCAAGGGTCACACTTTGTACATCCCTGATGTGTATACATGATTCCACAACAAACTCTCTGCAAAGTGCATGAAAAGAAACACAGTAAATTCAAATAGTTAATAAAATTATGAGTAGATATTTTTGCGCTTGTTTCTGTAATTTGCTGCAACTTTGTAATGTTTCGTAGTGCTTCCAGCATTTGTCTGTTTTATATTAACAGGCATTTTATTACAAGGTGCCCAGTTTCATGTGCCCAAATCCACTTGCACATTTTCCAGGCCTGAAACACCAAAGATAGAGATCGTCTCCAGCCTTCACACCACTCCTATTAGTCACACATTGAAAACATAGATAGACACACACACACATGCACACACCAAAGCAAACAAAGGACCTTTCTGTGGAGTCTCTTTAATGACACCCATCCCCTGCTCTATTTTGGGAGGTGACTATTCCTAGAGCCCCATTAATGTCATTAACACAGTCTCAAATTATTACACCATTATCTGACATTAGCACCATTATGCACGGTACTCAGTGCCTCTTTACTGTGCACCTGTGTGTGTGCGTGGGTGTGTGTGTGTGATAGAGGAGCGGACGTGCTGCTGTCCCTGATGCTCTGCAGGATGTGGCCTTGTTGAATGGACATTTATTGTTTTATGGACGTTTACAGTTGGAGAGTTACTGTAAAACTTTTTCTGCTTCCTCCTCACCTTCCACAGGAAGCAACAAAACTTTGAACGTGAAGCAGTGCAGCTCTCGATTAAAGACTAGTTATGTTTTTAGCCACCAAATGGAGACGGATTAAAAAGAAAAATGCTGATAAGTGATGGACAGATTCCTTTATTTGAGGTGGAATAATGGCTTGAGCGCATTGCATGGATTAATCAGGCTGAGCTCCAGAGGGATGAACCTGAAAAACACTCCTTAGATGGGATGTTTTTATCTGCACCTCATGACTTCAGGAGCAACTTGTAGGTACTGATATTAACAAAAATCTCGCTGTTGGCATTTTTATGTTACGTAAAAATCTCTCGCACAGAATTTAACCCCCTGCCCCATATATAGCATCCATGTAAAAAAAAATCTTATTTCTTCCCACAACGGCCGGCTATTTAAATCACTCAAGAGGTCAATTTGACCTCCTAATTTTTTTGGACTTTTTTGTTTTACAAAAAAATGTTGCAATAGTTGCAAGATTACAGACAGATTTGATGAACAGGCATCCCCACAAAGCAGGAGATATTTGTCATTTTTGCAGACTTCAGAATCTTGACATGAATTTAAAATAAACATTTGCAGATTTAAGACAATCTGCTGTCACACAACGTTATTTTTCCACTATGATGTTTCCACTATGATGTTTTTGGTCGGTCAAACTGAATTTCCCGTGGTTTCATAATGAGACAAAAGACTTCACCATCTCACGCAATGAAGAAATGCTACCTAAAACAACACTACAGAGCAGAGATGTTTGTATTGGTCTGTACTGTAACCCACCCACATTGTTTCTGCACCTGCTTGGATCTGTTTAAGCCATGCGGATTTGTATTTAACCCATTTTACTGATACCCCTAATTAAAGTCATGTGCAAACACATCCCTTCAGAGGTCACCTAATTAGTAAATAGAGCCCAATCAGTTTTTATCTAAATTTAAGTCCAGCTGTTCTTTAGAGGCCTCTAAGGTTTGTTGGAGAACATTAGAGGACAAGCAGCATCGTGAAGACCAACGAACACAGTAGACAGGTCAGTAGGTCATGGAGAAGTTTCAAGCAGGGTTAATATCCCAAGCTTTGGACATTACATGACGCACGCCTCAATCCATCTTCTCAAAACAAAGAGAGTATGGCACATTTGCAAACCCACCAAGAAAGAATTACACAGAGGGGCAGCCAACAGATAACTCTGGAGGAGCAGCAGAGATCTACAGCTCAGGTGGGAGAATCCGTTGACAGTATAACTATAATGTGTGCATTCCAGAAATCTGGCCTTTATGGAAGAGTTGCAAAAAGAAACCCATTGTTAAAAGAAAGATATTAGTTTTGTTTGCAGTTTCCCACAAGCAACAAAGAGCAGCTTCTTCCAGATGTTTGCGAAACACAGCAAACATCTGGAAGAAGCTCCTCTGGTCAGGTCTGGTTGTGAAAGCATTATGGTTTAGTAATGGCTTTCTTTAAGGGGGGCAAGGAAGCTGGTCAGAGTTGAAGGGAAGATGGGTTGAGCTGAATGCAGGTTTCAGACAGCAAATCTAAAGACACAACCAGAGCTACAATGGAATGGTTAAATCAAAGCACATATATGTGTTGGAATGGCCCAGGCAAAGTCCAAATCTAAATTCAATTGAGAATCTGTGGAGAAACTTGTAAATTCATCTTCACAGATTCTTCCATTCAGTTGGACTGAACCAAGCTATTTTGCAGACGGTAAACATTTTGTCTTTAGATGTTCAAAGCTGGTTTGTACCAGCTTTAAACATCAAAAGACAAAATGCAAAGCAAATGGTTGTTGTTCTAGAAAGTATTGCACTAGGGGGGCTGAAAACAAATGTACACTTTTTTTTCTAAAACTGAGAGAAACTTTCTTCCCACCTCACAGTTTGCACTGCTTTGTTTTAGCCTATCCCCAAAAATCCCATTAAAAAACACTCAAGATGGTACTTTTATGTGTGAAACTGTTAAAAGTGGTTTTCACACTAGTCAGGAAATACATGTTTTGCAATGTAGGAGGAACTATACCTTGGGTATATGGAAAAAAAACACAGGGACACAGCAAGAAGATATAAACTGTACAGAAAAACACTCCAGCCAAGATTAGACCTGGTGATGGGCTAGCTGTGAGGCACACACAACAACCACAGATCCATAAAGAGATTGTAACACTGCAGTGTCTGTGTTTTCTTTCTGCCAGTGATGTTCCATTTGATCAAAGTGATGTGGTCATAATGTTGGACTAAGTTTGGATGAGTCTTTGCCTCTGGGTTTAAAGATCAAAACATGACTACCACTACAATTACTTACTGTTTTACAAGGATCGGTTCCTGTTCTTTTATTTTATTCTATTCTCACGTTTAAAAAATCTTTAAGTTAGAAGAAAACTTTTGGGATTGTGTTTCCTATCCGTTCAGTACTGCTTTAAAAGTTTTTCTGCGGATATCCTCTTCAGGAGACTGCTCTCGAGTCAGTTCTTCCTGTTTCTGCTTCCCCGGCAGTGAGGACACAAAGTACTGCCAGCTTCCAGAACTGGTGTCTGCACTGTTTCCCCAACACTCACAGTTTCTTCTAGGATTTCCTCAATTGGTGCTCTGCTGGGAGGTAGAGCGCAATATAAATTCAACTCATCCCTGAGGACGTTGACCTCACATCACTTGGACGAGGGTGGAATACAGCCTCCTGTCTGAAAGAGACAGATGTTTATGGTTGCTGGTCAGCGAGGAGGTTTTAAAAGTTGTAAAGGCCCCACATTTCATCTCACCTGATTAATCCCGATTATCTAGAAATATACAGATTTTACAAATTCTTATGTTAGGAATACTCCTGAATCATTAAGGCCCCCCATCAAATATGGGGCCTATTTCCCCACTCTTACACTCCCTGCCAGTGCGGTGGTGGTTCTTGGTGTCCGGGGCTGGGTGCTTGGGTGTGTGCCGGCTCACTTCCGGTAGCTGCTTGGCGGGACCTGGGCCCCCTGGCTCTGTCTGGCCTCTGCTGTGGGATGGTGTGCCCTTGGGTCTCTGGGTCCATGGCTGGATCTTCTCCAGCGTAGCCGGCTGCCGACGGGGCCTGTGGGCTCATCACTGCAGCTCCCTGGGGCCTTTGCACTGTGGCTGCTGGGTGGGGCTCCTCTGTTCTTTTGGGTGATCGGTGGGTTTAAGGTGATCCCGGCGGTAGTCCTCCCGGGGCTCCGGGGGTCTTTGGATGTCTATGGCTCTGAACTCTTCGTGGGCAGGTCTGTGGCTCCTCATGTCCACTATTAAATATTCTTATGGAGAAACCTTAAATACGCAAGCACGTTCACACATACACCCACAGGTGTTTGGATTCAGGTGTTTAAAGATAGACGGACATACAGATATACTCTATATTGAGCTGCGGCTGCTACTAAATACATCCTGTAGTAATTAATACTGTGTACTTTTCTGTAATGTTGTTGTTATATATGCGTTTGTTTTTTGGCTCTCTGTCTTTTGTTTATTTTTCTCTCTTTCTGCCAGTGTACAAGCAGATGTCTAGGGTGTTATCTTCTATCTCTTTATCCTTTATCTCCTCTAGTCTTATCTCCTCTCACTTTTTAACTTTTTTCCCACCCGTCTCCCTTTCCTTCTTCTCTTTTTCCTTTTCGTTTCTGTCTCTGTGTCCAGTGAAACAATCCCAAAGCTACTTCTAATAAAGTATATATCATATATGGGTTGCTCTGTTTTGTGCTTTTTTTGATCACACATCGAACAAATTTGAACATATGACAAACACAAGTAAAATACATAAGACATTTTTCTAAATCCATGTCCATTCATTCATTAAAGAAAAGAACGTTGGTCCAAACCAATCTGACCATATGTGAGAAAGCAGACTCCCTCTTTATTGAATTGTAAATAAATTTGATTAATCACATTTTTTGAAAAGCTGAGGTCAATTTTCAGTAGCCAACCCACATAACCTTTGCTTGTGGTGCCAAAATGAATTAGGATAAAGTCCATTTATTTATTTATTTGATCAGGGACAATGTACAGAAAAAACATTAAACTCTAAGTAAAATGCATTGCACCAGATTCTAGCTTCTTAGCTAATTTCAATCTGAAGTCCCTGTGGCAGGTAAGAAGGAGAAGAAACATAAAAAACATGTTAATGCAGAAACAATGGCAGAAGGTAATCTAAGATTGTTTACTGTAGATAAAATACCGTCCAAATCCAATGTTACAAAACATACATACAGTGTTAATTATATAGGGCGATGGTGGCGACAGTGGTAGAGGTTTGTCCTGTAACTGGTGGGTTGCCGGTTTGATTCCCCACTCTGTCTGTCTCTGTCGTTGTGTCCTGGGGCAAGAAACTTCACCCTCCTTGTCTGCTGACAGTGGTCAGAGGGCTCGGTTCTGTCAGTGTGCCCCAGGGCAGCTGTGGCTACAATGTAGCTCACCACTGTCAGTGTGTGAATGTGTAGATGAATAGGTGAATGACTGATTGTAGTGTAAAGCGTTTTGGGGTCTCTGGGGACTTGATAAAGCAAGTGCAGACCATTTACATAAGATATAAACATTTATCCAGGTAAAAATACATCTTAAGAAGAATTAATGATTACATTCCCATTTGGTGGTCAACATTGTTACTCTGCACATCTGTTCAGAAGTCTGTAAAACAAAATATAACAAGACCTTGGAGAACTATTGAAGGAAGAATTGTTCTGACCAATCTTGATGGTGCTAAACTAATTATTTGGCCTGTAAACAATGACAAAATTTGAGATAGATGCACATAATTTATCCTAAGACATGTCCACTTTTTCTGTGGCACAGTCCCATTACTGCAATGCCAAAGAAAAGTGGGCAATACTGCAGAGGAAATCCTCAAGAATCTGATGAGTGTTTAGTGTTCTCTCTGAGATGGTTTCTGTGAGCTGCTTTTCCTCGGCCTTGGGAAGAATCTCAGCTGCTCCACAGTTTAAGACTCCTTTGCTAACTTTTATGATGAGCCAAATATTTTTATTGCGTATCAGGCCTGAACTTGTTCAATAATGAGGCCTTTTGGCTGTGGAGTCATGATGTTGTATTGCAAACAGAACAGATTTTGGCTTTGTCTAATTAAAATAAAAAAAAAAAACTCCTCTTAAGACAATGTCTTGATTGCATTGTCTTAAGAGGAGTTTTTTGTGGCTTGTGGCTCCAAACTATATCCTTAGTGATAATAGTGTAAAAGTTTCCTTATGTTGGTTCACCAATCTATCGCTATTAGAGGAGTACTTCAGACATTTTTAACTTGGGGTTCTGTAGAGTTGCTATCAGTGGTTGGTGTCTTACCTGCGGTAATTTAAAGGGTCTCAGTGTAGTACTAGAAACTTGTTCTGTTGGCTCACCAGAATCGGGCAAATGAAGTCGATTTCTACCATTTTAAACGGAGATGCACAGACTGGGCTTTTACTGGTCGAGATTGATTTATGTTTTTCTTTGAGTTCTGGCCGGTCAATTCTGCTACAGCAAATCCCAATTATATCTAAAAATTTAGATTGCAAGATTATCCACGTTTATGCATCGAAGCATATGTGCTTAACTTTTATCTGATTTTTATTAAACTCCTCGATGACTCGACGAAGCATTCTAGGAGTAATATTGACAGGCTGGCCTGTCCTGGGAAGGTTCAACACTGGTTACTCCATTTGTGTTTGAAAGCTCTCACTGTGGTATGCTGGAGTTCCAAAGAGAAATTGCTTAGTAATGATTTCTAAATGGATACATCTCAATGACTTTGTTTTTCATCTATTTTTGAATTGCTTTTTGTTAGGGCGTGATGTATTGCTTTTGATATTGTTTAGCCTACTTTATGTTGTCAGACAGGTTCTATTTCAAGGATTTGTTTTGGGGTCTACACATCAGGCAGTGATCAGGCCAAGTTATAGAAAGTAAACCTGAACTCAAAAAATGTGGCTAATCAAACTTAAAGAGTGAATCAACAGGGGGCAATTACATAGGACCAGGTTTGGATAGATTTATCCTTTAAAAATAAATAATCATTTGAAGACTACCTTTTGTAATTACTTAGGCTATCTTTGTCTGGTAAGATTTTTTTTATTATTATCTAAAATGTTTAAATGTGACAAAAAGCAAAAAACAAAAAGAAATTTAGAAGGGCTTTTCCCCAGCATCAGATACAGGGTGTCAAACCTAAAGCACTCACTTTTCATAACTGGTGTTCATAATAGTTTAGCCAGCCACTCGTCAGAGCTGATGAAAGAAACTGACTGATGGATTTTGCAAAAACACCTCTAGTCTCAAATATGTCTTAACAGTTTGTGCAGATGTTATTTTAGAAACCTTTAGAACACTGTCAAAATTGCACAAGATGGTTAATTGCAGATTAAGATGAATTATCATTGACAATAATAATGTTTAATGTGAAAAACATATTAAACACTGGAACGTGTTGAATGTTCCCAGGTAAGGCAGTGAAAAAATCTATAAAAATTTGGGTAAAAAGTCTGTAAAATCTGTGGGTTTTTTTTTTTACAAAACTTTTGCTTTGGAACATTACTTTATCTGCATTGCATTTAATGGCATAGGAAGATGCACAGCTTTAGGTAAATAAAGCTCCAGAATTGTATTCCAAAACATTTTAAACCTTTACACAGTGTACACAGAATTCAATCCTGGAAGAAATCCTGGAAGAGGGTGCAAAAAGCATTTAATCTTGTCTGTGCAGATGCTATGTCTGCACCTATGAAGGTCTCCTTGGATTAGCTCCACAAGATGCACCCTGTTTTATTAGCAGTTGGGGGCACTCATACATTGTATTAACTGCATTGAAGTTTGACCTCAGGTCATTAAGCATGAAAAGAAATGAGACAGTGACACCACGCTAAAAGCAACATACCCCATCCTGATGCACAACACTGTGAAATCAGCATTTTTCATCTCGGTGCATAAACTCTATTCAAAATGAGGGCACATAGTAAGTGACACTCATACTTCAAAGACATTCAAGGACTCAGTTTCTTCATGTTTCCATTAATGTGATTCATGTTTTTCAACATGGCAACATTCATGGATATATAAGAAACAGCTGGAAAGAGGCTTTAGAGTGCTGTATCTTACAAATATCATACTGTCCTTTCTTTGGACTCCCTCCTCTTTGTTTGGTAGTTCTGCTATTCACTGAGTTTACTGCAAACAGACCTTGTTCACTCACAATATTTTTAAGGGTGTTCCCCAAAGAAGAATCATATGTGTGTTTGATTCAGTGCCAGCAGGGCATCAACATTATGAGCGTTCGTTGTTGGCTTTGGCCTTGATTCTGAAGTACAGGAGAGGAAACATGTCAGTGGTTCAATGCCAATTATTTTGAGAACAAATTGGCTGATGGCCAGTTTGCAATGCATTTTGGGCATTGTTCTTTTTCTTCTTTTGCAGAATCTCATCAAAGAAGACCTCTAACAGAATGAGACAGAAATGTCAAGACTACTATGTTGTTTCTGTTGGCCTGTGTGATCTGTTTGGTCTCACAAACAGAAAATGTCAGAAAGACAATCCAAAATACTCCTGATTCTTCACCGACTATCTTGAGCAATCAGAGATCCATTTTTGGTTTCGGATGGAGAACCAATATTGGCACAATTTTTTTTTTTTGTGTCCCAAGCTTAAAACGTGTTTCTGATATAAATTCAAAGTAAACCAAACATAGCGATAACATGGATATATTGTATATTTTGTATCAGTCCTCTGGCTTTGCCTTATTTCACAGTATGAGTTGTACTTATTTGTGTGTTTGCTGCTGTAATTTACAGTAGTTGTGTCAGATTTTGATATTGCGGCCATAGAGAGACCATTACAAAAAAAGAACTGGGCTTCCAAAATCCTTGTACTCGTACTCGTACTCGTCGTCTTCCGCTTATCCGGAACCGGGTCGCGGGGGCAGCAGACTCAGCAGAGACACCCAGACGTCCCTCTCCCCAGACACCTCCTCCAGCTCCTCCGGGGGGAGCCCAAGGCGTTCCCAGGCCAGCCGAGAGACATAGTCCCTCCAGCGTATCCTGGGCCGTCCCCTGGCCCTCCTCCCGGTGGGACGTGCCTGGAACACCTCCCGAGGAAGGCGTCCAGGGGGCATCCGGTATAGATGCCCGAGCCACCTCAACTGGCTCCTCTCGATGTGGAGGAGCAGCGGCTCTACTCCGAGCCCCTCCCGAATGGCCGAGCTCCTCACCCTATCTCTAAGGGAGTGCCCGGCCACCCTACGGAGGAAGCTCATTTCAGCTTCTTGTATCCGGGATCTCGTTCTTTCGGTCATGACCCAAAGTTCATGGCCATAGGTGAGGGTAGGATCGTAGACCGACCGGTAAATCGAAAGCTTCGCTTTTCGGCTCAGCTCTCTCTTCACCACAATGGACCGGCACAGCGCCCCCATTACTGCGGCAGCCGCACTGATCCGTCTGTCGATCTCCCGCTATATTCTTCCCTCAATCGTGAACAAGACCCCGAGATACTTGAACTCCTCCACTTGAGGCAGGAACTCCCCTCCAACCTGAAGAGGACAAGCCACCCTTTTCCGGTTGAGTACCATGGCCTCTGACTTGGAGGAGCTGATCTTCATCCCAGCCGCTTCACACTCGGCTGCGAACCGCCCCAGTGCATGCTGTAGGTCTTGGCTAGAGGGGGCCAGCAGGACCACGTCATCTTCGTCTCTTCTTTCGCTTCCAAAATCCCTGTTTTGGAATTTCTTAACGACCCAAAGTGATCTATCTACATATGCCTTCTGCTATTAAAAAACAAAACAAAAAAAAACAAAACAAAACAAAACAAAACAAAACAAAAGTGGTTCGAAAGCTGCAGTGGCAGGAAGGGTTTGAAGCAGCAGGAGAGTGACCTCATATTGTGTTGAGGATTTCTTTTTTCTAAGGAAATGTATTTCTTCTAAGTGGCACACTGATAAGTCTGGTTAGGCACCGGAGACATCGACGCTTCATAATCCATCATCTCCACAATTTCCAACCGTCTTGGGCGGTTCCACCATGGGAACAGGAACAGAAACTCTACAATCAACAGCTGGGAAACCAGCAGCATGCGTCCGGTTTATTATTGGCTGGGCAACAGTTGCATTGTTTGTTAGTGTTGGGGCAAACGTTTTAATCTCCCTAGTTAGCAACAATATGACAGTGGAGGAAAAGCATTGTCAGGATAGGTGGGCACTTCCTTTTTGCTCAAGCTGTTTGCAGGAAACCACATGCTGATACTTGAAAACAAATGCAGAAACGCAAGAAATGATTCTGATGGCTTGTTTCATGTTTGAACCCTGATTTAATATAAAACTATCTACTAGTCAAAAGAATTACTATTTTTTCAAGTGGTCAGTTGTTCTGTATTTGTACATCGGATTTTTAAGTGAGTAGAAAATGAATCAACAGTTCTTGTCTGAATTAAGCTTGGGTGAACCCCTCCTTCTAAACTCATCTCACACCTCAGAACAGAAACATTTATTATACACACATCAGAAATATCACACCTTTCAACATTTTGTCATTTTGCAATCCCCAACTTCAATGAATCATACCAGGATTTTGTATATATCAGGAAACATGGTTTTCAAGAAAAAAAGAAACAATGCAATATAAGATGTACAGTACATATGCATTCATTCAAATTTACTCTGATTCCCCTAAATTAAATCCAATGCAAACAATTGCCTTCAAAATTCACTTATGGCTGTATTTGCTTACAAATGCACCCACCCATGTACAAAAAAATCTATAGAAGACTTGTTTGGATCATAATTATACCTTTTTTCTTTTTTTGGCCAGTTAGCCACATGATAATATAACTTACTGCCGCCCTGGACAAAGAGCAACATCGTCTATATGATAAATTGCCACTGGAAACAAATATGTCTTCTTATTAAAAAACATATTGTTCAAATAAAACTTAATTACACAAGCTGATACTGTCTATCAATACCTTCAGTCTTGCCCAAATACAATCCAGCACTGAGCTCAAAAGCATTACAGTGTCTTCTGGTTTTCTCATGAGCAGTAAGCTGGCTATGTTGCAGGTGCTGTAAGCTCTTCTGTCTACTGTTGTCCCCTGTTGGACAATTACATGCTCATCCACAGCTGTACTTTCAGAAAAAAAGCCTGGCATCTGTGCAACATTCTCATGAAGTGTACTTACTGCTATTTTACTTTCAGCCTTGGTGAACTAATAAGTATAGTATGAAGATCTTTTTAAGACTACCCAACCCTGTCTCACATCTGTCTGTCTTCCTGTTGTCTAAGAAATAGTTTGTGGAGGCTGAACAGCATGTTGTAGCAGGGCCTGAACTCTCCATCTATCAGCTTCAATCAGTGTCTACACCAGGGGCTTTGAGTGTTTTCCAGAAGTTCTGGAAAGTCTGACCATTTGAAAACGTGAAAATTACTGTTTATATAATCCAACACTGCTGAAATGCTGGATTTCCAAATTCCTTATGCAAAAATGTTTTTACCATTTGACCTATAAATTGCAAATGGAGTGCAAATTAGGGCCTATTACGGTATTCTGTAGATTAGCTTTAAGTAGAGTATTAGTGAGTTAACATGCTGCATTCCTGGGGACCAGTAGTTCCTTCAGTTCACTGAAAAGAAAATTACAGCATTTTCCTCTGTCCTGGGGCCAGTTGCATTAACAATGTGTACACCCAAAAATCCAACAGCATGTGCTGTCAGATTGTGTACACATCACAGGCTCCTCTGAACAACAAACAAATGTTTCATCGATTTTAAGGAAAAAAGATTTAGGGAAAATTTAGCTTATGAATATGTTTGTAGCCTAATTTTTAATATATGCTCTAAAAGACTGTTGAGATTTTCAAGATGAGTTTGAAATCTGGCATAAGATGATCAGTTGTATACAAGGCTCTACTTTCGATATATGTATAATTTGCTTTCTCATGTCTTAGTATTACAGTTACATTGTATTTATGTCAACTGATAGTTTTTTTTGTCTGTCTCTCATAAAATTTTGAAAACCCTTTGCTGAACTATTTGCTATTAACAAAATACAGCAGATGACATATTTTCTATCCTTCACTCGTGTTTTAGTTTCATATTTTTTAAAATGTGCTATAAAACACATTTATGTGTTCTGATGGGATATGCAAAAAATATTCATGTTTACATTAAAACACTGCATTAATCATAAAACCATTCTGTTTCTTTTACGCATCGTGGTAGAAATATTTTCTCATGGTCGTTAGCAATAGGGACAAATATAATCACCACCTCATCTGTAGAGGTCAAAGTGAGGTCAAATATATACAGGAAGTGGCTTTGTAGAAAGGTCATGCATGTGATGACCTTTCTACAAAGGTCATAGACTATCCCACTGCAAGCAGCAGAAAGAGTCCTTACTGTCATTGATGACTCTTTGAGTGGATTAAAAACACAGAAAACAGAAAGCTGCCGTGCGAACAACAACATATTCAGGCAAAAACTCTGAAAACATGAGGAGGAGGAAACCAGATGAATTGATGGCGTGCCGGCAAGGACAAACTATTTTTCTCTCTCACACACACAACTGAAAGCATGCATACTCAGCAATATTTCCACTTTCACACACTCACAAGAGCATATTCACTCAAATATACTGTTGAAATCTGTCTCTCCCTTGCACACCATTGAAAGCATCCCCATAACCAAGCAAACTGTTATAGTTTACATAGGAGGTCCTGGTAATATTTGTGAGAGGTAAAACATGCCTGTGTTAAACAAAGCTTATCTAAATGAGAGGTCATACTAAGACAAAATGGGAGGTCAAAGATAGTTGTGTTTGTGTTTGCATGAGTGTAAATGAAATACCAAAGTGGTTTAAATGAGAGGTTATCCAAATGTAAATGAGAGGTAATACTGGTAGATAAGAGGTTAGTATAAATAAAAAATTATATTAGGATAAATGAGAGGCTATGTTAGTTTAGATGAGAGGTTATATTGGTATAAGAAGTTACAGTAATGTAAATGAGAGCTCAAACCAGTGCAAATAAAAGCTTTCACTAAACTAGGATAAATGAGAGATTATGTTAGTTTTATTTAGATGTTATACTAGGTGAAATGAGCAGCCACACATGTACCATATCTCACAGAAGCGAGTAAACCCCTCATATTTTTGTAAAGATCCCTTTTTATGGGACAAGGCTGAAGATGTGATGCTTTGATACAATGAAAAGTAGGCAGTGCACAGCTTGTGTGACAGTGTACATTTTCTGTCCCCTCAAAAGAACTCAAGAAACAGCCAATAATGCCTACACCATTCATTCCTTCAGACCCTTCATTCATGACAGTAGAACTAGATTATTTGTTCTTTGTTGTTGGTCTTTATTTTGATGTAAGTTTGATTTACAATAAAGTTAAACATCAACTCAATTAGAGGCTCAGTGATTTTTCTCCTAGTGTCTGGATCATGCTTTGATATTTATAGTTAACAATAAACCAGAGCTCCGAAATAAGTCAAACTGCTAAGCTCCTGGGCTTTTTAAATGTGTAATATTGATCCTACTGTGGTAAAGGAATTAATTTCAAATAGGTAAATGGATAATCTAATTGTTTACATGAAATGTGAAACTGATTTTTTGATTATACACTGGTATAAATTAATATATCACTAATAAACACTACAGTGACAGTTTTGCTAACTGCATTAAGGACCTCCAGAAAAATGTGTTTTCTTCAAACTATCCTGGTTTATTTTCATGGATGTAGCCGAAGGAAGGTTTTTGTTGACAGTGTTCATACAGCAAAAAAAAAAATGGTGCACGATGGCACAGTTTATAGCACTGTTGCCTTGCAGCAAGAAGGTCCTGGGTTCGAGGGCCAGCCGGGAGTCTTTCTGCATGGAGTTTGCATGTTCTCCCCGTGCATGCGTGGGTTCTCACCGGGTACTCCTGCTTCCTCCCACAGTTCAAAAAACATGACTGTAAATGGGTCTCTCTAAATTGCCCTTAGGTGTGAATGAGTGTGTGCATGTTTTTTTGTCTTGTATGTCTCCGTGTTGCCCTGCGATGGATTGGTATCCTGTCCAGGGTGTACCCTGCTTCTCGAACATAGACTGCTGGAGATAGGCACCAGCTCCCCCGTGTCCCACTATGAAAGAAGCAGTATAGAAGATAAATGATTGAATGAATGAAGACCAAAAATGAAGAATGAAACGTATTTCTCATGAAAGTGTTAAGCTATTGAGCCAATGAACCCTGATCTTCTCCCTCTGGCTGTAAATTTATTAGCTGTTGAACCACTACTGGGATTACTTTAATCCATGACTGTTATCCACAGCTTTATTCTTTCCGCTCAAGTTAACTTTCACAGATTTTCATCCCCACTGGGAGCAGTGAAGTAAGTGCTTGAAAAAAAAGCGGTATTTCATTTAATACATTAAGTGGTCTTTAATCATCTTGGTTGTCATCTTGGTTGTTATTTTGTCATGTCTCCTCCATCCTCTCAACTGTAAACTCCAGATTGAAAAAAAAAAATCAACCATACATCAGAATGAAGTGACATAAACTGAAGACATTACAAGACTTCTTATCGAGAATTTACTCACAATTCCAACCTGGGCTGAATCAGTCTGCAACACTCTCTGCACCACCACTAAATAAACCTTCAGAATGGCAGGGACTTAAACGTTTATATGGACAGACGACAAGATTCAACTGTTGCTTCAGGTGACTTTGAATTATAAAACAAGATTTCAAGAGAACATCCATCGGCTTCTTTTATACTGTGCACTTTATGAGCTCCCACAGAGGAGGAGGTTAAGTTTTTTCTGTGTACAGGACAGCAGAGATGGGACGCTTCCACTTTGGAACCGTTTCCAAATTGTGCCGGTGTCAGTAGAAACGCAAGAAACTGGTGTTTTTACCAGAAGATTTCATGTGCACAGGGACATGGATGGAGGAATGGATGAATGAATCTGGAGGCGATCAATTGGAGTAAACTGATTATCACCACAGTTAAAAACACATCATTCTGTCAGCTAATGAAATGGCTGCACAGATAACAGCAATAGCAAATCAGTTGTTGTAAAGTTTATTTATTTCTTCTTCCTCTTCATCTTTTTAAACATTTATTGGCAGTTGGCATTCAGCAAGTTTACCACCCCAAACCCGTATGTCTGTTTACCTTTCAAACTGTCACCTTGCAAGAGTTTGTGCCAGAGTCTTGTGTGTCGGTTTGATTGGCTTCAGTAGGTTTCACATAGTATATATTCTGGGATCCCTCATCAGACACATTTGTTAGGTGCGCAATGACCAGACCTTCAGTCATCATACAAATTTCTGGTACACTGTTTTGACTTTTCAAAATCTGAAAAAGGAAAGTGTTATGTCCCCAGTTTTAGTCTCGTTGTCATGAAGAACTATGGGATAATGGACTCTTAATGGACATCTTTTGCAGAATTTCCTCTGAAGACAGTCCAACCTAAAAGAAAATTAATTCTAACAAACTAAGTATCTTTATAATGCAACTTTAAAATGATGATTTGGTCAGCAGATGAACTGTCCAAGACGTTGATTGTTAATGCAGTTATTAAATGTAGGTTATATAATAAAATTAATGTAACTGCCATCATAATAGTCTTTATTAGAATGTTTTTGAGTGAAAATCTCATTGTAAATGGGATTGTTTTTCTGTTTCTGTTTACACATCTACATGACAACAATGTATTTGCGGTATGTTATTTTCTTCTGTGGGTCTTAAACCGGATCTGTTGTGCTGTGCGCGTGTGCATTAATTTCAACTGATTTCAGTCATACTGCACAAGTACCAGGGGTTCCCCATACAGGAAGATTTCATTTTTCCTGTGACAACAAAACGTTAAATGCTGGAACCTGTTATCAAATCGTGCCGTTGTCAGAGAAAACATGCAATGTTGTTGTGTAGATGAAGCGTAAAAACACAACAAGAGTCTAAATGCTAGTTGCATTGTGTGTACAGTCACATCATTAACTGATCGGTGGTTGTCAAATTTGTTAACATTGTTAATTCTTGCTTGTAAAAACACTGAAAATGATCTAAACGTGTGTATTGTAATTAGGCAGTTACTCATATACAGTCTATTATACACCAGTTGTTGGACTACAAGTAGTGTGAGTTATCACGTGCAAAAGATGATGTCATCACACCATCTTTTGCAAAAATCTCTTTTCTGCCTTTGTTAATTTCTATGAAATTACAATCACTGCTTCAAAAAGCAATTTAGGAAAACTGAATTATACCTCTAGAAAAAACTGTGCATATTTTTACAAATCTGTAATAATATTGATAATAGTGCACCCAATGCTTGTTTTTAGTTAAATGCACTCAGCTTTGGTACTAACTCATGCTACACACACAAACACTTAATGTGAAGTTATGCTTGTTTTTCTTGTTTTTTTGTGGTCATGTTTGCCCCGTCTACAGGGAAGTCAAAGCATGGGATTGTCTGTCGATCGGCACAAATGGGTGTTGGGAGGGACAGATGTTTTCCCCAAGGGCATTTTCAGATGCTGCTTGGGAACAAAGATGCCTAAAAAATCTTTTGTCCTTAAACCTAAGGATAGTTCCTCTGCTTATAAGGCTACCCTTCTCAGTGTGAATATGTGAGTGTGTGTGGCATCTGGCAAGGAATGTTGAGAATTTGTCCACCAAGTGTCCACAGTGGCTTCTAGTGCAGGGTGTTTGTGTGCAGATGCAAATGTCTAGTTCGTTTTTATAACCTAGGGGTTCAACTTCTCCTTATGAAGCTCTCATGCATCCCATTACTAACTGGCAGACAGTGTAATTGGAAGCACGTAGCTGCCAGTTGTTTTTCTGTCAGATAAGCATACATTGCGCCTCATTTCACAGTGGGTGTTTCATCTACCTTACAAGCAAGAAGAAGTTCCAATGATTAGAGAAGAGGCATGAAGATAACAAAGTCAAATAATATTGCCTTGCACCAGTCAATCTGATTTAGGGTCATCTTTGCACTATCGCAGTGTGAGATTCTGCTCTGGCAGCGGAATCAGAGCTTAAACACCTCTGAGCTTGCAAAATGCCTGCCAAAGTCGCAGCTTTCATTCATCTGCAAGCAATTTGTGTGTATGTATGTTGTTCTCAAAGCTGCCGGATGGTTTTTTAAGTTGACAAAGCTTGTAAAAAAAGACACGGCAACTCTTTTGAAATGACTAACATCATCGTTGGCCTGTACGGCATCCTGTCAGAATTTATGTTGCTGCTTCTCAATCTGGGCGCTTTGGGTTTGGCTGCGTTAACAATTACAGCTGTACATCTGCTTTACATCTTGTTTTCCCTTCATGTGAAAAACAGCCACAGCATCTGCTATCATCCTGATCAGGAAAGGAGGAAAAAAAGGTAAGAAATTTGTTTTGAAATACCAAAAATGTATGTCTACATTACAACCCTGAATGCTTATAGTTTAAATAAAGGTCATATAGAAGAGGATGCAAGCATAAACCAACATGATAGCTACAGAGCGATCTATGCAAAACCAGCCGTCACAGAGACAGTTTCTTCGCCCAGGCAGTCTCTGATGAACACTTAACAGGCAGAGTGCCCAGATGCACTGTTTCAACCTTGTCTTTCTGTTTAGTAAAAACACTCTATATATACATATTTCCAATAAAAATCTATTTTTATTTCCCTTTTTGTGTACACTACTCACAAAAGGTTAGGGATATTTGGCTTTCATGGAAATTTCAGGATGAACCTAAAATCAACTTCATGTGACCTTTGCCAAACTTTTGAATGCACATGTCCAACTGCACATGTCCAGCTAACAAGAGCTTATCGGCAGGTAAGGTGTACCCATGAATTGAAATTTCCTGATCCAATCAAAATTTGTAATTAAACATTTTTCCTTATCATGCTGTTCATGTTTTGACATTATGAGACCATGATGATACCTACCAAGTGGTCAACAGTATCTCTCCATTGCGATGCTTCAAACAGGATGTTCTCAGACAAAATGACCACTGAGCTTAGAGTGTCACAGAGTGTTCTTAACAGGTTGCAACAAAGATGCAGAGAGACTGGAATAGTCACAGAAAGACATAAAAGTGGACGTACTTTGGTCACATTCTGCACTAATGACCGCTTCATTGAGAACAGTCCCCGTGAAACGGGTGATTAATGCCCCTCAACTCCATGTACATTTAAGGGAGGTGAGAGGCACCCAAGTGTCACTTCAGACCACGTCACTGTTTGAATAAGATAACCCAGACCCCGGGACATATCACTCCCCAAGCAGAGGCCTGACCGAGCCCATGGGTCCAGGCCCTGGCAAGCAGCCACCAGGAGTGAGCCAGCACACACCAAAGCAACCAGCCCCAGATACCGAGGACCACAAGTACACCGGCGGGCAGAGATACCAACCACCAGAAGGTAGTGTGGCGGGGAGGGAATAGGCACCACATTTGATGGGGGCCTAAACTGATCCAGGAGAGGGAGCAGCTCAAGACCCAACCTGACACAAAAAACAGGCACACACAATTGCAATCACACATCCCCCCCCTCATGCGTACACATAAAAACACTCACACCCACGCACCCAACGTAAAGACAAACAACAATGGACGTCGTACACTCATTCACACTCCCCATACATACTCTATACTCCCAGGTCCAGGTGCCGATACCCCATAGGGACAACCAGCCCACGGACCCAGGAGGTGGTCCCCTTCCCTCCGGGGGTTGAGACAGGCAGACCGCCCCAGCACCTGAACCTGGTCTGGGCTAGCCCGGGCTCGTGCCTGAACCTGAGCAACCCCAGCACGGACCCCGACCCCCCCATCCTCATCCGGGGAGGGGGCCATGTACAAAAGAGGGGTCTGCATGGTCCAAACAAGCCCACCGACCAGAGCCGCCACAGAATAAAATAGTCCCAACCCCCAACAAGTTCCGATCCCAACCCCATGAGCCCTTCACCCCCAATGAACCCGACATGAATCTCCCCACTGGGCCAACCCCCAACCAGGACACAGATATCGAACACATGCCCCTGAACCCAAACGGCATGAATCACCCCCCTACAGCACATGGGCACACATCCCCGAAAGGTCGACGAAGCAACACCCACACAGCGCAAGCTCCATACACAGCCCCACTCCAAGCACCCCCGCCGCATCCCACCCCCACCACACAGCGCGCCGTGACAACAAGGCAAGGGCCCCGAACAATGCTCTCCCACCCCCCGCCCACAGGCCCAACATGGCAGACACCGTCGAGCACCGAGCTCACAACGGAGCCCCCGACCCCACACCAAGACAGGACAAACCGACATCCAAGAAGAGGACACAACCCCCCTCACCCCCCTCACCCCCCTCACGCCACCCCCTAGCCCGCCACCATGATCCCCCCCCCAGACACAACAGCCAGCAGAGCAGCACATCGCCAAGTCCACCCAACTATTGGGCCACCGTCAGCAGTCCCAGCCCATCAGTCCGTGAGAGGTAAACATGCACCAGCCGGGTAACCGGGCCGGGCAGGCCAACCGCTCCAGGCCAAGCACATCTCATCAGCCAGCCCAGTGCGGACACAAGACACGCTCCACTGCCCCACCCACCTGACCGCTAACCGTAGCCCTGCGCCCGGCCAGGGGCAAGAGCCACAGAAGGAAGCATTAGAGGAAGGCCACCACAGCACGCCAAGGACCGGGCACCCTGCTGAACCCACACCCAAACTTTGGAGGAGCCCCAGGATGCCGGCCACCCACGCTCCCTCACGGCACACCCCACCCCACCAAGCAAGCTGGCCAGCCCCCCCATCAAAGCGAAGCCACATCTCACTCAACACTGCACACTGCCTGGCCAAGACCCCCTCGCTGGAGGCTTGGCTCCCCAACCGGCGGACCGGGCACCAAAGCCAGGGACCGAGATCCAAGGCAATCCAAACGATCCCGAGAGGGCCGAAGAGCCAGCCCCAGCACCAGACAACCCCCAAGACCTGAACCTCAACCCCAGCCCAGATCCTGACCAGAAGGCCCGCTCCCTCTCCCGGCCTCTGATCCCAGACGGCAAACAGCAAACGAGGGTGGGAAAAGACCCCAAGCCTAACTCTGCCTGCTCAAATGTGGTGTTGATGCGTGTTGTTGTAGTGTGCATTTAAAAAGAAAAATGGGTGGGGAAGAGGGTCTGCCATGCCCCCCCCCACCCCACCCAGAACCCTAAATGTCTACATGCAACTTAACCCTTAGAGGTGAGCGCAGGCACCAGAGGATAGGGTAATAAAATACTCTTCCTCTTAGTGCCATTGATCGCACTCATACCCAAGGCCCTACATATGAATGCCATGAAAATGTTATAAATGAGTATCTCAGTTGTACAATAAAATTGGTGCACAGGCTGCCATGGGACCGCAAAGATGGAAATCCCTTGCGGCACGCCAATGACTCACCTGCAACCCAAGGCCCTACATGAGTGGTAGTGTGATGGAGTGGGCGGAGGGAGGTGTCTGGGGATGGGGAGGCAGGGACTAGTGGGTAAAATGCTCTCCCAGGGAGCCAGCTCCCCTGCTGACCTCAATAGGCACCCCCGTTTGCCGAGTTCCAACAAGGGACGGAGGCATATGCACATCCATCGGGCGAAAGGCTCGGGACAGGGACCAGGCCCCAAGAACTGACAGAAAACCACCAGGACCAACACCCCCAGCCCCCCCCGGAACCATCCAAACCCTCAAACCCCGATCCCCAGCCCTGACACCCAGTCCCCTGCCCGAAGGAGCCACCAACCCCAACAAAAAGGAGCCAGCCGGAAGCATGACCAGCATCGACCAAGAGTGCGGCCCCACCACAGAAAAAAGAGCAGACCAGCCAGCCCAGCGCAACCAGAATACACCACACAAAGGAGGGCACATGACCAACATGCCCAACCACCCCTGAACCATGGGGCAGAGCCAACAGAGCGCCCAGTCTCCGATACCCGGCACCAGACCCCAGCCACAACCAGGCAAGCAGGGCAACAAAACATGTCCCACACCAACACCGAGGCCGCCAACAAGAAACACCTGACCCAAAATGGCATGCCCACCCAAATGCAAGCCTTGGACCAGCATAGGCACAAGCACGCCCCACAGACAATCGAGCCGAGACCACCCGGGGCAGGCAGGCAGTCAAGCAGACCAAGCAATGCACCACCCCGCCCAGCCCCGTGCCCAAGGGAAAGACACCAGCCTAACAAGCAGAAGGGCGGCAAAGAAAGGCCACAGGACCCACAGCAAAGAGGCCGCACTCCCCCCCGAGATGCAGAACCACCAACATCCTTGCCAGCCAAACAGTAACGACAGAGCCAAGCCAAACTGCAGTTCCCCCTGAGCCACAGCAACACCACACATCCTTACATACATCGGTAGGGGCACGGTGAAGACCACCAACCCCAAACACCACCCACCAGGAACCACCCAGCAGACAAGCAATCCCCAGCTCAGCATAAGGCCGAGAGGCCCGATGCAACCACCGAGCCCAGCGATGCCCGCCCTGCCGTACAAAACACGGAGGCCAGCGCCACACACAGGACCACCACCCCTACACTACAGCATGCCAAACAGCGGAGGACAGTACGCATTAATGAGCACCCAAAGTAGAAGCCATGCACAAAGCCCACACCATGCAAGTGCACCCCCACCAGCCCTCCAAAAACAAAGCCCCCTGCAAAAGTGCACCCACGTGAGAAGAAGACCCATAGCATCCAGGTCCAAGAATATGCCCAACCCCCATGCCCCTGCCTGAAGTAGCCCTGCGAGAAAACCCACACCGAAGCCCACAAAAGGCAGAGAGCCCATAGAGCCTACACCAAAACCCACCAAGAAGCCGAGACCAGTCCACCCCGAGATCCGTCCCGGCCAGCCTGCCCGCCAAACCATGCAGACCCCTCCAACCCCCCTCCTCCAGACAGAACCGGGACCGGCGTCAGGAACCGGAATCTAGACAAGGAACCAGAACTGGAACTGGAACCACCCAGGTCCAAACGATGCCCATCTCCACCCAAGGCTAACCATCCACCTCCATCCTGGAAGAAAACCACCCCAGCATTCGAACAACTCCCAGAACACATAAGACATTAGACACCCAGGTTGACTCCACCTCGCCCCCTCCCACAGATCCTCCGCCCCGCCAGCAGAGTGCACTCCTTGAAGGAGAGAGCATCTGCAATGAGATGGTACCTACCTGCCAGTTTAGGAGACCCTTATGCCCACCGATGCACCGAAGGCCCCCGGGCCGGTGCCGGATGCCAGAGCATGCGCTGGCCCAAAACCCTAGTGACATACCTGCCCGGACCCAAGCCCCCCCCAGCCCAGCCAGGACCCCAGCCCAGGGGCAACACCCCCCAGGAACCCAGAACCCCCAAGTCCATCACAGATCCACCCAGGAGCAACCCAGCCACCAGGCCACTAACCTATGTCCGCTGGTACAGGCTCCCCAAAAGCATTGCATGCAGCCACCAGATGGCGCCCTAGAGAGCCACCAAAGCCCCAACCCAGTTGGGGCCACATCCCCCGATGCCAGACCCCACAGAGACCCCAGCCCAGGGACACCCCAAATGCCCCAAACCCAGACAACCCCCCGCATCCACCACAATGCCCCACAGGACAAAGCCAAAGGTGCCGCACCCCCACTAGGTGATGGAGCAGATTAAAGGGGCCCAAAGATATTGATCTGATGAGAAGGCAGAGGCTGTCTTATAAGACTTATATAATCCAACAGAAGGTTTCTGTACTGGTTAATGTTAAGAAGGTTTTTATTTTTCCAATTCATGAGGATAGTTTTCTTAGCAATACATAAGGCAGTGAAAACCATGTGAGCTAAATGTGTCTCTATGGTGACATCATCTAAGTTGCCCAACAAGCAAACTGAGCGGGAAGGTGAAATATTACATCTCAGACACTTTGATAAGTCTTCACATATCAGGCGCGTATATTGCCTGTGCAGTGAAAGCAAGTATTAGACGGTGCAAAACCCATCCTGAACATCCGTTGACCTGTATAGTATACTCAATGAAGGATTTTATATTGTATTAATTGTAGACTGGTGTTATTAGTCATTTTAAAAGTTCTGGAACATATCCGAGACCAAAATGTTTGGTCAAAGTTAACTAATAAGTCCACCTCCCATTTCATAATAGGAAGGAAATTGATTCGTCTATACTAGACAGTGTCCTGTGTATTTTAGACATTAATTTGGGGGGGTTGAGTTTTAGGAACTCTAGTACACTTGATGGCATTTGTAACCCAACGTTTGTAAGCCTAAATTTATTTTTCATTATAGATTTAATTTGTTGATATTCTAAAAATGTATTCTTGTCCATCCCATATTGTATAATTAATCTGTTAAATGGGATGAACTGAATTCCTTCAAATATATGTTCCAGGTATTCCTTTACTCCTCCCTTCTGGAAAGTTTGTCATATTATTTTTTGTAGGATGTCAGGGTTGTTCCAGATGGGTGTGCATCCGCATGGGATTAGTGAAGAACCTGTCATTTTTAGATATTCCCACCATGCTGTCAGAGAGGTGCTGAAATTGAGGCTTTTAAAGCATTCATGTCGTTTTATATTTGAGCTAATAAATAGTAGATCTGAAATCTTAATATTATTGCATAATGTCTGTTCCACGTCTAGCCAGGATTCATCTAGAGGACTGTGTTTAAACCATTTTGAGATGTATTGTAGCCTGTTGGCTAAAAAGCAATGATGAAAGTTAGGCAAATCTGGTCCTCCTTTATCTTTGGTCTTTTGCAGCGTTTTTAAGATAATACGCAGGGGTTTATCTTTCCAAAGAAATTTAGCGATGGAGGAGTCCCGAGATCTAAACCAGTCAGATGACGGTTTATTTGGGATCATTGAGAATAAGTAATTAATTTTTGGCAAGACCATCATTTTTATTGAAGCAACCCTGCCCATGAGTGATATGGGTAGAGATTTCCATCTAGTGAGATCATCTTCCACTTTTTTTAAAAGCGGGATGTGGTTTAGTTTTGTTAAGTCTGCCAATCTAGGAGAAACATTAATACCCAAGGATGTAATATTCCCTGACTGAAGTTGTATATTAAGGGAACTGTGGAAAAAACAGTTAATTGGAAGAACTGTTGATTTCAACCAATTTATAGAATAATCCGAAATTCTTGAGAAAGAATTTATCAATCCAATTACCTGAGAGACAGCGAATGCTGGAGAAAGAGTAATACATCATCTGAATAAAGACTGATTTTATGTTCAATATTCATGTATTTTATGCCTTTAATGTTATTAGTTTGCCTGATTGGTGCCGCGAGCAGTTCAATAAAATTTGAAAATAATGAGGGGGAAAGTTCTTTGTAGAACTATGTTGGGAATCCATCTGGGCCTGGAGACTTTTTATTGGACATGCTTGTGAGAGCTTCTTGGATTTCGGCTACAGTCAGTGGTACATCCATGGCCATCGCTTGATTATCTGATAATTTAGGAAGTGTTACTTTATCCAGGAATTGATTAATGTCGCTATCTGACGGGTCTATCTGTTGTGAGTATAAAGCTTGATAGAAATCTCTGAAAGTGCTGTTTATTCTTTCAGGATTATAAATTGTATTCACTGTCGAGTCTTTAACAGCAAATATATTTATTTAAAGTTTGTCTTGAAATAATGAAAAAATTTATTTAAAGGGTGATTTTTTTTTTTTTGATTATTAAACAGGATCGGCCATTACGCACCGTCTACGCTTATGCATTTCAATCCTTTTATTAGTGGTATTTTAAAGGTATGTGTTTGATTCTAATGATAAGCTACAAGTTTCTTTCGTTAGCCCCAACCGCTAACAGCTAAGAACACGTGCTTGCTACTATGAGTCAGCTGAAGATCATTTACCCAAAAAGGTTGGTAGTTTTCAATCTAGGAAATAATATTTCCCTAAATATTATTTTCCTAATTTGATAACTTAGTAAACACCATTAATACCCATTTATCCAGAAAAATTTGGTTCTTATAGGAAATAATATTTCCTTAAATATTATTTGAATATTACCTTAATAATGTTTCCATAAATATTATTTCAGTAAATAAAGGCAGCTAATTAAACACCATTGAGAATTGGTCATCCAGAAGGTTGATTTTATTCAGCAAATCATTTTTTAAAATGTTTTCCCAAAATGTTTCATCTGATCATGCATTGCGAATGGTTGTTTAAAGGCATACCTATTATTGCCTAAGTTGGTTCCAAGACTAACTTAACTTTATTTCTAGATTCTTCAAGATAATCCTTAGTATTCAGACATGGTAATATTACATCACTCTTTCGGTCATGGTTTTCAACCGTCTTTGATCAACTTGTTATTCTTTCATTCTGCTTGGTAGTTTAGTTGGTTTGTTTTAGCATAGCAAAGAGTTTGTTGATTGAAATATGTTTGACTTTCAGTTGACTTATTTTTTTAAATAAATTCTTGTATTTTAAGAAATTGTGTGAATTCATTCTATGTATGTACAGAGGTTTGCTGTTCAATAATACCAGAGCTTGGCTCACCCTTTTCTATTTTGTCCTAATTGTCGGATTTCTGGGAGTTTCTTTCTGTTCACCTGTTTTACCTGCTACTAACCCCATCCAACCTCTAGATGGCACCAGACGCACGGTAGGAGCTGAGTCCACAGGTGTTTTCCATCAGCCTCATCAGGAGAGGAGCTTAAGTACCTAACGTTGCCAACACTCCGGTGCCTGAGTGTTAACCTACAGTGGTAACTCTAGCTGGCCAAGACAAGTCTCCTTGTGATTTTTTTCTGAGTACTTACCTTCTCGTGTCCTCCTTCTCAGGTTGCCTCCAGCTCTGAGCTTCTTATCCAGTGTGCGTATGCAGAAGATCCAGACTCTCTCTCCGCAAGAGAACTTCACGGATTACCTTCTCAGTTGGCTGCATTCGGGTTTCAAGTCTCCTCTCGCTACCTGTGAACGAACCTGGCTCACCCTCTACATGCAGAACAATGGCAGAACACTCAGGCCAATCTGACCCAGCAGATACACTCAGGAGGACTCTTTCAGATCATAGCCTCCAGATCCAGTCCCACGGAAACTCACTTTGATCACTCCCGGGAACAACCCCACAAAAAACCCAACTGATTGAATAGATGTCCTCTTTACCCCAGCAGTCTCTGGAACAGTCAAAAAGCCCCGCTGCATCAGAAAGGCGCCGCTGAGCCCCGCCGTCTCACAGCAAATTTTCCCTCATCCCCGTGAGGGTTATTTTCCCCCTAATCTGGGGGAATTTTTCCCGGGTGAGGTTGGTAGTTGTGGAGGTTTCCCCTACGGGGTGCCCCTATTGTTTTAACGCTCCCCCACAATTTTTTCCCCCAAATGATGACGTTAAAATCTCTTTTATTTTAGGACTCCTTTTCCTGGAAAGGCACCAAAAATTTTGGGTGAGGCTCGCTTTAACCCGATCAAAACCCACTTCGGCTGCACTTATAATGATTTTATACCCTAAATTCAAGAAAAGTTTTGAAACCAATTTAGATCAGACAATACAGGCCCATCATCTGTGGGCCTTTTTTAAAAACAAAGAAAAAAAACCAATTACAGAGTTTTTTATAGAGTTTTGGTACACTAGCAGCTGCTTCCCGGTTGGGTCCCTCGGTCTTTAAAAGCCGCCTTTTTCCCACCCCCCTTGACGAAATTCTTGAAGGATGAGTTATTTTTGCAAGATGAAACCCAAGACTCTAAATTAATTTTTTAGCTTTAGCTACTCGAGTTGATAATAGATTGAGAGATAGGAAAAAATTCAGTTTTGAAAGGGTTTTGCTGTGAGATCACAGGCACCCCTGAGTTCAGCTGCAGCACCTTGGCCCCTAAAAACCACTTTACCCCTTCTCCGAACCCATGAAAATTGGGCCCGGACTTGGCTCTTCCCAAAAAAGGGGAACGTCAACGAAAAAATTGAAATCCAAGCAGTGTTTATACGGGGCACACACGGACACTTCATCGCCTCTTTGCCCAGTGTGAAAAAAAAGAGGGGGGTCCGCCAGTTGTAAAAGGGACCTGACGGACCTTTTCCCCCCCCTACCAAATAACAGATTCACCATACCAGCTACCATGTTGTTTCTCCAAGACTCACTCCATTTATCAGCTCTCATTGAATCAGGAAGTGAGCAAAAATTTAAATCGCCCAAACGCTTGGGGGGAACAGGCTCAGATCGACACAGAACTCCCTTCCAATCCCTCACCTGGTTTCTGCCATTAACGGTAAGAACCTTCAACACATCACACAAAAAACCAAGCCTTTAGAATTAATAATCTCTGGAAATCATCGTGAACTGATATCCTTCTTCGTGTTTCCTGTATCTCAGAACCCCCTAGTGTTAGGTTTTCCCTGGCTCCAGAAGCACAATCCACTCCTTAACTGGTCTAACTGTCAAATTAGTTCCTGGTCCACTAACTGCCTCTCATCCTGTTTACATTCAGCCGTTCTACCCAAACAACCAGAACCTGATCCTGGAACAGCAGAGTATCCTGACTTAACTTCAGTTCCCGAGGAGTATATGGATCTAAAACGGGTCTTCAGTAAGACTAAGGCTCTGTCCTTACCCCCTCACAGGCCATACGACTGCGCCATTGACCTTCTGTCTGGGGCACCTCTGCCCTCCAGTAGACTCTATAATGTCTCACGCCCAGAACGACAGACCCTCGAAAAATATATCACTGAGTCCCTAGCTGCAGGCATCATTCGTCCCTCATCGTCTCCAATAGGGGCAGGTTTTATCTTTGTGGGGAAAAAAATATCCTCTTCCACTCATCTCTTCCGCATTCGAACCTGTACAAGATGCTACCATATTTTCCAAACTCAACCTCCGTAAATTCTGATTCTTCTAATTCTTCTGATTCCGATTCTGATCCTCATTTACTCAAAAAACCTCTCAGAGCATCAACAACACATCCGCTTGGTCCTTCAACACCTCCTAGAGAACCGTCTATATGTAAAAAATGAAAAATGTGAGTTTCACAAGACCTCTGTTGTCTTCCTCGGATTCATCCTAGAGGGTGGGCAGGTTCGTTCAGATCCAGACAAGATTAAGGCTGTACTCGAATGGCCCACTCCTGACTCACGTAAACAGCTTCAACGGTCTTTGGGCTTTGCCAATTTTTATAGAAGGTTCATTAGAAACTACAGTCAAACTGCAGCCCCATTAACCGCTCTGACTTCCACAAAACACCCTTTTGAGTGGACTCCACAGGCAGATGCTGCTTTTCATAAGCTCAAGGACAGTTTCTCTCAAGCCCCCATTCTCATTCATCCAAACCCGTCAAAACAATTCACACTAGAAGTTGATGCATCTGACATTGGAGCAGGGGCTGTGCTATCCCAAGTTTCTGACTCTGATGGCAAACTTCACCCTTGTGCCTTTTTCTCCCGCAGATTCAATCTAGCTGAGAGAAATTATGATGTGGGAGGCCGAGAACTCCTGGCAATAAAACTGAACCTGGAGGAGTGGCGTCATTGGCTGGAAGGCGCTGAACACCCAGTTGTGGTATGGACAGATCATAAAAACCTTGCCATCCTTCAAGCAGTAAAACGCATTAACCCTCGCCAGTCTCGTTGGTCCCTTTTCTTTTCACGATTTAACCTCTCGATCTCATACAGACCTGGTTCCAAGAATATCAAGCCCGACACCCTCTCTCGACAGTTCTCCCCGGACGACTCTGACAAGGAACCTGCTCCCATCCTACCGCACAGTTGTGTTGTTGGAGCCCTCACGTGGGATGTGGAGAATTTGGTATCCCAGGCCCTCAGAAATGAACCAGATCCTGGAACTGGACCCCCAAATCGGACTTACGTCCCATCAACTGTCCGGTCCCGCCTGATCCACTGGTTCCATTCATCCAAGTTCTCGGCCCATCCTTGCTCTAATCGAACCATTGCCCTCATCTCCAGAAGGTTTTTGTGGCCGTCCCTCATAGGGATGTCAAAGAGTATGTACAAGCCTGTACTATTTGTGCTAGAAATAAGTCCTCTAACCAACCACCCGCAGGACTATTTCTGCATGTGAGTCAAAGCAGCTAGAAAAATGATGACACTAAAACCACCACCTTATTGGGCTGGTATTCACAGGACAACCCTTAACAGATTGAAATATTATTTAATAAAATATTAAAGTATTAATATTAAATTATATATATATATATATTCATAATCACAACACCGCCAACGATGTTGTAGACAACTGTGACTATGCATCAGCCACTGTTGGTGGTGGTGTTACAATGTGGGCAGGTGTGTCTAGTCAATACAGAAATGCCCTGCCATACTACCTGAATGATTAATCTAGTCATTGTGCCCCTGCATGAACAACACAGGCCTAATTTCACCTTCATGGAAAACAATGCTTCATCTCATCGAGGTCGCATCATTAGGGAACGGAGAGAGGGGTACCTCCAATGGAGTGGCCTGTACTTTCTCCAAACCTGAATCAAATAGAAAACCTATGAGATCAGCTGAGTTGCCGTCCAGAGACTCGTAACTATGTACCCCAGAACCTCAAAGCAGACAATAAGTCGACTTGTGAACAACATGAAATGTACTGTCAGTCTCTAATTGATGCTCAACGACATGTGAGATGGTATTGAGACATGGATATTTTTTGTTGTGGTATACCTAACACTGTTGTTGGCTTCAGTTTCAATACATTATTTGAGATGAGGAAATCACCATATCATGCTTCTACTTAAATGTCCTACTTTCATGATATAATATAACTGTAGCGTGAACTTTTTATGTTTTCCATAAATTTCACTCGAAAACCAAAATTCTCTAACTTTTTGTGAGTAGTGTATTCATATTTAAAATGTCTTTATTCAGAGCAAAGTGAAACCAAAGTGAAATTCCTTGTTTGTATGCACAAACTTGGCCAATAACGTTGACTTTAATACTGTTTTGCAAGATCAACAAGGAGCAGAGGTAACTCCAAAAAAACATCCTTGCTGGACCTCTTTCTGAAACAAGAGAAACATGTTTTCAACAATTCAGACTTCTTATCTCCAATCTTTGGCAAATGCTCAGCGTGAACAAAAATGCCACGTTGAAGAACCCTGCAAAAAATCAACCAGAAAACACATTTGGGAATTTCTAAGCTGTTTGGGCAAAACCTAGAGTTTTATACTGGAAAACAATATCAGTCGGTTTGAAGGCATTTTGAAAACTAGCATCAACACCTTCTGAAGCCCTTGCATCCCGGAATGGAAATGTCCAAAGCATCCTTATTGGACTTATTTTAGTCACTTTTCACCCAGCCCCCACATAAAAAGATTTAAGGGTGAGACACAATGGAAAATGAAATCCTACTGAAAATTTAAACATATTGACTATAAACATGGAAACCTCATTAACTTCTCTCAAAATGCAGTAGAGAGAAAACCCAATCATTCTTCTGCGTCATGTCCTGCCTTCCGTGCACTGTAGACAGACACATGCAACCACTCAATCACATTGCCAGCTGTGAATGTATATGAAACTGAATCTTCAGAAGAAAATCTCCTGGAGAGATTTAGGTGTAGGAGATGTAGATGTAGGTGTGAGAGCAGGAAGTGTTGAAAATGGTCGAACTGTCAGTCAATCTCCTTAACCTCTCTTCTGTTACTATAGGAGAATTGCTTTAAATGATTGTTTAATCGTACATTACAAGATGTATTTAATGAGTCATATATTAATAATTCTCAACTTTTTAACATTGTCACATTACAACCACAACCTTTAATTTATGATGTTGGAATTTTATGTGATATACCAACGCAAAGCTGTGCATAAATATGAAGTACAAGGAAACATTTTGACAAATAAAAATTGGAAATAGGTAGAGTGCATTTGCATTAAGCCCTACTTTACTCTGTTACCTGTAAATAAAATTAAATTGAGTAAATTGCCTTCGGAGGTCACCTTGTTGGCAAATAGAGTCCACCAGTGTGTAATTTAATCTCAGCTGTCCTGTGAAGGCCTCAGAGGTTAGAAACAGCAAACAGCTTAGGGAGAAAGACGTAAAGAAGTTTAGAGCAGGGTTAGGTTATAAAACAATACTGCATGCTTTAAAAATCTCACAGAGCTCTGTTCAATCCATCATCTAAAAAATGGAAAGAGTAATGCACATGCAAACCTACTAAGACATGACCTTTCATGTCAACTAACCATAGGAACTTTAGAGGGGATGCAGAAATTTAAAGCGCAGGTGGGAGAATCTGTCGACAAGACAACTATTACTCATACACTCCATTAGTCTGGCCTTTTGGCAAAAGTGGCCAGAATGCTGTTGAAAGAAAGCCAAAAGAATGCTGCTTGCACTTCTTTTGGCTTTCTACACCAAGTAGAAAGATGCAAAAAGCAATGCATAGTTGTAAACTAACACTGCAAACCACCATGAACCCGCCATCCCCTTGGTAAAACTTTGTGGTGATATCATTATGCTGAGGGGAGCATATTTTTCAGCAGGGACAGTAAAGGTGGAGATAGAGGGAACAAACTGTAGAACAATATTAGAAGTTAGAGGTTACAAAGGGGCTGTTGTCCTAAACATTCAGCTAGAGCTACAGTGAAATGACTTAGGTCAAATGCATGCTGGTGCTGTTGATTGCATCATTGCCGTGCAGCAAAAAGGTAATGGGTTTGAATGCCAGCCTGGGCTCTTTCTGCATGGATTTTGGACATTCTCCCTGTGCATGCATGGGTTCTTTCTGGGCATTCCAGCTTCCTCCCACACCCCCAAAGCATGACTGTTAGATTAAATTTGTTTCTCTAAATTGGTGTTTGTCCTGTGTGTCTGTGTTGCCCTATGATGGATTGGCAACCTGTACAGGGTGTACCCTGCCTCCTTCCCAATGACTGTTGAAGATAGACACCACTCCCCCTGCAGGACCCTGCAAGGACAAGCAGGTACTCACAAAGGATAAAATGGCCCAGTCAAAGCCCAGATCTAAATCTAGTTTAGAATCTTTAGATTTAACCTAAAAATTGTTGTTCACAGACACTTTCCATCCAGTCTGAATGAGCTGCTTTGCAAAGAAAAATTAGCAATGATTTCAGTTCCTAACTTTTGAAAACCACCCAAAATTTACATTCAATTCATAATCATGCACTACTTTACAATGGTTTATCCCAGTGGTACTATGCCTCCTATCTGACATACAGTGTTCTGAGATTATAACCAGTTCATATGCACCAGTTGTTTTATTAGCTGTCAGTTTTATGCTGATAGGATGAACACACACCCTTCTCCATGTTCTCAAACATGCTAAACCTACCACGCTTGTAAACTTTTAAATCAAATATGCACCATCACATGGTCTCAATGCTTGATACCGTTATAAGCCAACTGTTTACAGTGTGAAATAAATTATAAAATAAGCATCCAGTGCATCGAGGTTGCTTTAGATCAATCACAATTTTAGTTTTGTCAAATTGATACATGTGTCCCTAATACTTATACAAAAATGGTTAAATCTGGTTAAATCTGTAATCTTTAAAGCATATTTTAAAGCTTCATTTCCTCCTATTGTTTATTGGATGCAGTGACACAAAAATCAAACGGCATTAATACCCACAGCCTGTGCATCATTACCTAACAATATTAACGTCTCCACCTAAGACTCAGCTGTGTAGACGGCTTTGTGTGGACTTTCTAAGTTCTCCTCCTACATGAATGGGAATTCTCCGGTTTAATCCCAGAGCCCAAAAGGTTGTTGAACACTCTTAAATTGACCTCAAGAGTGAATGTGAGCATGAATAGTTGCTTGTCTCGTATGTCTTCTGTTTGGCCCTGAGATTAACTGGTGCCGCGTCCTGGGTCCGCTTGTCAAATGTCTGTTGGGACTGACTCGACCCCACACGACCTGCAACCCAGAACAGGACAAAGCGGGTATAGATACTTTATGTCTAGATAGATGAATGAATACCCGCTAGCCCAAACTACCATGACCAACAAAGTCATAAAAACCATGAGAGTCCCTCACTAGAGTCACTGGTTGAATTGTCCCCTCTGAGCTTGTATTCTAAATTGACAATGCACTTGGCACAAAGATGAGGAGGGTGGCCAATAGTGCGTTTAGTGAAAATACAACTGCTTACATTTTTGCACAACTGTAAACTTAAGCATGAATATAGTTCAATATGTGTTTTCTATAACTTTCAATGAATTTTATGATATAAAATGGTTAAATTTGGCTTCATGAATGTTTTGCAGAATTTTGGGACATTTACTGATTCTAAAGTTCACATTTGAACATTTTAATGCCTTCAAGGAAATACAATAATATAGTAAGTCTTTATGCACTTACTATTAACTTTTAGCTTATAAAAGGATGAGTGATGCTTTTGATATTATTATTAATGGTATTTGAACAGCAAACACTGTTATCAGTTAATTGAAGCAAACAAGCGCTGTTTCAATACGCTACATTGATGAGATTTTAAGGTGAGCGAAGCGCACATGCAGGACCATGTCAACATCATGATTTGAGCTCTCATAACTGCCTTCCTGTACACTTTCTGGAAAAAAACAAGTGGTCCATTGTGTGCGCCCAAGTGCATGATTTTGTGTGTGTGTATATTTGTGATGGTGGAAGTAGAGGGTGGAGAGCAAGCCTGATGAGGAGACCGTGACCAGGTGTCATGTGATGGGTAGAAGCAAATACAATGGCCACTTGAAAAAGAAAATAGGGTTAGTGTCTTCTTCTGCATCCGACCTCTTAGCTGTAACCTCCCCACCCAGCCATTTTTACCTGCACTTCTGTACAGTTAGCTCCATGCAGTCATCTTATGTTTACAAATCATTTTAACCCTGCAGGGAGAGCAGAATTTCTCTAATGTTGGGTGAAATATGTAATGTTACAAATGGGTAAAACTCTCTTATCATGTTGTGAACCAGCAATGTTTCCATTCAGGTGTTCAAGAGATCTTTTCCTCTCCAATTTAATGTGGAAATATATGAAAAATGACTTCTGTGATGCAGTAAGGAAAAGAGCAATAGAAGTCCCAACTGTAAAATAAACAGAACAGAAATGTTTTATTACACAGGTAATGGATTCTGCATGCAGTGGAAGGTCATTGTTCTGTTATGTTGCTCTTGCACAAGTGGTTTCTAGCAGTACAGTATGTTATGATTTATTAGAATGGCCTTAAAATTGATTGCCTCAATGTGTCATGTTGTATGTTGGTGTAGGATCCAAACACAGGGAGGAGGTAGGTAGAAATATGAGAGAGTGAAGATTTGATAAAATATAGACAAGGAACAAAGGCAGCAAAGGCAGCAAAGGCAGCAAAGAGATCCAAAACATAAGGCAAAACATGGACCATGAGAGGGACCTGGAGCACAGGAACATAGTGGAAATCAACAGGAGAATCTGACGAGAAATGAAGGAAAGAAAGAGCAAATATGCTGGGAGGAGTTATTGCTGGAGTGGAGACAGTAGAGACCGAAGAACTCAGGGGAAGCAGCTGGGAGGCAGGAGGCAATTGTTGGAGGCTGCTCATGAAGAATCACTAAATGAACAAATGAAGGGAACAATAACTAAACAGAATCTGACTTAGCACAAATGCAAACAGCACATAAATATCATGAATGTAAAAAACCTTAAAAACTTCAGTCCAAAGTAAAACAAAAAGGTCCAAGAGATCAAGGCACAATATCTCTATATTTATAACTGCTACGGATTAGAAATATAATCTCTTAAAATAAGACATAAGATACAGGATGGAGGAATTTTTAGGGGGAAAGAAATCCATTACTGTTTCTGTAAGTAACAAAAGTAGAAATTTACAATATTCTAATTTATAGTGTGACCCATAGTTGTAGTGATACCCATTCCTCCTACGTTCATTGGAACTGTTTGTACCAGCATCCCTTTTATTTGGTCATGACCCATTTTACAGTTCAGTTATTATTTTATCATCAGAGTACCAAAACAGAGGCCATACTGCAACATACGAACACAAAATCCCTACAATGACTTTAAATGTTCATATATTTCTAAATTAGGATTTGTGCCTATATACATGCAGACACTGATATACAGTATGTACACATTAATAAATATCTATGGAGATCCAACTGCAAATATCCTTTACACATACAGTGTTAGTGAAAGCATTAAACATGTGTTATGTATGAAGTAATGGAGCTCAAACTTTTCCTAACCCCTTTTTTGACAATTTCTTTGGTCTGTTATTATATATACAAGTTTACAAACACTGTATGTATGAGGTACATGTAAATATATGTATATATGCGTAAATGCATATATGAACTTAGCAAAAAAAGTAAGGTCATGTTGTGTTTTGCCCCCTTTTCTTCGTTGTACAACTGCTTCTTGGCAAAACATTTTATGCTGTTGGAAAACTGTTTATTTCCTTTCAAGTGGTGGCACATTTGTATGGTAAAGGCTTTAGCTGAGTTGAGTATGTTGGTTGCACCCAAAATAAAAATGGTGAAACCATCTCAGTCAATGCCAGACAGCTTTTTGTGGAAGTTTCTCCCTCACTGTAATAACGTGGCTTATCATTATCGGAGGCAGTCTGAATGCAAAGATATCAAAATGAGATTCTGCAACCAGCTGGACAGAAGGACGTCACAGGCCCCCTGCAATTTACCTACCAAACAGTACGGCATCAATTTGGGCATCAACTTTGGACTAAACTTCATTCTGCAACACCTCAACACCCCAGGGATGTATGCCATGATCGTGTTTGTGGATTTCAGCTCGGTCTTCAACACCATCAACCCAGATATCCTTCACCAGAAGCTCACCCAGCTCCTGGCTTCCACCAGCTTCCTGAAGGACTGGCAGCAGCAGATGAGGCTGGGGAGCATCTTCTCCTGTACAAGAACCATCAGCACCGGTGCCCCCCATAGTAAATGGTAAATGAACTAAACTTATATAGCGCCTTTCCAGTCATACAGACCACTCAATACAGTCACCCAATCAGTCACCCAAGCAGATCGGTAGGCAACTTGAGGTTAAGTGCCTTGCCCAGGGGCACATCGACATATGGCAGGAGGAAGCTGGAATCAAACCCACAACCTTCTGATTGCAAGACAACTAATCTTCCTACTGAGCCACAGTCGCCTCATGGGTGTGTTCTCTCCCCACTCCTTTTCTCCCTCTACACAAATGACTTCACCTCAATGGACAAGTCTGTGAAACTGTAGATGTCACCAATGTTATTGGACTGATCCAGGACAGTGATGACTCTGCATACAGACAGGAGGTGGATCGGCTGGTACACCAGTGCAGTCATAACTACCTGGAACCTAACCCACTCAACACTGTGAAGATGATGGTGGACTTTTGGAGAACACTACCCCCACCTACCCCCCTCACCATCCACAACAACACTGTGTTTGCAATGGACCACTTCCAGTTCCTAGATGCCACCATTTCTCGAAACCTGAGATGGTCTTCACACATAGACAATGTTCGGAAGAAGGCCCTGCAGAGACTGTACTTCCTGAGGCAACTCAAGAAGTTCAACCTTCCACAGGAGTTGCTGGTCATCTTCTAGACTGCCATCATTTCAGTCTGTTCTGTATTCGTCCATCTCAGTGTGGTTTGGCTCATCCATAAAACAGGACAGGTCCAGACTGCAACAAACAGTCAGGTCTGCAGAGAGGATCATCAGGGCTGACCTTCCCTCTATCCAGGGCTTATACAGGTCTAGGGTCAGGAAAAGGGCAGCTAAAATCTCTGAAGACCCCACACACCCTCCATACAAACTGTTTAGGCTTTTACCTTCAGGTCGGCGCAACAGAACACTGCTAAAACCAGCCGCCCCTGTTTTTCTGATGAACACTTGACAGTCAGAGTTCCAGAACAACACCATGCGTGATTTTACATTATATTCTCTCGTAAAGTCAGTTGTGTTTATATGTACATTTTAAAAGATATTTTGACAATAAAGCTGATTCTGATCATTATGGGAGGCAATCTGAATGCAAAGATTTCAAAATGAGATTGTGCAGCCAATTGCAATATTACATCTCCACAATAGGGACCACTGTCTATCCAATAGGTTAAGGTCGCCCCCACAGAGTGCACTTTATCAGAAACCATCTCCAGAATTTAGGAGTGAAGATGATGGAACAGCTCACCTGCAGCCTTGACCTCAACCCTACTGAACACCTGTTGGATCATCTTAATCATGCTGTTCGACCCAATGCAACCGCATTGACTGACTTGAAACAAATGCAGGTTGAGGAATGGAATGGTAGCCCACAACAGTGTGTGACCAAGTTGGTTACCAGCATGAGGATACGTTGCCAAGCTGTTTTGATTGTGTACAATTGTCCCATGCAGCACTAAGACTACACAAATTAATAAATTGTTAAATCGCCAATGTATCTGGTTTCTTCCCACTTCAATCTTCCAACCCAAAATGACACCAAACAAAAGTCAACAGGAGAATAACCGGTTTGGGTATGGGATAGAGGATTTGATAGATTTGTCAGAGGTACAACCCACATATTTAACTCTGTTAAATCCATGAATGCATTTTCCCTTCATATTCAGTAAATTTAGTGTTCGCTTTTGGCTTCCTGAATCTAATTTCATTTAAAATAAGTTTTTACCACTTATATGACTTTTTCTTTCCTTAGCGAAACTTTATTTTGGGTCACGACTGCGGGCATTCTGGATCAAATCTGTGTGTGGATATTCTTCACAGAAACCTGTGTATTTGTTCTCAGTGGGCAGGGCAAAAGTGATGTCATCAATTTACCATACCAATGTGTTGAAGAGTCATCAATGAGGAAGCACACAAAATTTTGTGCGGATCTGAAAATGCAGCACGGAGATATAGCTATTTGAAATATTCTACGGGGCGCAGTTGAGTCAAATTTCAATGTAATCCAATTGAGTTGTAGGTTAACAAATCATTCATATCCAGTTTAGAGCAAATAGGGTTATGCATTTGTGATTTAGGGCCCACAGTATGCAAAAGGCGAGATATCGAAATTCGCCAGTCCCCTCGCAATCCAGCCAACAGTCACAGTTCAAAGTAGTATCCAACATCTTGCTTAGTAAGGGCCACATGCTTTGATGCTGCAAAAAGCTTTAAAAACTATATTTCTCGAATGCCTTAAGCCTATACTGAGTCATTTTGAAGTCTCTAGGTCAAGAGCGTCACTAGCGTTTCTAAGGAATTTGCTCAGAAACGTGTGTAAAAGAGACAAAATGGCAGCTTTGATCCAAAATGGCCAACTTCCTGTGGGGTTTTGACCATGGCTCTAAGAAACTTTTTTGTAGTTCCTAAGAAGTTACATATGTGTACCAAATTTTATAATCCTGGGTCACAGCATGGCTTAGGGCTAATTGTTTTAACACTTGTAGGTGCTGATGAGTTAGGCCACACCCACCAAGTTTAAAGCTGATAACTCAAAATCCCTAGGAGGAGTTTGTCAAGTTTGACAAGTGTGACCCAAAATGGCTGATTTTCTTTTGGGTTCAGGACATACCTCCAAGAGACTTTTTTTCTTGTTTTCGTGGGTTTTATCTGTGTACCAAAAATTGTAATTGTAATGCAAAAATTTCACTAGGGGGACAATTTTGTACAAAACTTGGTCAAAATGCAACATCATTTTGGAGAGGAATAATAAGGAAAACATTCAAGTTACAATAGACCTTTGCAGCGCTTTTGTTGCTCTTTCCTAATTATGTGCTGAAACCAAGTCCTAACCAAAATATTATGGGGAGCAGCAAACCTTCCAACAGTCTAATATGTTTTCGGTAGTCAGCGGTGGATGTGTAGCCCCAGAGTGGGGCTAATGTGTGTGTGTTTCTTACCATAATGACCCAGTTTCCCTGCATGCCACTTGTTACAGCGTGTTAGCGGATGGTCTGTTAGCCCTGTCCTCTCTGTAACTTCTTTGCTCCCTTCTGCAGTAAAGCTCCAAATCCTCCTTTTTTCCACCTCGTTGATTTACAAATACTTTTGTTTCTCCCTCAGTGTCTCAAAGTTGGAGATCTACTAAAAATCATTTCTTTTATCCCTAAACTGTAATCTTTCTCAAACCATTAGTTGTAATCTTTGCAAAAAAATATTGCAGTTCTGGCAATCAATGGTAAATTGCAAACATGCTTTTTTCTCAGTAAACATCTGCAAGCCAATGAAAAATGTTGCAGATAATTATCTTGAATAACTACAAATATTTGGTTTATTTTGAAGAATGATGATGCAAATGTATTTGTACTCTGTGTTAAAGCAATTTGTTCAGAAGAAAAAAAGACTTTCTTGCCTGCGGCAGCATATAAAAAAAGAAAGAAATGACACTGTGGCTTCCTGAGTGAACAGCTGCATTCTGACCACAAAAGATACAAATTAACTGCTTTACTTCATCTAGGCTCTTACAGCTTATTTAGACAAAAGAAAAAGAAGAGGCATGCTAATTAACAACTTCAAAAAGTTGAACCTGCAGAAATCAGTATCGTTAAAAGGTACACGTTTTTGACAATTCAAATACTTTTTAAAAAGTGTCTACATTAAAAAAAACAAGCTTTCAGAATATGCTTTGTTCTAAATTCACAGTTAAAGAAGCATGCTTCTTTTCTTTGTTTCATAAACAAAAAGCCTCGTGTGATTTGAGGAAGCGATGTGACGATAACATTTTTAAAGTTAGGCAAACTGAAGGCCCCTTTCTCTCTATGTGCGTCATAGAGTGGGTAAAAATACACTGCCAGACAAAAATACTTTCAATGGGATACACAGTCGCTCCTGTTTCCTGTTAAAAGTGACAGCGGACTGTATAGGCAGGGGGTGGTGCCTCATCTGTAGTCTGAGTAAATTTAAGATAAATGTGGGGAGTTGTTGTTTAGCTGTACATGATGTGTCTGGGTTGTCTGTTCTTGACTGACAGATATTTAAATACAGGTCTAGCTCAACAGCGGCTTCAGGATAGTGACTACTGTTACCATTGTTTGGAAATTTCACCTAAAAAAACTTTCCTGAATATGATGAAGAATACAGTGACATAATGAGCAGCCTTGGGCTGCATGGATAGGAGCCACTTGGAAGGGAAACAGATTCTAAACTGATTCTACAATGTAGAAGCAGAGTCCACATGAAGATGGCAGAAATAAAAGTGGAAACTCACAGTGCATCAAACTTCAGAGCTGGAGCCTGACCAAATAAAATTTGGGTAAAACATTTTACCAGCACTTCGTACACATTAAAATGACTGCCAGCAGATGTGCAACAGTACAGCCATACATATTTGACCCTGAGTCAGAAGCAGAAGAAGTGGAGCCTCTTGAACAACAATCAAGGATGCAGCAAGCAGTTTCTGAATGGTAACTTCAGAATGTCATGTTGAAAATGTTATCATTTATTACCATCTCAATATGGGTTGCCACCCTTCCCGTAACCTGCGAAATATCCGATATATTTTTTTTTCACCTGTTAAGAGTATATCAAACAAATTTAAAAAATTTAACTCACGAGATACTAAAGCCAGCAAAACTGTAGTGGCGGAATCTAAGCAGGACCTCCTCAGCTCTGCTTGCAATTGCCACGGTGTGTGTTTTTAGTTTGGTATTTGTTTACGTTTAGTCAGGTGTTTTCTGTTACTAATGTGACTTATTTCTTCAGTCCTGTTTCTGGTACCTTATTTGTTAGTTGTTCTAGGTTCTGTTCTATTAGTTTTATTCTTAGATCTGTGTTCTGGTTACCTTGGGTTTGTTTACAGTTTGTCTTGTCTGGCTCCTCATGTTCTCGTCCTTCCCTAATAAGGTTCACCTGCCCCTCTGTCTTCCTGCACGCCTGATCCACACCTGTGTCTGTTTTCCCTGATTACCTGCCCTATTGTTTCATGTCCACCTTTGTCTGTATTAAGGTTTGTCCTTGTCATTTGTTCCACACGGTGTCGTTAGTCTTATTTAGTCTGTCTTGTTTAGCTTCGTTGAAGTTTGTTCTGCGATCCAGAAACTAGGACCTTTTCATGAACTTTGTAACCTGGATCGCCTGTTAAGCCGGCACCGGCACTTGTATGTTGGCTCACCTCATTAAAAGAGTGATCATTTCACCAGCTGTCTCTGCTCGTCCTGCACTTTGGTCCACCACCAAATTGAAATATGACAGCAATGCTGTCACGGTTGCCTTGAGACGGACGTTATACACCCGCTCTACTCTCAGTCATCCTTGTTACACCTAATAGCACATCTTCAGAAGAAAACGCTTAAAAAATACCTATGTTTGTGGGAAGAAGCAAATCCCTGGCTGAACAGAGTACAAGGAAAATTCTAAAAATATGTAGGGCTGTCGGCGAGTCTTTTCAGCGGCGCACAGTGGGCTGAACATGGTTAGTTAGCTATTGCTAAATGCTACGTGAGTAGCACGTCCAAGCCAAACAGCAGACACAATAAGTACTTACATTTACGTCATGTGTAGCTTTTCCAAGAACAGTATTTTACTGAATTTTTCTTCAGTCTAAGTCTTTCTACAAATCCTGGCGTGTACTGATGTGAGTTCTCAAAGCAGTCCGTTGTGAAGTGATTCACGCAAACTAGTACTGTCTTCAGCAATGTGACATTGTCCTCAAAAAGAAAATGAAGCCACAAATCTCTGTTATTCGACAGCAGAAGAATGTGCATGGACACATGTGGGTCTTTGCAGCCAACAACAGAACATCTGCCTTTGAGGGTAGCCATTGTAAAGCGTGTGTAAGGTGAGACCCGTTGGCGAGATGTGATCCTCTACTGAAAATCAAATGGGTGGAGCTCCGCTGTAGTTGCTGGTCAGGGACGGGACTCAGGTAACATTGTTAGGTGTCACAAACAAGCTTTTCTAAAAAACATAAAAGATTACTTTATAGCCAACAAACCGCTAAATGGGTTTTTCTTGCATTTGGACTGTTTGTAGAAGCATTAGAGACCCAAATAAAAATATAAAAATGATCAAAAAGGGAATTTTGCATAATAGGTCCCCTTTAACTCTCTGTTATACAAAAACACCACCAGTTTAAAATTCTTCATGTGGCATTATTTTGGGCTCTTGGTAGAAAAAAGAAACATGAAAATGAAGCAACTTGCTGACAATTTCATGTTAAGGACACTAACGTTAGCATGTGATTTGTAGCTTCTTATCGCTGCTAGGCTGACCAAACATCCCCGATTTTTGGGGACAGTCCCCTTTTTAGACAACATGTCCCTGACTACAGCTGTCCCTGGAAATGTTCCCAATTTTAGCGTTTTGTAAATGAGAAAACAAATGCTGTGTGTAGACTATTATTATGGTAACCAGGGGTAGAAAGCGCGAGTGATCATACTGCGCGCAACAAAAGCTGTTACGGTAGCTAGTTGCATTACTGGTAACGTTACAGACAAAGTAGAAGAAGAGCTGAGCTTGCTGCCTTGGACTGGGCTGATCCTAGCCGTTATGAAGACAAGTGTTGTCAACATTCGCTGTGCCCAGGTAAAAAAAATAAGGCTTGGATGTATTTTGCTTTACTAAAGGTGAGGATCCAAATGCAAATAACCCAAGTTATTATGAACAAACAGAACAGCAAATGGCGAGACAAGAGCGCAGGGAGTAGCTGCAGCTGAGAGAGGGAGAAATCACTTTTTTTTTTCTTTAACCGTGTCTTGCAGGGGTGTTCTTAGCGTCTCAAAACATTGGGGGCTTTAGCCCAAATGCAAAATATTTAGATTTCAATAAGACAATTTATAGGTAATTTAAAATAAACTTAAAATAATATAGGACAATTGTACCAGTTCTCTGTGTTGGCTGGTTTTAGACTGAATGTAAATTATTGTGAATCAAACAAAAAAGGTTTGCAATAATTTTACTTTTTATTTTTGTTAGAAGCTGAACGAAGGACAAGGAGAAACAGAGTTTAGGCCTGATGAAAAAAAATTTTGCTGAAGCAAATAATGACACATTTTGAGGTATTTAGAAAAGAACTTAATCTGAATTTTTGATGACAAAACGTTTTTCTTAAACTCAGAGATGTTTACTTTGGGCCAGATAAATGTGCTTCTTTAGTCATCTACATAAATTACCTTTTTAAACGTTACATTCTCATCAAAGTGTTCCACTCCTGAGGCTCCATTGTCTTTATTCTTATATTTCAAAAAAAGAAAGTAATATAAAGTTGATTTTCCTAAATCTTAGTCAGACATTTATTTTATTATGCCAAGAGCTTTCGAAACATTTTATTAAAATTGTTCCTTCTTTTATGAACCTGTTCTCTTTTACCGCCATCTTTTCAGCCCTTCATTCCACTTCTGAAGAAATTTGGCCACCCAAAAATAATAAAAGAAACATTTTTCAACACAGTCTTTTGTTCTGCATTGAGCATGTCAGACATTAGTGCAGTTCTTACTATTAAACACTTTCTGAGAGAAAAGGGTGTTAAGTTGTGGTGTAAAATATTGCATAGAGCCTCATCCTGGACCTTATCAGTATTAATATTACAGTTATTAATAACTGTATACATATGGTATGTATGTCTCACCTTCAGTAAAACTGTATCCTTGTTTAATTAGTTTAGTTTATATAATATTCCATGTGTAATTCAGAAAAATACAATAGTTAACTAATCAGTGGTCCACCTGTGATTAATTGCTACGATTTATTTCTTAATTACCCTGCATCTTTAAACCCAGAGCTGTATGTTTAGAATCAGCACAGAAGATTTGAAAGAGAAGAGGGAGGCTTACTTTTACACTTTCTACTACGTCTTACTGGCACCAGGAGATATTGTCCTGGTTTATCAAGCAACACTTTTTTCTGTCTACATGTAGAACTAGACTATAAGACTGGGTGCAGCCATGAGATCAATGTGTTGATCTGAAGGACCTTTTAATGTGTTCAGCTACGTTAGGATTAAATGCTTTTATTTTGACTGAAGTAAAGGACCAGATATTTTCACATTATGATGCAAATCCGGCTAGAAACTCACAGAGAAGGTTGCTACTGTTTTCTATCACAGCCACATTTAACTTCACCTGTAGCTCAGGTGAAAGTTCCTCATCATGACCCTAAAGATGCTTATTGGAGTGAACCTCCACCTCATGTCTTGCTGGGTGAATCAGTGATTAGCTGTAACTTACAATCAGCCCATCCTGAGTCAGCATTCAGGTTTTACTGCTATCTTCGTCTGGGTTATACTGCTCGGCGTCCACCTGTTCCTGAACACACCCACCAGGCTCCCTCTCTCTGGTTGGCTCCGCGGTTGCTCTGAAATGACCCCTGTTCGAGGGGCTCAGTGTAACTTTTCAGGTAATGAAGGAGGCAGGTTGATCTGGAGTAAACTGTTGTTCTGGCTGTGTGCGTAGTTGCGCATTCGTGGTGCTGTGAGTGCGCAAATAGCTATTTTTTGTCTTCTCCTTTTAACTCATTGTCAGGTTAGGTGGAGAGGGACGTGATTATATGGAACACAACTGAAAAAATCTGATTGTTTTTAAATAAAAATGTGAAGTCCAATACCATTTTGTGGCTGCATCTTTTTAATACTTTCAAATTTCTTCTATCAAGAAGTCTGGGGCTATTCAGAAAACATCTGGGGCTTCCGCCAGGCTATGCGCCTGGTGTCCTGTCTGGCAGAGTAGCGCTCAGAATTGTTGTCTGAGTGCCAAGAAAAAGCCCAACAGATTTACTTTCACAAGTGGAGCATTACAGCTAACACTAAGAAATTTTATTAGAAACTGCTTTGGGATTATTTCAGTTGTTATGGACATGGAGACAGACATGAAAAGGAAAAAAAAAAGAAGCAAAAAAGAGAGAGAGGTGGGGCAAAAAGGAAAAGGGGAGAGGAGAATAGAATGGAGGAAAGAAAGGAGGATGAAGAGAATACAAGATAACACCCTGCTTGCTTTTACACCTGCAGAAACATTCATATTACCAGCTTTTTTAGTGCACGGTACTTATCAATGCAAGATGTATCTAGTGGTAAATGTGGCTCATATATAGAACATTTGTGTTTCTGTTAACACCTGAATCTAAAAACCTGTGGATCTGATTTGTGCATACAAGGTTTCTCCAATGTGCAATAGTGAGTGTGAGGAGCCACAGACCTGCATCCCTGGACCCGGGACAGATGCGGAGGAGATCTGAGCCACAGACATCCAAAGGCCCCCCAGAGCACAGGAACCCCAGGAGAACCATCGCCGGGACCACCACAATCTCCCCAGAGAAGAGCAGGGGAGAATCCCACAGGGACCACCCAGCAGCCACAGTGCAGAAGCCCCAGGGAGCTGCAGCGATGAGCCCACAGGCCCCGCCGGCAGCCGTCTATGCCCGAGCAGATCCAGCCATGAACCCAGAGACCCGAGACCCTGGGAGATATCACTCCCCAAGCAGAGGCCCGACAGAACCCAGGGGTCCAGGCGCCCGCAAGCAGCCACTGGGAGTGAGCCAGCACACACCAAAGCACCCAGCCCTGGATACCGAGAACCACAAGTACACCGGCGGGCAGAGATACCAACCACCGGCAGGTAGTGTGGCGGGGAGGGAATACGCCCCACAGTTGATGGGGGGCCTAAACTGATCCAGGAGAGGGAGCAGGCCAAGACCCAACCTGACACAAAAAACAGGCACACACAGTCACAATCACACATTCCCACCCTCATGCGTACACATAGAAACACTCACACCCACGCACCCAATGTAAAGAGAAACAACAATGGACGTCGTACACTCACTCACACTCCCCATACATACTCAATACTCCCAGGTCCAGGTGCTGATACCCCATAGGGACAACCAGCCCCCGGACCCAGGAGGTGGTCTCCGGGGATGGAGACAGGCAGACCGCCCCAGCATCTGAACCTGGTCCGAGCTAACCCGGGGTCGTGCCTGAACCTGAGCGACCCTGGCCCAGAACCCGACCCCCGCCCAGACCCCAGTCCCTAACGACCCTCATCCTCATCCGGAGAAGGGGCTATGTACAAAAGAGGGGTCTACATGGTCCAAACCAGCCCGCCAACCAGAGCCACCACAGAATACAATAGTCCCAACACCCCAATGAATTCCGATCCCAACTCCATGAGCCCCCCTCCCCCAATGAACCCCGACATGAATTTATCCAAAGGGCCACCCCAACCAGGACACAGATATCGAACACATGCCCCCGAACCCAAGCACCATGAATCCCCTCCCCAGAGCACATGGGCACACCCCCACAGGTGAGCTTCATCTTCGAAAAGCCGACGAAGCAACACCCACACACAGCCCTGCTTCGACCACCGTCCCGCCCCCACTACACAGCGTGCCGCGACAGCAAGGCAAGGGCCCTGTGCAACGCCACCCCAGCCCACGCCCACAGGCACAACAGGGCAGACACCGCCGAGCACCGAGCCCACAACGGATCCCCCGACCCCACACCAAGATGGGACAAACTCACGCAGCAAGAGGTCCCCGTCCAGCGGCAACCACTCGGGACTAGCGTCCCCCACCATGCCCCTGCAGCCACACAATCACACCACATCACTGCCACTGCAACGACAGCCCAGGTTGAAACATTATCCCCTTTTTGACCCTCAATTTTCAACCACTGCCTAATATAGTAAGGTGGAGCTACTGGGTCAACTAGGATTCGTCCAAACTAAGATGTTTAGTGACTTTTTTTTTTTGATTAGTGACTTTTAGTTTATAGTTTCAGAGCTAGTTATTAGTTGTTTTGTTAATATATTGTTGTAATATGTGAACATAGACTTTCAGGCTGAGGGGTGTTTGACTACAGTTTATACTGAATAGCCCTCTCACCTCATATGAAAGTTCCTCACAAAAAAATAAAGCAGTCAATAACGGGGAAACTGAATAAGGCAAGAACTGCATGAACTGAGAATGAGGAGGGAGAGATGATCACCTTGTTAAATGTGCATTTCTTCTGTTGTATTAGCTTGTAGCTCCAAGTAAAAATATTTGTTTCTTTACTAAATATAGCAATTTTGGTGTTTCATCAGCTGAGAAAACTGGTTGAATAATTAAAGAAACGTTAATATTTATAAGATTATATTAGGATTACCCTAGTTTCTCATCTAAAAATAATCAACTTCTAAAGGGTATCTAAAACAAAAATCTTATTTTATTTGTTACATTTACATTTTTCAGTATGCTATACGTTCTAATATTTTTGGAGAAGATTTTGATTATATTATGTCTCTGTTTTAGTGTAGTAAAAGACTGATTGAAGAGGAGAGAGTAGGAAAATAGAGAGAAAATAGACATAGAGGAAAAGAATAAAAGACCAGAAGAAAATTGGAAGAGTTAAAGAAAGAAGAGGAAAATATAGATAGAATAGAATAGAATTCTATAGATAGATAGAAAGAAGAGTAAAGCTAAGAGGAGGCAAAGAAAGACTATTAGACAGAAAAAGGAGGAGAGGAAAGAAGACAGATAGGAAAACACCACCTCCATACACCCCCCTCACCATCCTCAACAACACCGTGTCGCCTGTAGATCACTTCAGGTTCTTAGGAACCACCATCTCTGAGGACCTGAGATGGTCTTCACACATAGACATTGTTCGAAAGAAGGCCCAGCAGAGACTGTACTTCCTGAGGCAACTCAAGAAGTACAACCTTCCACAGGAGCTGCTGGTCATCTTCTACACAGCCATCATTCAGTCTGTCCTGTCTTCATCCATCTCAGTGTGGTTTGGTTCATCCACAAAACAGGACAGGTCCAGACTGCAACAAACAGTCAGGTCTGCAGAGAGGATCATCAGAGCTGACCTTCCCTCTATCCAGGGCTTATACAGGTCTAGGGTCAGGAAAAGGGCAGCTAAAATCTCTGCAGACCCCACACACCCTCCATACAAACTGTTTAGGCTTTTACCTTCAGGCCGACGCAACAGAACACTGCTAAAACCAGCCGCCCCTGTTTTTCTGATGAACACTTGACAGTCAGAGTTCCAGAACAACACCATGCGTGATTTTACATTATATTCTCTCGTAAAGTCAGTTGTGTTTATATGTACATTTTAAAAGATATTTTGACAATAAAGCTGATTCTGATCATTATGGGAGGCAATCTGAATGCAAAGATTTCAAAATGAGATTGTGCAGCCAATTGCAATATTACATCTCCACAATAGGGACCACTGTCTATCCAATAGGTTAAGGTCGCCCCCACAGAGTGCACTTTATCAGAAACCATCTCCAGAATTTAGGAGTGAAGATGATGGAACAGCTCACCTGCAGCCTTGACCTCAACCCTACTGAACACCTGTTGGATCATCTTAATCATGCTGTTCGACCCAATGCAACCGCATTGACTGACTTGAAACAAATGCAGGTTGAGGAATGGAATGGTAGCCCACAACAGTGTGTGACCAAGTTGGTTACCAGCATGAGGATACGTTGCCAAGCTGTTTTGATTGTGTACAATTGTCCCATGCAGCACTAAGACTACACAAATTAATAAATTGTTAAATCGCCAATGTATCTGGTTTCTTCCCACTTCAATCTTCCAACCCAAAATGACACCAAACAAAAGTCAACAGGAGAATAACCGGTTTGGGTATGGGATAGAGGATTTGATAGATTTGTCAGAGGTACAACCCACATATTTAACTCTGTTAAATCCATGAATGCATTTTCCCTTCATATTCAGTAAATTTAGTGTTCGCTTTTGGCTTCCTGAATCTAATTTCATTTAAAATAAGTTTTTACCACTTATATGACTTTTTCTTTCCTTAGCGAAACTTTATTTTGGGTCACGACTGCGGGCATTCTGGATCAAATCTGTGTGTGGATATTCTTCACAGAAACCTGTGTATTTGTTCTCAGTGGGCAGGGCAAAAGTGATGTCATCAATTTACCATACCAATGTGTTGAAGAGTCATCAATGAGGAAGCACACAAAATTTTGTGCGGATCTGAAAATGCAGCACGGAGATATAGCTATTTGAAATATTCTACGGGGCGCAGTTGAGTCAAATTTCAATGTAATCCAATTGAGTTGTAGGTTAACAAATCATTCATATCCAGTTTAGAGCAAATAGGGTTATGCATTTGTGATTTAGGGCCCACAGTATGCAAAAGGCGAGATATCGAAATTCGCCAGTCCCCTCGCAATCCAGCCAACAGTCACAGTTCAAAGTAGTATCCAACATCTTGCTTAGTAAGGGCCACATGCTTTGATGCTGCAAAAAGCTTTAAAAACTATATTTCTCGAATGCCTTAAGCCTATACTGAGTCATTTTGAAGTCTCTAGGTCAAGAGCGTCACTAGCGTTTCTAAGGAATTTGCTCAGAAACGTGTGTAAAAGAGACAAAATGGCAGCTTTGATCCAAAATGGCCAACTTCCTGTGGGGTTTTGACCATGGCTCTAAGAAACTTTTTTGTAGTTCCTAAGAAGTTACATATGTGTACCAAATTTTATAATCCTGGGTCACAGCATGGCTTAGGGCTAATTGTTTTAACACTTGTAGGTGCTGATGAGTTAGGCCACACCCACCAAGTTTAAAGCTGATAACTCAAAATCCCTAGGAGGAGTTTGTCAAGTTTGACAAGTGTGACCCAAAATGGCTGATTTTCTTTTGGGTTCAGGACATACCTCCAAGAGACTTTTTTTCTTGTTTTCGTGGGTTTTATCTGTGTACCAAAAATTGTAATTGTAATGCAAAAATTTCACTAGGGGGACAATTTTGTACAAAACTTGGTCAAAATGCAACATCATTTTGGAGAGGAATAATAAGGAAAACATTCAAGTTACAATAGACCTTTGCAGCGCTTTTGTTGCTCTTTCCTAATTATGTGCTGAAACCAAGTCCTAACCAAAATATTATGGGGAGCAGCAAACCTTCCAACAGTCTAATATGTTTTCGGTAGTCAGCGGTGGATGTGTAGCCCCAGAGTGGGGCTAATGTGTGTGTGTTTCTTACCATAATGACCCAGTTTCCCTGCATGCCACTTGTTACAGCGTGTTAGCGGATGGTCTGTTAGCCCTGTCCTCTCTGTAACTTCTTTGCTCCCTTCTGCAGTAAAGCTCCAAATCCTCCTTTTTTCCACCTCGTTGATTTACAAATACTTTTGTTTCTCCCTCAGTGTCTCAAAGTTGGAGATCTACTAAAAATCATTTCTTTTATCCCTAAACTGTAATCTTTCTCAAACCATTAGTTGTAATCTTTGCAAAAAAATATTGCAGTTCTGGCAATCAATGGTAAATTGCAAACATGCTTTTTTCTCAGTAAACATCTGCAAGCCAATGAAAAATGTTGCAGATAATTATCTTGAATAACTACAAATATTTGGTTTATTTTGAAGAATGATGATGCAAATGTATTTGTACTCTGTGTTAAAGCAATTTGTTCAGAAGAAAAAAAGACTTTCTTGCCTGCGGCAGCATATAAAAAAAGAAAGAAATGACACTGTGGCTTCCTGAGTGAACAGCTGCATTCTGACCACAAAAGATACAAATTAACTGCTTTACTTCATCTAGGCTCTTACAGCTTATTTAGACAAAAGAAAAAGAAGAGGCATGCTAATTAACAACTTCAAAAAGTTGAACCTGCAGAAATCAGTATCGTTAAAAGGTACACGTTTTTGACAATTCAAATACTTTTTAAAAAGTGTCTACATTAAAAAAAACAAGCTTTCAGAATATGCTTTGTTCTAAATTCACAGTTAAAGAAGCATGCTTCTTTTCTTTGTTTCATAAACAAAAAGCCTCGTGTGATTTGAGGAAGCGATGTGACGATAACATTTTTAAAGTTAGGCAAACTGAAGGCCCCTTTCTCTCTATGTGCGTCATAGAGTGGGTAAAAATACACTGCCAGACAAAAATACTTTCAATGGGATACACAGTCGCTCCTGTTTCCTGTTAAAAGTGACAGCGGACTGTATAGGCAGGGGGTGGTGCCTCATCTGTAGTCTGAGTAAATTTAAGATAAATGTGGGGAGTTGTTGTTTAGCTGTACATGATGTGTCTGGGTTGTCTGTTCTTGACTGACAGATATTTAAATACAGGTCTAGCTCAACAGCGGCTTCAGGATAGTGACTACTGTTACCATTGTTTGGAAATTTCACCTAAAAAAACTTTCCTGAATATGATGAAGAATACAGTGACATAATGAGCAGCCTTGGGCTGCATGGATAGGAGCCACTTGGAAGGGAAACAGATTCTAAACTGATTCTACAATGTAGAAGCAGAGTCCACATGAAGATGGCAGAAATAAAAGTGGAAACTCACAGTGCATCAAACTTCAGAGCTGGAGCCTGACCAAATAAAATTTGGGTAAAACATTTTACCAGCACTTCGTACACATTAAAATGACTGCCAGCAGATGTGCAACAGTACAGCCATACATATTTGACCCTGAGTCAGAAGCAGAAGAAGTGGAGCCTCTTGAACAACAATCAAGGATGCAGCAAGCAGTTTCTGAATGGTAACTTCAGAATGTCATGTTGAAAATGTTATCATTTATTACCATCTCAATATGGGTTGCCACCCTTCCCGTAACCTGCGAAATATCCGATATATTTTTTTTTCACCTGTTAAGAGTATATCAAACAAATTTAAAAAATTTAACTCACGAGATACTAAAGCCAGCAAAACTGTAGTGGCGGAATCTAAGCAGGACCTCCTCAGCTCTGCTTGCAATTGCCACGGTGTGTGTTTTTAGTTTGGTATTTGTTTACGTTTAGTCAGGTGTTTTCTGTTACTAATGTGACTTATTTCTTCAGTCCTGTTTCTGGTACCTTATTTGTTAGTTGTTCTAGGTTCTGTTCTATTAGTTTTATTCTTAGATCTGTGTTCTGGTTACCTTGGGTTTGTTTACAGTTTGTCTTGTCTGGCTCCTCATGTTCTCGTCCTTCCCTAATAAGGTTCACCTGCCCCTCTGTCTTCCTGCACGCCTGATCCACACCTGTGTCTGTTTTCCCTGATTACCTGCCCTATTGTTTCATGTCCACCTTTGTCTGTATTAAGGTTTGTCCTTGTCATTTGTTCCACACGGTGTCGTTAGTCTTATTTAGTCTGTCTTGTTTAGCTTCGTTGAAGTTTGTTCTGCGATCCAGAAACTAGGACCTTTTCATGAACTTTGTAACCTGGATCGCCTGTTAAGCCGGCACCGGCACTTGTATGTTGGCTCACCTCATTAAAAGAGTGATCATTTCACCAGCTGTCTCTGCTCGTCCTGCACTTTGGTCCACCACCAAATTGAAATATGACAGCAATGCTGTCACGGTTGCCTTGAGACGGACGTTATACACCCGCTCTACTCTCAGTCATCCTTGTTACACCTAATAGCACATCTTCAGAAGAAAACGCTTAAAAAATACCTATGTTTGTGGGAAGAAGCAAATCCCTGGCTGAACAGAGTACAAGGAAAATTCTAAAAATATGTAGGGCTGTCGGCGAGTCTTTTCAGCGGCGCACAGTGGGCTGAACATGGTTAGTTAGCTATTGCTAAATGCTACGTGAGTAGCACGTCCAAGCCAAACAGCAGACACAATAAGTACTTACATTTACGTCATGTGTAGCTTTTCCAAGAACAGTATTTACTGAATTTTTCTTCAGTCTAAGTCTTTCTACAAATCCTGGCGTGTACTGATGTGAGTTCTCAAAGCAGTCCGTTGTGAAGTGATTCACGCAAACTAGTACTGTCTTCAGCAATGTGACATTGTCCTCAAAAAGAAAATGAAGCCACAAATCTCTGTTATTCGACAGCAGAAGAATGTGCATGGACACATGTGGGTCTTTGCAGCCAACAACAGAACATCTGCCTTTGAGGGTAGCCATTGTAAAGCGTGTGTAAGGTGAGACCCGTTGGCGAGATGTGATCCTCTACTGAAAATCAAATGGGTGGAGCTCCGCTGTAGTTGCTGGTCAGGGACGGGACTCAGGTAACATTGTTAGGTGTCACAAACAAGCTTTTCTAAAAAACATAAAAAGATTACTTTATAGCCAACAAACCGCTAAATGGGTTTTTCTTGCATTTGGACTGTTTGTAGAAGCATTAGAGACCCAAATAAAAATATAAAAATGATCAAAAAGGGAATTTTGCATAATAGGTCCCCTTTAACTCTCTGTTATACAAAAACACCACCAGTTTAAAATTCTTCATGTGGCATTATTTTGGGCTCTTGGTAGAAAAAAGAAACATGAAAATGAAGCAACTTGCTGACAATTTCATGTTAAGGACACTAACGTTAGCATGTGATTTGTAGCTTCTTATCGCTGCTAGGCTGACCAAACATCCCCGATTTTTGGGGACAGTCCCCTTTTTAGACAACATGTCCCTGACTACAGCTGTCCCTGGAAATGTTCCCAATTTTAGCGTTTTGTAAATGAGAAAACAAATGCTGTGTGTAGACTATTATTATGGTAACCAGGGGTAGAAAGCGCGAGTGATCATACTGCGCGCAACAAAAGCTGTTACGGTAGCTAGTTGCATTACTGGTAACGTTACAGACAAAGTAGAAGAAGAGCTGAGCTTGCTGCCTTGGACTGGGCTGATCCTAGCCGTTATGAAGACAAGTGTTGTCAACATTCGCTGTGCCCAGGTAAAAAAAATAAGGCTTGGATGTATTTTGCTTTACTAAAGGTGAGGATCCAAATGCAAATAACCCAAGTTATTATGAACAAACAGAACAGCAAATGGCGAGACAAGAGCGCAGGGAGTAGCTGCAGCTGAGAGAGGGAGAAATCACTTTTTTTTTTCTTTAACCGTGTCTTGCAGGGGTGTTCTTAGCGTCTCAAAACATTGGGGGCTTTAGCCCAAATGCAAAATATTTAGATTTCAATAAGACAATTTATAGGTAATTTAAAATAAACTTAAAATAATATAGGACAATTGTACCAGTTCTCTGTGTTGGCTGGTTTTAGACTGAATGTAAATTATTGTGAATCAAACAAAAAAGGTTTGCAATAATTTTACTTTTTATTTTTGTTAGAAGCTGAACGAAGGACAAGGAGAAACAGAGTTTAGGCCTGATGAAAAAAAATTTTGCTGAAGCAAATAATGACACATTTTGAGGTATTTAGAAAAGAACTTAATCTGAATTTTTGATGACAAAACGTTTTTCTTAAACTCAGAGATGTTTACTTTGGGCCAGATAAATGTGCTTCTTTAGTCATCTACATAAATTACCTTTTTAAACGTTACATTCTCATCAAAGTGTTCCACTCCTGAGGCTCCATTGTCTTTATTCTTATATTTCAAAAAAGAAAGTAATATAAAGTTGATTTTCCTAAATCTTAGTCAGACATTTATTTTATTATGCCAAGAGCTTTCGAAACATTTTATTAAAATTGTTCCTTCTTTTATGAACCTGTTCTCTTTTACCGCCATCTTTTCAGCCCTTCATTCCACTTCTGAAGAAATTTGGCCACCCAAAAATAATAAAAGAAACATTTTTCAACACAGTCTTTTGTTCTGCATTGAGCATGTCAGACATTAGTGCAGTTCTTACTATTAAACACTTTCTGAGAGAAAAGGGTGTTAAGTTGTGGTGTAAAATATTGCATAGAGCCTCATCCTGGACCTTATCAGTATTAATATTACAGTTATTAATAACTGTATACATATGGTATGTATGTCTCACCTTCAGTAAAACTGTATCCTTGTTTAATTAGTTTAGTTTATATAATATTCCATGTGTAATTCAGAAAAATACAATAGTTAACTAATCAGTGGTCCACCTGTGATTAATTGCTACGATTTATTTCTTAATTACCCTGCATCTTTAAACCCAGAGCTGTATGTTTAGAATCAGCACAGAAGATTTGAAAGAGAAGAGGGAGGCTTACTTTTACACTTTCTACTACGTCTTACTGGCACCAGGAGATATTGTCCTGGTTTATCAAGCAACACTTTTTTCTGTCTACATGTAGAACTAGACTATAAGACTGGGTGCAGCCATGAGATCAATGTGTTGATCTGAAGGACCTTTTAATGTGTTCAGCTACGTTAGGATTAAATGCTTTTATTTTGACTGAAGTAAAGGACCAGATATTTTCACATTATGATGCAAATCCGGCTAGAAACTCACAGAGAAGGTTGCTACTGTTTTCTATCACAGCCACATTTAACTTCACCTGTAGCTCAGGTGAAAGTTCCTCATCATGACCCTAAAGATGCTTATTGGAGTGAACCTCCACCTCATGTCTTGCTGGGTGAATCAGTGATTAGCTGTAACTTACAATCAGCCCATCCTGAGTCAGCATTCAGGTTTTACTGCTATCTTCGTCTGGGTTATACTGCTCGGCGTCCACCTGTTCCTGAACACACCCACCAGGCTCCCTCTCTCTGGTTGGCTCCGCGGTTGCTCTGAAATGACCCCTGTTCGAGGGGCTCAGTGTAACTTTTCAGGTAATGAAGGAGGCAGGTTGATCTGGAGTAAACTGTTGTTCTGGCTGTGTGCGTAGTTGCGCATTCGTGGTGCTGTGAGTGCGCAAATAGCTATTTTTTGTCTTCTCCTTTTAACTCATTGTCAGGTTAGGTGGAGAGGGACGTGATTATATGGAACACAACTGAAAAAATCTGATTGTTTTTAAATAAAAATGTGAAGTCCAATACCATTTTGTGGCTGCATCTTTTTAATACTTTCAAATTTCTTCTATCAAGAAGTCTGGGGCTATTCAGAAAACATCTGGGGCTTCCGCCAGGCTATGCGCCTGGTGTCCTGTCTGGCAGAGTAGCGCTCAGAATTGTTGTCTGAGTGCCAAGAAAAAGCCCAACAGATTTACTTTCACAAGTGGAGCATTACAGCTAACACTAAGAAATTTTATTAGAAACTGCTTTGGGATTATTTCAGTTGTTATGGACATGGAGACAGACATGAAAAGGAAAAAAAAAAGAAGCAAAAAAGAGAGAGAGGTGGGGCAAAAAGGAAAAGGGGAGAGGAGAATAGAATGGAGGAAAGAAAGGAGGATGAAGAGAATACAAGATAACACCCTGCTTGCTTTTACACCTGCAGAAACATTCATATTACCAGCTTTTTTAGTGCACGGTACTTATCAATGCAAGATGTATCTAGTGGTAAATGTGGCTCATATATAGAACATTTGTGTTTCTGTTAACACCTGAATCTAAAAACCTGTGGATCTGATTTGTGCATACAAGGTTTCTCCAATGTGCAATAGTGAGTGTGAGGAGCCACAGACCTGCATCCCTGGACCCGGGACAGATGCGGAGGAGATCTGAGCCACAGACATCCAAAGGCCCCCCAGAGCACAGGAACCCCAGGAGAACCATCGCCGGGACCACCACAATCTCCCCAGAGAAGAGCAGGGGAGAATCCCACAGGGACCACCCAGCAGCCACAGTGCAGAAGCCCCAGGGAGCTGCAGCGATGAGCCCACAGGCCCCGCCGGCAGCCGTCTATGCCCGAGCAGATCCAGCCATGAACCCAGAGACCCGAGACCCTGGGAGATATCACTCCCCAAGCAGAGGCCCGACAGAACCCAGGGGTCCAGGCGCCCGCAAGCAGCCACTGGGAGTGAGCCAGCACACACCAAAGCACCCAGCCCTGGATACCGAGAACCACAAGTACACCGGCGGGCAGAGATACCAACCACCGGCAGGTAGTGTGGCGGGGAGGGAATACGCCCCACAGTTGATGGGGGGCCTAAACTGATCCAGGAGAGGGAGCAGGCCAAGACCCAACCTGACACAAAAAACAGGCACACACAGTCACAATCACACATTCCCACCCTCATGCGTACACATAGAAACACTCACACCCACGCACCCAATGTAAAGAGAAACAACAATGGACGTCGTACACTCACTCACACTCCCCATACATACTCAATACTCCCAGGTCCAGGTGCTGATACCCCATAGGGACAACCAGCCCCCGGACCCAGGAGGTGGTCTCCGGGGATGGAGACAGGCAGACCGCCCCAGCATCTGAACCTGGTCCGAGCTAACCCGGGGTCGTGCCTGAACCTGAGCGACCCTGGCCCAGAACCCGACCCCCCGCCCAGACCCCAGTCCCTAACGACCCTCATCCTCATCCGGAGAAGGGGCTATGTACAAAAGAGGGGTCTACATGGTCCAAACCAGCCCGCCAACCAGAGCCACCACAGAATACAATAGTCCCAACACCCCAATGAATTCCGATCCCAACTCCATGAGCCCCCCTCCCCCAATGAACCCCGACATGAATTTATCCAAAGGGCCACCCCAACCAGGACACAGATATCGAACACATGCCCCCGAACCCAAGCACCATGAATCCCCTCCCCAGAGCACATGGGCACACCCCCACAGGTGAGCTTCATCTTCGAAAAGCCGACGAAGCAACACCCACACACAGCCCTGCTTCGACCACCGTCCCGCCCCCACTACACAGCGTGCCGCGACAGCAAGGCAAGGGCCCTGTGCAACGCCACCCCAGCCCACGCCCACAGGCACAACAGGGCAGACACCGCCGAGCACCGAGCCCACAACGGATCCCCCGACCCCACACCAAGATGGGACAAACTCACGCAGCAAGAGGTCCCCGTCCAGCGGCAACCACTCGGGACTAGCGTCCCCCACCATGCCCCTGCAGCCACACAATCACACCACATCACTGCCACTGCAACGACAGCCCAGGTTGAAACATTATCCCCTTTTTGACCCTCAATTTTCAACCACTGCCTAATATAGTAAGGTGGAGCTACTGGGTCAACTAGGATTCGTCCAAACTAAGATGTTTAGTGACTTTTTTTTTTTGATTAGTGACTTTTAGTTTATAGTTTCAGAGCTAGTTATTAGTTGTTTTGTTAATATATTGTTGTAATATGTGAACATAGACTTTCAGGCTGAGGGGTGTTTGACTACAGTTTATACTGAATAGCCCTCTCACCTCATATGAAAGTTCCTCACAAAAAAATAAAGCAGTCAATAACGGGGAAACTGAATAAGGCAAGAACTGCATGAACTGAGAATGAGGAGGGAGAGATGATCACCTTGTTAAATGTGCATTTCTTCTGTTGTATTAGCTTGTAGCTCCAAGTAAAAATATTTGTTTCTTTACTAAATATAGCAATTTTGGTGTTTCATCAGCTGAGAAAACTGGTTGAATAATTAAAGAAACGTTAATATTTATAAGATTATATTAGGATTACCCTAGTTTCTCATCTAAAAATAATCAACTTCTAAAGGGTATCTAAAACAAAAATCTTATTTTATTTGTTACATTTACATTTTTCAGTATGCTATACGTTCTAATATTTTTGGAGAAGATTTTGATTATATTATGTCTCTGTTTTAGTGTAGTAAAAGACTGATTGAAGAGGAGAGAGTAGGAAAATAGAGAGAAAATAGACATAGAGGAAAAGAATAAAAGACCAGAAGAAAATTGGAAGAGTTAAAGAAAGAAGAGGAAAATATAGATAGAATAGAATAGAATTCTATAGATAGATAGAAAGAAGAGTAAAGCTAAGAGGAGGCAAAGAAAGACTATTAGACAGAAAAAGGAGGAGAGGAAAGAAGACAGATAGGAAAACACCACCTCCATACACCCCCCTCACCATCCTCAACAACACCGTGTCGCCTGTAGATCACTTCAGGTTCTTAGGAACCACCATCTCTGAGGACCTGAGATGGTCTTCACACATAGACATTGTTCGAAAGAAGGCCCAGCAGAGACTGTACTTCCTGAGGCAACTCAAGAAGTACAACCTTCCACAGGAGCTGCTGGTCATCTTCTACACAGCCATCATTCAGTCTGTCCTGTCTTCATCCATCTCAGTGTGGTTTGGTTCATCCACAAAACAGGACAGGTCCAGACTGCAACAAACAGTCAGGTCTGCAGAGAGAATCATCAGAGCTGACCTTCCCTCTATCCAGGGCTTATACAGGTCTAGGGTCAGGAAAAGGGCAGCTAAAATCTCTGCAGACCCCACACACCTTGCACATAAACTGTGTAGAGTTCTGCCTTCAGGCCGACGCTACAGAGCGCTGTTCACTAAAACCAGCCGCCACAGAGACAGTTTCTTCCCCCAGGCTGTTTCTCTGTTGAACATTCAATAGAGTACAAAACAACAGCAGACAGATGTTGCAAATGCACCTTTTTATTTATTTATATATGTGTATATTGTACATTGTAAATATGTATATTCTGTAGTGTAAAAACAAAAACCAAAGAGCAAAGTGTACCGGAGTCAAATTCCTTGTTTGTATGTACAAACTTGGCAATAAAGCTGATTCTGATTCTGATTACTACTACTATTACTTTACTCGTTATGAAATGAATAACAGTGAGGATAGACACGTTCCTGCTATGAGACTTTTTATGACACAATTTACATTGTTAAATTATGAATGGGTATTTTAAAATAAATGAAACCGTAACTGTACCAATGTTTTCATAATATCTTGATAACATTTAACTATTTTAATCTCCGAGCTGGAAATGTCCCCGGATTTGATGTCAGAAATCTGGTCACCTTAAGCTAAACTAAAGAGTTGCTTCAGAGATTTGTAACAAGTCTGGATGGCATTTTTAGTTCAAAATCAAAAACAATTTAGGAGACATACATCGGAACCAGCGCTGCACGTCTTGTCAGTTAATCCACGTCATTGCAGCGAGACAGAACAGACTACTGGACTTTATGGATAGTCATATCAGAAGTGTTGCTATTCTAGAGTAGCACAGGTTTGAAAAAGATTGCTTGGAGAGTTGCCTGCAGGCCAAAGACTGCTGGTGTCGTTTTATTTAATAGAAAATTTTTAGGTATGTTTTTTGACATCTCTGATGCCACTGGTGTGTGTTGCTCTTTGGATCAATTAAACCTCAATGGGATAATTTTACGCAAAATCTTTATGCATTTTACACAGAAACAGCATGGACTGATCACTGACATGAGGTGATATCTGGGGTTAGGTAGCCAGTGTAAGACAAGCCATCCATCCATCCATCCATCCATCCATCCATCCATCCATCCATTCATTCATTCATTCATTCATTCATTCATTCATCCAAGGGTGTAACTTTGCGGGGGCGGGGTTAGGGGGATATGACCCCCTCAGAAATCTGATCCAGCCAATATAACCCCCCCAATGCAATAACATCATTCCGATTTACAAATATATCCTGCATGAATAACTTGTTGATTTTCTTTTATTTTCATTTGCCAACAAAATAACATCATCTGGTAATGTAACCCCCCCTCCTCCTCCCAAAAACTTGGTATCACCCAACTCGCTTTCTCTACCAAGCTTTCAATGTTTGCTGTACATACTTGATTCAGTCACTGGTGAGTTTGGTTGTACTCTCAAAAAAAGCGGACAGACAACTACTTTTCGCTGTTGGTCGACAACAACACCTTGTAAAAAGAGTGAAAATCTAAATGACGTAAATATATATGTATTGTTAGGTTAGTTTTCTCTATGCCGCTTGCAGGCGTCTGTACACGCAGACACACTGAATGGCGGTGCATGTACACTAGCTCCGAAATACAGTGGTACCCAGGTGCTTTGTTAGACCTGCCAGCTGGACGTCTGGGGCTGAAGCTCCAGATGTTTTCAGAACAGCCCCGAATCTCATGAAAGAAGACATTTAGGAGTTTATGTCTGTTCAAAACATGCATTAAGCCCCAAAATGACAGACTTCACATTTTTATTAATTTGTTTATTTGTTTCTTTTGTATTCCATATAATCACTGCCCGCTCTACCCAACCTGACAATGAGTCTAAAGGAAAAGGAGACAAAAAGTGGTTATTTGCGCACACGCGGTACCGCGACTGCGCAACTACGAGCACAGGCTCAGGTGGACTGGCAATTTGTCCATTCTGGAGACGCTCCTGTCCAGTCCAGGAGCGTTGGCCTGCCTCGTTAATTACCAAAAAAGTTACACTGAGCGCATCAAACAGGGCTACAATAGGGAAGACGGCTAATTTCAGTGAAGCTGTGGAGTCAACCAGAGAGTGGGAGCCTGGTGGTTGTGCGCCCAGGAACAGGTGGAAGCAGAGCGGTCCTTTACCTTAGTCGAAATCAAAGCATTCAATCTTAAAGTTACTAAACACATAAAAAAGGTCCATCAGTTCACCACATTGCATCTCGTGACTACAGCCGGTCCTATACTCCAGATCTACATGTAGATAGAAACAGGTGTTGCTAAAAAAACCCGGAAAATATCTTCTGGTGCCAGTAAGACGTAGTAGAAAGAGCAAAAGCCTCCCTCTTCTCTTTCGTATCATCTGATCCTAAACATACAGCTCTGGGTTGGTTAAAGGTGCAGAATTAATACGAAATAAATCAAAGTTAATCACAGGTGGACCATTAATTAGTGAACTGTTTTATTTTTCTGAATAATACATGTAATAAGTAATATTATATAAACTAAACTCATTAAACAAGGATACAGTTTAACGCAATGTAATACATACATACCACTTTATGTATACATTTATTAATAACTGTAATATTAGTACTGCTAACGGGACAAAAGGTGAGAGTCCAAGAAAGGTCCAGGATGAGACTCCATGTTCTATTTTAAACACCTTTTTCACTACAGAAAGTGTTTAATAGTAAAGACTGAACTAATGGCTCAGTGGAGAACAAAAGACTAAGTGGATGAAGGGCTGGAAAGATGGCAGTCAAACAACAGGTTAATGGAAGAAGGGACATATTTTAATGAAATGGGATAGCTCACAGCATAACTTACCATTCCATCAAAATCTAAGAAAATCAGTTTTATAGCATTTTCTTTTTATAAATTTAAGAAATTATGACAATGGAACCTCAGGGGTGGGAAATTAAAAAAACATTTTAAAAAGTAATTTTTATAAATGACAAACGAAGCACATTTATTTGACCCACAGTAAACACAGTTTCTTTGAGTTTAAGAACAACTTTTGTCAGACTGAGCAGAAAGTTTTTTTCTAAATATCACAAAATGTGTCATTATCTGCTTCAGCCAAATGTTTTTTTTTATCAGTTGTAAACTGTTTCTCTTCATCTTACTACCAAAAACTTAAAACCAGGTCAAATTATTGTGAAGCTTTATTGTTTGATTCACAATAATTTGCATTCAATGAAAACCCAGCCAAGGCAGAGAGCTGCTACTACATGTCCTGTGTAACTTTAACTTTAAGTGACTTAGAAACTGGGCCGCTGTCTGATGAAAATTAAACTATTTAGTGCCTGGGCCAAAGACTCCAATGGTTCAGACCCTAAAAACGCCCCTGGTGCTGCCCCTACTTTATAACTTCATTTGTTTCACAATGGAGCTCCCAACTGGAATTATTCATATGTGGAATCCATTTTCCTGATTGAAATTAATTGAAATACAATGAATCCATTCCAGACCCCCAAAACAACACAATGCAGCATGCATGAATGTGAAGGTGCTCTAAAAAAAACAGTAAAAGTAAGCCTTTTATTAAGTGCTGAACTGATGTGGAACAGAAAAACTGCAGAGTGAATACAAAGAAAACAAAGCCCCCCACCCCCCCAAGTTATGCCTTTGCATCCATCCATCCATCCACTCATTCGTTCATTGTGCTGAGCTGCTTATCCCTGCTGGGTTGCAGGGGGCTGGTGTCTATTCTCCAGCAGTGACTGGGTAAGAAGTGCATGTGTTAAATGTTCCAACTAAAGTGCGTTGATTGACCTGCTGCCCCCTGGTGCTGAATAAAAAAAAATCTCATCTCATTCTGATGAACGCAACATCGGGCATTGCCTCATCTTGTGAGCTGGATACTTGAAAAAAAACTTATTTGCCTAGGATGGAAAAGATTATCGCTTATAAGGTGGGATCTAGTTGTCTTATCTATAATAAATCTTACTCAAATGGGGCTGTAGACAACAAAAAAATCCACTTTAAGTAGATAAAATGGGGCATGCAGTATTGATGCACTCACTCACTAGAACCAGAAACCCTACACTCTTGTCATCATCTTTGTGTGTAATGTTTAGTGTATGTTTAAGAGTAAAGGGCAATGCAAGGCCGCTGACTGATCATGAGCCTGTGTGCGAGGAAATCATGTGAAGTCAGTAAACGGAACAAGGCAGAGTTATAGTTGCTGGCCTGACTAAACTCTGGCTGCTGTTTACTCAAGGTTATCAAAGAGATCAGAAAAGAGGGTATGATGTCTAATTGTGCCCTCTCTGCAGCTGAGCAGGCAGTTTGGATTCATTCTATCTATAAAATTTATGCACACATTTGGAGGCCCCTAAATCTGTTTGTTTGCAAATCTATCTTTCTAGTAACCTTTTGTTCTTTTTAATGGGAGAGTTTGATGTGAAATTTCAATTTACCGTCACAGATTTAATTTATATTATTTAAAGTAGCATGGGACAGACAGTTTATATAAACGAAGTTGTCAACAACAGCTGCTCCAGGCCCACAAAGCGTCAGAGCTCAAGTCTTAAAAAGTCATTTGATGTTTACTTGGCTTGCTGTGTTTCAGGCCAAGAGGCTTTAATCGTTTTAGGAAAATTTACAACTAAGTAGTTTAGTAAGAGCTGGCTTCAAATTCTCAACCATCAAGTTGTGAGGAAGTGCACAAACCCAACTTAGTTTAAAAAAGGAGGATAGTACGTGGAAATATAGTGCAATTCTTACATTAGCAGGGGACTGACAGGTTATATAAACAAAGATGTCAACAACAACTTGCTTATAAAATCATGGTAAAAAAACATGTAGCGTACATGAGCACAGCAGATTTGACCTTTCACCTCACCTGCAAGAAAAGTTTTTTAATTTAGGATTATTTTTATGATCTTAACAGTTGTGCCAAAAAAAAGTTTTCTCTGAACAGTTAAATAAGAGCCTTAAAGGCCAACAAGAGGACTGCACGGCCGGACTAGACAGAACTGATCATGCTTTCGATTCGGTTGCAATAAACATTTTTGTTTGCATATTTTTGCTGTGCTATGTTTGTCTGATTTTTCTCCAAAGTTCCTGCGAGATTTTTGTTTTGTTTTCCTGTCTTTGGCTCTGTGCCACTTAGTAACTTTCTTTTAGGTAAAATCCTCTTTGTGGACCAGCGGTTCTGAACCCAAAGTGAGTCATTTTAGTGTTGATCCTAAGAAAGTCCTAATCCTGAGAAGATCTCTTGATTCTTCAGTAAATGTGCTTTAGGTCAAAAATTTTTACTTCTCACTTATTTTTTTTAGGTAAGGGGATGGATTAATTTCGGCCAGGTGGAGAAATTGATTTATAAACAATGAACATTTTCAACGTAGCTTACTCATGCTTCAATCATATTTAATTTTTGCCTTGTCAAATTAAAATGATCTATTAAGTTATATAACTAATACAACACCTGCTGGCCTCCATCAGAATCCAAAAAAAGGCCCATTAAGGGCAAGTGAAACACAAGACAATTATGGGAAAGGTGATGACTAGAAATACTTGTAATCTTAATTATAATCAAAAAGGATATCTAGGAAATGAATGCCTTGATAATCCAACAGAGGCTTTTCTGAAAAAATAGTGTACGAAAAAGTAAGACTCACTGAAGACATACTGTAGCACATTTTTCCATAGTGATTGGAAGCCATTTTATTTTCCCTCTATCTACTGTGCATAACTGAATGATCCAAGGTATTTGCTGTAATTGCATTTAATAGAGGTTGCGTGCACTCAGACAACTCCAATCCCACAGACATGGAATACACGGGTTTTCATACAAAAGCAAAAACTTCGATGAGTTTCGTTAGGATTTTCGTGACAAACCAACATAAATGAGAAAGTAAAGTCGTTTTTTTTTTTTTACAAAGGAAGTCACGTAATTTGCAAAAAGGCCACCTGTGTGTAATTTAATCTCAGTATAAATATAGCGGTTCTGTGAATACCTCAGTGTAATAATCCCATGGATTCTGAGTTAGGTTTTATCTGAGTGGTCTGTTTGGTTTCCTTGTTTCAGCTATTCTTTTATTTAGCTCTATTCTCACTTGTGTTCATTTGTAGTTCTAGTTATTTTATGGTTATTAGATATTATTTTGTGTCGCCAGTATTGTTTTTATTGTTCTGTGTCAGTGTCACCCAGCTCCTTAGACTCCCTCCCCTCACAGCTGTCATTCATTCTGTTTATTCATTCATCTGTGAAGCATCCAGTAATCAGTCCTCCTCACTATTTTTTAGCACCTGGTTTTCTGTCATTATTTTCCCTCAACCCACATCACTATGAGACTGCCTCTCTCCTACCTGCATTATGGTCCACAACAAACATTGAACCTGACCCTTAGAGATTTGGTAGAGGACATTATAAAACAGTGGGTCTGATGAAGACCAAGAAAAGCACCAGACAGGTCAAGGATATAGCTGTGGAGAAGTTTAGAAACGGTTTAATTAAAAAATTCAACTTTTATGTGTCACTCTGATTAAATCATTTTTACACATTAGGTCGGATATTATGATCAAACAGTTACTCGGTAGTTGAGCCGCTTTTTTGCCAAATATGTTTTTACTATTACCTGAGTACACTTATGGAATACTCCTTATAATTGTAGCAGTGCTGCTCTTGTTTGAGTACACTTTTTGACTCCTCCACCCACCTCTGGTTGAACCAGGGAAAAATTTCAACCATGTAGGACACTTGCCCATTAGAACCAACTTTGGACATCACTGAGCTAAACTGACAGGCCCAGTCAAGAAGAACTTTAATTAAAGAAGCAGACAAGAAAGCCACAGTAACTCTGGAGGAGCTGCAGAAATCTACAGCTCAGGTAAGGAGAATCTATTGACACAACAACCATTAGTCATCAATTTTAAGATTTTTATGCAGAAAACATGTGTCCTTTTTCTTCCACATCACAATTGTGGACAGATAAAATCCTAATATATTCATTGGAATTTTTGGTCCTAGCATGTCAAAATATGTAAACATTTTAAGTTATCCACATTTTTGAAAGGAACAATTTGTCTGAAGCAGCAAAAATGTTTTAAGATATAATTAAGAGAGTTCCAATGATTTTCAGAAGTGGCGCCAAACCTGGGGACCCAAACATTACAGCTGATGTGGGTTACTACACAGAGGTTGACAGAATTAGATTTACCTGTCCACAGAATCATTATATATTTACTGAACCAAAAGAAATCTGTCTTACTTTAGATACTGCTGCCACACAGATCGTTTTTTCCTTCACCAACAGCTACCTGATGTTTTTGGATTTAAGTACATACCTTATAGACATAATAGATATGTCCTAAAGATCAGATGTAGGATTCAAACATTATACTCAAGTTGGAGAAAAGCAAGACTAAGTCCTCTGGCACTTTGTTTGTTCATCTGTATGCAGCAATATGAAACGTATGTTTCATTGCACGCGTGCTTCAGAGGTTAACTTGTCCAGTGGTACTGGTGCTGATGTGTAGTAGATCAGAAGAGTCATGAGTGTTGCACTACTAAAGTTTTAACCCCAAGGTCCTTCAGTATGCTCCATCTGATTCAATGAAGAAGACCAAACAGGTGCCTGCTAATTATCATATCATACCTGACATTTTGGTCCAGACTAGAAGCATGCAAGCTCAATATGGTTAGTTTTATGCTCGTATAATCAGTTTCAGTAAGCCTTTCTTCACTTGTTTTAGTAAATAAGTGCACAGCCTATTTGTCTTTACAGTTAGTCCTTTCTGGTTACGTCTGATAGGAGTTGTTAACCTTTAGGCCGGGCCTTCACAAAATATCTAGAGCACATAACAGCAAATACCATATTTATGTGATAGGCCGAAACAAAGTATCGCATGTTTGTGAAGCGGCACGAAAATGTTACATTGTTTTTAAGATTTTTTTATAAAATAAAAATCAGAAAAATGTGGTGTGCATTTCTATTCACCCCACAGAGCAAGTACTTTGCAGAACTACCTTTTCCATTAGCAGCCTCTCTGCTTAACTAGACTCGGCTCTGTTTGACTTTACACGATTTAGGTTTATTTCCATTACAATGGAGTACCACCTCAATGTGGGTGGGGAAGTCACAGCAAAGCGGTCTGAAAAGTAAAGTAACGTGATTTGTATGGGACAAACTAATGTTAATGTCGGCCATTTTCCTTGAAGTTCTGATTTTGGAAGGGACTAAACCAGTGACGCCACCCCCAGCCAACCAGTGACCAGCAGTCTTCTGACGTTGCATTTCGACTCAACTCAGCTTGCCTGGACCTTTGGCCTTGGAAAACCCCACAAACCAAGCTTTAGTGTAGTTAAAACTGGAAGTATTTTAAGTTATGCTTCTAACATGGGACATTCTACTAGCTCAGATTGGATGGGGAGCATCTATAAACTTCAATTCTTTGGATTCAAGTCTTTGCAAAGTTTCTCAATTGGACAGGGGCCTGGACTTTTACTCTTTCAAACACATGAATATGCTTTGATCTAAACTATTTTATTGTACTTCTGCTGGTATGTTTCGGGTTGTTGTCTTGAGTGTTTTGCAGCATGTTTTTTCAGGACTGCCCTGCAATCCATCCTCCAGTCAACTCTTATCCCTTTTACTGTCCCCGTCGTAGAATAGAATCTGAACAACAAGATGCTCCTTCCACAATATTTCATCTTGGACATGTTTTCACGGTGATGTTAACAGTTGGTTTTCTACCACATATTTATTTTGCACGTTGGTCAAAGGGGTTAGTTTAGTCGCATGTGACCAGAATACCTTCTGTTACATTTTTACTGTGTCCACGACATGACAAACTACAAAAATTATTATGGCTTTTTTTTCACAACTATGACCTGACTTCGTCTTCACGATACAGTTTGTTCACTAATGTTTTCTAACAAACCAGATTTCTACTGAGATGTAATTAAACATCAGACTCCATTTAATAATTAGGTGACTTTTTAAGGTAATTGATTGCACTGGATGTTAGAGTGAAGTAGCTGAATACAAATGTATCCTAGAATTATCAGAAGTGAATCTGGACATGGCAGGAGTATAAATCATGCTTGACAGAAAAAGAAAAAAACATGAAAAGTGGACTGGCTTTAAGCCATTTGGAAATACCGAATATTTTTCTAGACTTTTTGTCGAGTTTTTTACCTGCAGACTTGGCTGCACTGAATGTCAGTCTCCTGCACTTCACAGGTCAGGACAAATATTACAAAAAGCTTTGATGGGTACACTAAAAGTTGCCCCCTGGAGAGCTCCCCTGTGACTGATCTCACATGGTGAACATCAGCATGAGTTGTAAAAGTGTCTCTGTTGCCCCTGAAGAAAAAAAGTTTTATTTTTAACCTTTCTCATAACCTAATGAGTGTTTGAGCTCAATCACTTTAGGGGTGATAAATCTACAGGGCTGTTTTAATCCACCTCTTTCGAAATAACAAATTTAGTTGGGACTTTCCTTGTGTCTCACACAGCGAGCATCTTTGGAAGGTACATTAACGATGCAACCTCCCCTAACTCTGAGATGGATCAGCTTTGCAGACTCAAACAAACATCTTCTTGTGCAAACAGAAAAAGGAGGCAATCATGTGCTTGATATTATCTATTTATGAAGCTGTGAGACAGTGGTCCTCTGTGTTCCAATCAGCAGGGTTGGCCTCAGCATCATCCTTCCTCTGGGCTATTTTGTATTTCTAATTGATCTGGAGGCTTAGTGCACAGGATGTCTCAGTGTTGTGCCCCCAAGGAAGGAAGATGAAAGACTCTTACCATTTTAATAATGTTATACCTTTACTGAATATGTTTCTATAGCATAAAAACAGTCTTATGACTCATATGGTCAAAACAGATTTGATTTGTAAATTAGGAAGGAACTTATGACAACTTTGGCATGTAGAAAAACGAGTAATGAACCATGCTGAAGCAGACATGAACTAAATGATGTGTTGGTGCAACCCCTACTGGTCAGAGTATGTAACTGCATAATCTTAGCTTACAGGATGCCCAGTGAGGCTTGCATTAAACTCCATTAAAATTACTATTCTTAGACAGTTTTTGATGCAGACCCTACATGCATAAATGTTTGCAGGAATGCAAGGCAGTAGTTAAACTTAATCTTACGCACACAACTAACTGCTGCCATGTTGCACCAACCTGGTCAGCAAGTTTTATGAATGCTTGTACAAGAATTACCTACCTTTAGCAGAGTCACGCAAGCTATGTCTGTTTTCTCAGCCTTTGGGCTCAGCTACACTCATTGTTTGATTCTTGTTTACTTTGCAAACAAGAAAATGAGTCATGACAAATAAGTCACCAACAAAATATTATTTCTCAAAAGGTACACTTCCAAATCCTAATATTTGTTTTTAAAATGTTTATGTTGTAAAAGGAAGAAGTTGTGAAAGACCAACTGAGATAAACATAAGTATATATGGACTTAAATTGTTTCATTGGAGGGATTTCAAATAAGAAAATAGCTTAGGGAAAGTTAAACAAAAACAAAAAAATAACATTCACACACTTGTAACAAATCTAAGCTGTCTGCCACAGGACATTTTCTACCAACCACAGATCGATTTGTATCCATGGGTGATGTTTCATACCAACTTTGTCAACCAATAACTGAGGTAATTTTTTTTTCAAAAATTCTCACAATATACTCGAAAACAAAAGTTGTTATATGACTTAAATAAATAATATCTAACAGCCAAGAGATGCTTTAGGTTATTTTGGTTTGCTCCGGGGTTCCAATCTGTGATACAAATGGAAATAAGTGCAATAAAGCATCCCAGGAAGATAATATAGAACTAAATTAAATTATATGTGATGATATGTGAATGTGCTCAGTATTATTTATTTTTGCTGTTGTTGCTGGTTAATTAAGTGAGCGTTTTGCTAAGGTAGAGCCACCAGTTGGCTGCTTAAAGGGTTTTTACGAATTTTTGTGATGTTTTGTAAACAGAAGTGATGTTCTCAAGTTATCATTAATAGTTCCCTTACCTTTAGTAGAAAGATGGCATGTCATCCTGAGCTGGTTGAATCAGAATCAGAATCAGAATCAAAATCAGCTTTATTGCCAAGTTTGTACATACAAACAAGGAATTTGACTCCGTTACATTTTGCTCTCTGTTTTTTTTTTGTTGTTGTTTAATGCGTTATAAGATATATTTATGCATATATCATTATGTCCTTAAATATACATATAGACAAAGGTGCATTTGCAAGGGTAAATAAGTCCTTGAAGTATTAGAAGCTAACAAGCTAGTCAGATACACTGTCTGATAAAGCTTATTCTAGCTATTTAAAGCAACTCAAACTGAAAATGTTCACATCACTGGAATGCAATGCTATGTTAGCGAATATTATCTGTCTACAATTTCTCAAGAGATCTCTGTTTCTCTCGGGAGTTACCTTGATTAAGCCTCTCAGCTAAATCAATGAATACAAGAATTGAGTAAACCTTTAAGAGTTTGCGTCAGTTCCTGTGCTTTAAAATTAACCCAGTGGAGTCACATTCAACAAATCTGTTGATGAGGCGGTTTGAAAAAGCAAATGTCTATCCTGTTAACTTCCACCACTCCGAGAAATTATTTACTTTTCCAATAAGCTCCTAATGTGCCAATTTTCTGATCATAATGCCACAGAACCTCTTTTCAAAAAAACAATGTAGCTCTTTAACTGCTTGCTGACTTTAAAAAAACTGTTACCTCAGGTTAAAAACATCTATTAAAACATTATCCGGAGTGCATTCCAACAATGATATGATCTATATTTTTAGAATTATACTCTAACCTATGAATTGCAATAGGCTGTTATTTATCATTCATATATCATATTATTCATTCGAATAGGCAGTCTTTTAAAACACATATTCATTGTAATGAAACCTTTCGTCATTATCCTATAACTTAGGAAACATTTAAATACTCAGGTTGTAAGTTAACCACCAACATTTGTTAAATATTTTTTTCCCTTTCGTGTTCTTCATATATTACTTTAATTTCCTCCTTCAGCCTGAGAACCTCTGCTTGTTTGACGACCCCTGCGCCTGCTGCAGTTTAACTTGCATCCAGCTTGTGGCTTTCTCTGTATTCTGAGCTTGTGATGGGCTTTAGCTTGGATGTGCGGTGCAGGGTGCTGTTTTTTACGGGTTGGGCGCGTGGGGCAGGCGGCTGCGGACCCTCCCCCCCCGAGAAAAAAAAAAAGCATGGGGGGTAAAAGCATGAATTGGGGGGGCCGCCAGCGTCACCACAACAGACTTGTGCATGAATGTTTGTTCTGAGCAGGTTGACTTCCCGGGGAAATTCGGTGATGGTGCCTTTTTATGTGGTACGGCTAAAGCGCCGGGAAGGGGCAGCAGGGATGATCGATCATTTGAGGGCTTTTGATGCTGATTCGCGTCGCGGGCGCGGGGGTGCGAGAAACAAGTGCGGACTTTTCCCGGGCTAGCAATTATTAAATAAGGGCGGACAAACCCTAGTGCTAAAGCCACGTTGTTCAGCGCCTGCAGTTTGGGTAGACGATCACTTGCAGATTTTGGTGGCTCAAAGCATTTGGTTTTATTTGTTATCGGGTCAATGGATTGACCAGACATAAGGAAGGGGGAGGACGCAAGACTACTGAAAATCCATATCCCTAGACATACAAAACGAGCACGGCTCTCTGTCACTAGCCGCAGGTTCTGCACGGGAAAAACTATGGCCAAAAACCGTGTGACGGACATGGCAGTCATAAAGTAAATGCTGCAGTAGAGGTTCACATAAGGGGAAAATAGGAAATGATGCAAGAAAATCTCCGTCCCATGACTTTTTCTGACATAGAAGAACTCGCAAAGCAGATCTTACCCGGGATCGACATGGCCAAGTTCATCATGTAGACGTGAAAGGGCGTGCTCTGGCGGTACGTTTTGATCAGCACCATCAGGGCAAAGCCGTTCCCCACAAACCCCAACACGGTGATGAGGGAGTACGATGTGGAGTAGACCTGATTACGGAAGTCATCAATATTGGGACAGTTATCTGTGTTGTTTCCCCGTTTTTTGTCAGGGTTTTTTTGCTCCATTTCGGGTTTTAAATTTGCGGACAGGGGAAGGGACTACGTTTAAAATTTTGCAAACCCCTTTTAAAGGGTTTTTTTTTTCCCAAAAAAACATAAAAGGGGGAAGAATTTGGTGAAAAAATTTCGGAAAAGACAGTTTGTCTAAAAAATGACCTATTTTCGGGCAGTTTGGGCAGGGCCTCTGGAAAAAAAAACCCGGGCACCGAAAGCATCTTAAAGCTTCAGTTTTTTCAAAGGGGAAAGGGGGGGGAAAATCACAAATTTTCCACCGCGGGGGGGTAAATTTTTGACAACGGAAACCCTACGAATTGTGAGAAGTAAGCAAAGAACTGCAAGCCATGTGAATTATTTGGACTTAGCAGCTTTACCGACAACAAATAGGTTATTTTACCTGCACCCCCTTAAAGGTTTGCTGCCTAAATGGAAAATTTTAATTAAAAATCCATATTTGTTAGGGTAAATAAAACTTTTTAACAAAGATTTGGGTTCTCTTCTTATGCTAAAGATATTATATGCTTCTAAGGAGCCAAAATTTCTTGCAATGATTTAAATTCACCATACTAAATTATATATTTTTTTGATGGTTTTAAAGCCTTTTTAAATTTTGTTAAACATTGCTTTTTCCCGGGGGGTTTTGAGCCCAGCCCTTGAAAAATTTGTATAATTGTGGTTTTTATAAAAAAAGGGGCCCTTTTTTCTAGACCCTTGACCTAAATTTTTTTGGGTTGAAAACCCTTACCCGCTTTGTTTTTCCCAAATTCCATCAAAAATTTTGTCTCTGAGTTTACTAAAACCTGACAGCTTAACGGATGTAAAAAATTCAAAACATAGGGGGGCCTTTGGGAAAAATTTCAAACTCAAAAACTCAGAAAACGCACATGGTTTAAATTGGGGCGACCTGTTTGGGGAAAGGGTTAGGATTTGACCTCTTTTCCTTATTTGTTGGAAATGTCTTCAATAATTACAATGATGTCTATGCGTGAATGTGAAGAACATTGTATTGAGGACACGTCTCAGATCCTGTGTACCTGAGTAACTTTTAGGTGACTGTTACAATATTATTAAAGAAATATAATGTGCTTGCTGAAAAATGTTTTTTTTCTTGTTTTCCAAAAACTTTCAAATATGACTTAGGCAATTATGCTATGATGCTAAAGATATTATATTACATTATATATTATTAATAATTTATATTATATTGTTTTCAGACATAACTTTATCTGCTGTTGACATTTTTAAACCTGTCACTTCTTTTGTCTTTCTCTTCTTATCTAAGTGTGACACTGCACATCATGCTAGACATGTTAGGTTATTGAGTAAGTAATTGTTTGTGTATTTATTTCTTGGTTCCATTTTAGGCCATCAAACTGTATTATCCAGAGTAATTTTTCATAAACCAAAAGAAAATGAAAAGATAAATTATATGTATTGATACTGGTGGTAAAAAGTGGCTAAAATGTTGTGAAAGTGCATTTTTCCTGTCCTATTTGTAACAGTAAATTGGTGCTTAAGTTAAATTGTTGGCTTTTCTATGCAGCAATGATCCTCTGAATATAGTTGGACACAAGAAATTCACACACCCTGGAAAATATTCTTTTCTAAAAACTAAGAAAAATTCATAAAATTGCAAAATAAATGAAAAAAATCTGTATCTCTTTAATACAAATCATTCATGTAATTTTACCATCTTCGTTATAGCTTTTAAATTTAGACACATGTTTTATGCATACTTGAAAGTGCAAGCATGATGGAATGATAAGCATCATAGTTGTACACCTAAACTAACATTAAATAAGGCTTCAACAAGTTGTCCTTACCGCCAACTATCTGTCGTATAAAAGCAGGTCCTCTCCTGGCTGGTGAGCACCACAGTAGTGCTGCTTCAGAGTGCCTCCTCCAGTGCTCTGCCTCATCTGCCTGACACACAGCTGTAGAGGGATGAAGCTCTCTCTTCACGCTCTCAGCTGTTTGTTTGGTTTTTCAGAGTAGGACTGTCTCCTCATCTACACAGCACAGGAACCCAGTGACATCACAAACAGCCACAGAGACTTGTTCATAGTAAATGAAAGAATGGAGAGAATAAAACACAGATCCGGAGCAGAAGGTTTTGGTTTCGTGATGGGTTACAATTTTTCATTCCTGCAGAGGGTTGAACACAGCTCAGTGCTGCTTTGCTTTTTTATACACACTCCTGTCTTGATGCGTCTTGACTCTACTTCCTGTTATGCCCCCCCTTCCCCAACAGGAACATGTGCGAAAGAAACTCTTCCTTATAAGTCATCTCATATTTCTTGGTCAAATGTTTGCTTTTTCTTGTCCAACCTGTTGTAAACGATCTCTTTATTTACTTAATAATTTGGAATATATTTCTGAGAATATGTGTACTTTTGAAAAGCTGCCAACTAAATCATAGAAAACATAACTGGAATGTGAAGTTTCAGAGACTGCAGATCTGCACCGCTGGTTTATTTAATTTATTGCGTGATGTGGGAAGCAGCAGTTTTAACATCTGTGGCGTCTGGTCCGACTGTCATGTATGGACAAGTTAGGAATTGTGTAACCTGAGCTCACACGATGATGTTAAGGTATATGCACACTTAGGTCAAACCCAGTAATATGTTTGTTTCTGCAGCATTTCCTCTCAGTGTTGTTGATTGTCGCTCTTGCAGTTTGTTAATGGGGTTCAGATAGTCCAGTGGAAATGGACAAACACATTTTTTTTCTGCAGAGAAGGCTTGCAAGATGGAAGTCTAAGATATTTCTTCTGTAACTCGATTAGCAGTTTAACACCAAGGACAGAGGGGGAGACAAACATCAGTCAAACTGGCCAGAGAATCTTTGAGGTCAGAGGCTTATCGCTTTATTGTCTTGACTGTGCATAAAGCCTATCTCAAACAAGTGCGTAAAGTGTTTTGGCCTTCTGTGAGTTGTTGAAAGTGCACTTGTACTTTCTGAGTAATTTGTTATTGATCCCTCTCAAAGATTTTGTTGTGTCCACCATCACACCCATATAAACAAGTAGTCTACAATAAGCTGTGTTGCAGCATTACAAAATAAAGCTGGAAATTCCTTTGAATCTTACATATAAATTTTACACAATTTTAAATCTTTTAATAATGTATACTGAAACCACCTAATCAAATTGAATAGTATTCTAAAGCAATTAACAAATCTAAAAATGTTACATCTATGGTCTGTGTTCAAATTTTAACATTTATGTGAGGCCTCTGATAATTTGGAGGCCCTAAGCAGCAGCTCAGTTTGCTTGTGCCTTGGGCTGGCTCTTGCTAAAGAGCAGATTGACTCATGAGCAAACCCAGTTCCGGTTAACGTGTTTCCTTTGTAGCATTTGTCAGCTGATAGCGCGGTGACTGAGCTCTTCAGTAGCTGTTCCTTTTATTTAAAAATCTGCCCATCATAGCCTTTCAGACCAGAAACACGTCAGAAGCAGAGATAAAAGCTTAAAAAAATCCTTTGTGCAATAAGATCAAACAGAGGTCGAAAATTGACCCAGTGGAGTTTCTGGAAAGGCTGTGGTCTCTTTGTGGATCATAATTGGACTGATTTGCTAAATCCAATAATGTGGGTGGGAATTGGAGATACTTAGTACGCTAAGTGTGTTGTCCCAATGAGGTTTCTGTAAGTGGATTTCTGCTTAAAAAACAGAAACTTCCATAAGATGCTTGAGCTGTTTAACTTGTCTTCTTTTCTTAGCCTGCCTCCATACTTTGAAGTTATCAAAGTTTTTAAAATGGTGACATAGTTTTGTGACAAATTGTATGCTAAATGCACCAGAAGCATGTTTGTCTTTATTCGTATTGCTATGTTTGTATATACTGTATTATAGCCCCTGATTGACATCTATGTGGAAAAGCATTTATTACCATTTTAAAAAGTCCTGTTGTGAAAAGGGAATGATGGAAATGTCGGTAGTTGGAAGCAAACAACAAGATCTTCTGGTTTGTTGGATAATTAGGTGCTTGCAGATGTGCATGCATTTCCTGGAGATGTGTCGCTGGCCTTCTTCCTTGTTAGCAGTTCATCAGAAATTGCCCGACAGACACTGACAAGACACTTGTTGAAATTGCTGTGTTTTTTTTTTTTGTCTTTACACAATCAGCTAAGATTGGCCAAACAAGTATGCACTCATACTCTGAACCCAACAAAATAACTGAACTGATTTTAACCTATTAGTTGTCTGCTTGTCAGCAAACCTATAAGGAACCTACAGTACTGCTAATCCTCCAAACCTGAAGCAATTGTAGCTTTGTTGAGCAAACACAGATGTAGTATCTACTTGATCTCGTCTTGTCCTAATGCACTCCTCTTGAGAGAACTGATTAGAGATGCACCGAGAAATTGGCTGGTGACCAGAATCTGACAATTTTCATCCCAAGTTAAGCTCACCACAGCACTCTTCAGTCTTCATGATGTTACACCTGAAAAAAGGCTCAACGTTAGCTCCTTTTAGTGTTAGTGAGGCGCTTAAAGATGAAGTCCGGGAAAGCTCAAAGGCTGTAAGAAGCTCCTAATAGAAAACTACATTTTAAGATAAGATAGATTTTATAGATCTCACAATGGAGAAATTAACTTGTTACAGCAGTTCTTAGTAATACACAAGTAAGGTGCAGATAGTTATGAAAAAATGTGCAATCATAGAAGAACAAGGTAGATGTGCAAAAACAAGTAGTAGTGATTTGGCTCCTTTACCATTTCATATTTTCGCAGTTTTGGTGGAAACATGCAGTTTGCCACAAGAGGTCAATTTTTACCAAGGTTGGGAACATTTTGCCAAATTGGTGAAAAAACGAGTTGACTTAAGCGAATAATAAGGAGGCTAAGGGTATCACAGCAAAAGTTTCTTTTCTCATCTATTTGAGCTTTCAGCCTCTGTCTGCTATGTAAGTTAAGGTATTATCAAGGGAATACAAACAGAGATGGCTGTTTAAAGGTAGTATTGCTAACCTCGCTAATCGCCAACATAAATAGGATGTTATCTAGCGAAGCCCTGATTTCTGAATTCTTGCTCTTGAAGAGAAATTATAGTTGCTAAAACTGGAATCATGAAGATCAAAGTGTTAAAAAAAAAAACGAAGATCAGAAATCGGCCTCTGTTCTCTAGTCAGGGCATCATTGTGTGTACGAGCATAAACCTAAAATTTAGATGGCGCACCCTTTGGATAGCCTGGGTGATGTCACCCTAGAAAGCCTACCATGGCCACGGAGTCAGTCTGGTGATAATATCAATGAGTGGACGGGTCAGAATTTCCTCCAGATTAATGCAGAAAAGAAAGTTATTGGTTTTGATCCCAAAAATGTACTGACATAGATTAGCATTCTGCTACTAGGTATAAAGACCATAGAGCAGCCATGAAACCTTGGTGTCTTTTGTTCCCAAATGTATATTTAAACACCACATTACGTTGACCTAGTATTATCCTAAACAGATGGCCAGAGTAAAGTGTTGTTACATTCCCCAAAGGCAGGCTAAGGAACAATAATAGTCCAGGAAAGAAGTGTCAGCAGAAAGGCAAGTAACATACATTTTTATTTTATTTTGCAAAAATGTATCTGTGGAACCAGAAGAGGACCTGAGAGAAAAAGAAGGGTTACTTCATAATTAAGAAACCAGGTCCTGGGACAAACAACCTATAGCAACTTAAAAGGCCACAGTCCTAAAGGGACTCTGAAACAGAAACCTTAAGCTCTCTCTTAAGCTCAAGCCACCCCGCTCAACCATGAAACCAAACCAACACTAGTTTTCCTATACTTAAAAACACTTCTCTAAGGAAACAACCCTCAATTCAGCGCACTCAAAACCACTAAGCAAACCAAGCTCTCACCAAGCTCATGCAGCGCACATGCTGCCAACTGGCAATGTTGGCAGCATACTCTCCCAGCTTTACCCAGCTCATCAACGGCAATCTGTACCATCCTGGCTGCAGAAACCTAACAACTAAAAACAACAGAAACTCAGGGGGAGAATGATCCACTCACTGAAATGCAGATACTGCTGCATGTAACACCTGTCAAAAACTGCACTAGGTTCATTTTCCTAGAAGGATAGATGTTAAAACCTTACTGTGTTTATAAAGCAATGAATGGTCTTGAGCTGAAATCTGTTTCTGAGGTAAGTTTGCCATTAACATTTTGTTTATTTTTATGCAATGCTTTCAATATGTAAAGGTCTTTGCCATTTTAATGTTTTTTCTTTGATGTTTGAAGCACTTTGGATGGCGTGGTGTATGAGTGACGCTACAGAAATAAACTTGGCTGCCAGACAGCTGCAGCAAATGGCCAACTATAAAAGCGGGAAGTAGCCTCCAGGTCATGGAGCAACGAGTTTATATTCTTTTCAGTGACTGATGTTAGCAACCCCAGTCCTTCTGTTGATCTGTGTTCTCAGTAAACATTATTACCTAAAGTTGAAATCTATTTAGTAATTTCTGAGTAGATAAAATTCATTGTGTTTTTTCCCCCCTGTGATTGTCTACTGTTGTTAGGCACTAGTTTTAAACAGAAGCAGTCAGACTGATGGCAAGTAGAAAACTTTGTCAGTAAATACCCAGTTACCGCTCAGTTTAGTTTGAAAGAGGACATGTCCTAAGTTGTTATTTTGTCATAAACAGCAGCTACTTTTTGTTGACTGGATTCAGACATAGTTCATATTTGAGCCAAACCCAGTAGCTCTTCTGATGTTGCAGCAGCAGACCAAGTCCTTTCATGGATGTAGGTGCAGCTGCTCTCTGTGTTCTAAGCCAGTTCATATTTATCATGACACCACAACTAACTACATAATCTGAGTGACTGCTCACTGGTGGGAAGCTGTAAACTGTTTTTATCTGCTAGCTGCAGTATACATTGTAAATAAATTGCTAGACAGCTGGTATAGAGGAGGCACTTTTTATTCTTGGGTGGTCTGTTGCTTTCAACAAAAGAGCTGAACATGTCATCAAAACGTTTTTTTTTTTGGTTGACCCAGCAGAACCGCACACAAAGATGTTTATTTAGGCCAACATATCTCTGAAATTTATTGTTTGTTTCAGTTGCTGAGTCAATAGTTTCACATAGGAGAGTTCAGTGTTGGTTTCCAAGCTGCTGAGATATGCAGTTACTGCTGTTCACAGTATATAATGTGTGAAAGCAATATTCCACCAATATTGCTGTCTGTGTCCAGCAAGAGTCAGGTCAGTCACAGGTCATGTACAACACACTATATGCTTTCTGTAGAAGTTCATTTTGTTTGTTTTTGGATAAAAATGACTTAAATTCTGAATTTACAATTTACATAATGTATGTTTGTTGATTAGTTGTACTGCAGTGTGTGATCATGTTTAGCGCTGTTGTAGCTGAAGGCCTCAGAGTTTTGTTAGAAAACATTAGCAAACAAACAGCATTAGGAGGACCAGTTATAAAGCTGTGAAGACATTTTAAACAGGTTTAGATTGTGAAACATCAGTCTTTGGACATTGCACAATTAAGTCCATCATACAAAAATGGAAAGAGTATTGCACAACTGCTAACCTATCAAGATCCACCTTAGCTGGGAGAGGAGGGCATTAATCAGAGAAACCGCTGAGAGGCCCATAGGTAACTCTTGAGGGGCTGCAGAGATCCAGATCTCAGGTGGGTGAATCTGCTTACAGGAATATTAGTCGTACACTACACAAACCTGGTCAATGGGACAGAGTGGAAAGAACAAAGCCACTGGAGGGACAGGGCAAAAATGTGGAAGAAGGTGTTCTGGTCAGATGAAACAAAAGTTTAACTTTTTTAGATCTACATGCAAAACATGTGTGGTGGAAAACCAACATTCAACACAAACCTGAACACCACATGTCTGAGGCGAAACAAGGTGGTGGCAGAATAATACTGTGTTTTGTTTTTAATCGGCAGGTACAAGGAAGCTCCTCAGAGTTGATGGGGCAGACGGATGGTTCTACTAAGTATACAATTAGAGGGAATGAATACTTCTCAGATTTTTATTAGTAAAAGTTAGTAAAACCATCTTTTCTTTTCCTGCTTTTTCACAATTTTTAAACATATTTTATCTTTCTGAGGAAATTGTTTCTTTGAAAAAAACTTTCGACATGTTAACTGCTTTTTCTAAAGAACATTTTTATTTTTACTTAAACTAAAGCCTTTTTCTCTCAGCCTTTGATGCAGACATAAAATCCATCAGCAGAATCATATCACATCCTGCTTGGAAGAGAGTGGCATAAATACCTCGCCCCCCAGTCTGAAGGGGATATAACCACATACATGTTCCATCCGGTCTTAATGGATTAAATGGGGGTAAAGCTACCAACTCTCCCTGTGGTCAGGCTGTAATTCAATCAGTATCATCAAGTCAATATCTCAGTTGTAGTGTGGAGTCAACAGCATTGACTGTTTCCGCTTAAACAATCTTCCCTTGGTTTTTTTAAATTATTGTTTCTTTATTTGGTTTTTAATTGCAATGCATGACATACAAACACAATCACATGCATTATGGACAAACAGTTCCAGCAAAACACTTCTCCTCCTGTTCCCAATTAGGGGCGCCGAAAAGGGGAGAATAGGGAGAAGGATTCTTGGGGCCCATGACTGACGGGGGCCAAGAGAGGCCCCTAATACAATTAAAATACTGACAAAATAATATGACACTCAGTAATAAACTTACAATCATGCATATATTGTATTTACAATGTATTGGTAACACTAAGTTTATTTGTTGGGAAACATTTCTCAAAGCCCCCTCTCTATTTACGTAAAATGGTTTGGACCACCACCTGCTCCATCAGAAAGCAGCAGACAACTTTTCATAGACAGGAGGTAGAGATGGAAAGATGCAGCATATTGCAAAGGGTAGACAGTATGTCATTCAATTCTTTACAGGTAAGGTGGGTCTGTTAATGGTTCATGTAATAGAAAGTTCTGGAACTTTAACCTGTTGTCTATTCCTAACTTTGTCCATAGTTTATAAGCTAGCTCATTTTTCTCCCCATATTAGCGCGTATTTCTGATGAAAATCCTGGATTTATACAATTCACCGTTGTTTTAGTTAATCTTTGCAGTAGGAACAGAGAACATTTCCAGCGTGTGCATTTTGTTTTTGATGGTGTTTCTTGCTGAGATTTTATTTCTCCACAGATTATAATAGCATTTTATTTTAATAGAAGAGGTTAACTGGTATTTAAGTTTTGTGTTTTCAGCTAATTAATCTTAAGAAAGTATTTAAAGAAAGAGATGGGTTATGGAATATAGAGTATCAGTCTTGCAGCAAATAACTGAATCTCACTTGAGTTCATTATACACTGAAAACAGTGCTTCCCCTACAGAGTAACTGTAATGGTAAATGGACTAAACGTATATAGTTCATTTCCAGTCATACAGACCACTCAAAGCGCTTTACACTAGAGCCACATTCACCCAATCACACTCACTAACGCACACACATACACCGATACGCAGATCGGTAGGCAACTTGAGGTTAAGTGCTTTGCCCAGGGGCACATCGACATTTGGCAGGAGGAAGCTGGAATCAAACCCACAACCTTCTGATTGCAACACAACTACTCTTCCTACTGAACCACAGTCGCCACAGTTGTAATGTTTTTCTTTTCACAAATATGGGAAAGAAAACCAAAACATCATTAAAATGCATAGTTTTATTTAAAACAGTATCAACATGTTGTGGTGGCCGGGTATGGGTGGGCCCAGTAAGATTTCTTTTCATGGGGCCCAAAATCCGTGGCAGTGCCCCTGCTCCCAAAGCTGTGCGAGCCAGATCCTCAAAGAAAAAACTCCAAAAAAGGTGATTTAGTACAACAATTCCTAAAAATATAAAATGATATTCCTGAAAATAGTTACACTGCTGATTTGAAATAGATTCAGAAAAGCCAGTGGCTTTCCAAATTTGCAAGGAGCCAAAGGGGGAGGGATTAAAGAGGAAAACAGGTGTGGTGTACAGATGAGTCAAAAATGATTTCTTTCTTGAAAAGTGACACAGGACAGAGGAATTTAGATGACAAGCCACAGTTTGCATTCAGGGAGAGAAGAATGGCTATGAAGATTCTTCACAACATGCTTTTGGTTTAAAATAAAAAAGTACATCCAAATCCTTACACTTACATCAGTTAAGAACCCACTCATGGTGTTAGAATAGCCACAATAAGTGATTTTATAAATCCATGGTGGCAAGGAAAATATGTTCATGGAACATACAGTGCAAAATGCTGCCTTCACTTACAATGCATGATGAAATTATAAAAATAATACATTTTATTTAAAAGAGCCTTTCATAACACTCAAGGACACTGTACAAGACAAGTTAAAAGCAGCAAACAAAGCACAAAAAACCAACATAACCACAGGAACTTAACATAAATAAGACATTATCAGATCTCAAAAAGGTGAGATTTGAGGAGGATTTTAAGCTGAGAAATGGAGTCAATATTACCAATGTCGTGTGGCAGCTAATCCCAGAGCTGAGCTAAAAGAAGGCTCTGCCTCCCACGGTGCTGAGGTGGACAGAGGGAACAGAGAAATGAATGGAGGAGGGAGACCTGAAGGGAGGGGGAGGGCGTGTGAATATGGAGGAGCTGGGACAGGTAAGGTGGGGCAAGGTTGTGGATGGCCTTGAACATAATGAGGAGTAGCTTAGATTGAATTCTGGATTTTATGGGCGCCAGTGTAGCTGTTGTAATATGGGAGTGATTGGTGGAAGGAGGGGGTTTGGGTGATGATATGGGTGGCAGAGTTCTGAACCATTTGAAGTTTATGTAGGGATTTTTGTGAAGACCTTAGAGGACAGAATTGCAATATTCAAGATAGGAGGTGACCAGGCTATGAATGAGGACAGAAGTGGAGTGGGGGCTGAGGGAGGGATGGAGGTGGTTTATGGAACAAAAGTGAAAATAAGCAGACTGGATAATATTATTAATATGAGATCAAAAAGAGAGAGTGCTGTCAAGGATGACACACAGAGTCTTGAATGGAGGGGAAAATTGAGGAACTGTCAATGTTCAGGGAAAAGTTATTGGTTTTAGAGACGGTGGATTTGGTACCAAGTAAGAGAATTTCAGTTTTATCTGAATTAAATTTAAGAACGTTTCTTGTGAACCAGGAGTTGCTAACAGAGAGTAAAGAGGATAGATGAGAGAGTGATAGTGTGGTGGGTGGTTCGCAGGAGAGGTAGAGTGTCATCCGCATAGCAGTGAAACTGGATGTTGAAGTGGCGGAAAAAAGAACCGAGGGCAAGAGATAAATGACTGGAGAGGGGAGGGAACGAAAAATTTTCATTTGAATGAACTGAGAGCGGCCAGAAAGGTATGAACTGAACCAGGAGAGGGGAGTATCTGTGATGCCAGTTGAAGAGAGTGTGTGGAGGAGGATGTGTGTGAGATGGTGTCAAAGGCCGCACTCAGATCCAGGAGGATGAGGAGGGAGAGGAGACCAGAGTCAGCTGCCAAGGGGAGATCATTGGTAAATTTAATAAGGGCTGTTTCAGTTCTATGGCAGGAGCAAAAACTGGACTGGAACTGCCCATATAAATATGGTGGTTAGGTGGGAGTAAAGTTGAGAGGCAACTGTTTTTTCAAAGATTTTCGAGATAAATAGAAGGTTGGATATTGGGCGAAGGTTAATGAAATCGTTAGGGTGCAAGCCAGGTTTCTTTAAAATTGGAGAAATGACTGCAACGTTGAAGGAAGTAGGAACAATTCCAGTTGTCAGGGAGGAGTGGATAATAGTGGTAATGGAAAGGAGCAGAGAGGAAAGGCAGGATTTGACAAAAAACTGTGGGAAGGGGATCGAGGAGACAGGTAGATGATTTAGAGTTGGAGATGATGTTTGAGATGGTGGTCAATATTTTGCAATAACACCTTTATTACAGTTACAGCTGCAAGTCTTTTGAATTGTGTCTCTGCCAGCTTTGCAGTGACTGGAAGTTTTGCCCATCTTCTTTGCTAAATTTAAGCTTTGTCTGATTGGACAGAGAGCATCTGTAAACAACAGTGTTCGAGTCCTGCCACAGTATCGCAGTTGGATCTAGGTCTAGACTTTTAACTGGGCCATTCACGAAATCTCTAGCAGGTATAAATAAGCAAGGCATTCCCACAGCATGATAGTAGTGTTTGTAGGGTAAAGCGAAGTGTAAACTTCTTTGTAGGTTATAAGGTTGAGTTTTGGTCTCATGTGACCAGAGTTTCATCTTCCAAATGTTTGCTGTATCTCCTACATGTGTTGCGGCAAACTGCAATTGGGAGTTCTTATGGCTTTCTTTAGGTCGCTCGTCCATAAAGGTCAGATTTGTGGAGTGCACAACTAAAAGTTGTTATGCTGTAGAGTTACCATGGGCCTCTGGGGCTAATTTTCTGATTAATGCTGTTCCTGCCTGGCCTGTTTGTTTAGGTGAATAGTCATATCTTGGCAGGTTGTGCCACACTCTTTCTGATTTTGAATGATGGATTGAACAAAGGACCATGAGATGTTCAAAGCTTGGGATATTGTTTTAGAGCTTTACTCTGCTGGATACAAATGAATGTAGCGCAAAACAAGCATAACCATAAGTGGAGCTCCAAGACTGGCCAGATCTTGTTGACTTAGTTGGGTCTGGTTCTTCCTTTGTTGGATGGTTGGTTCTGAGGTCCCATGCTGAAGAAACAAACTTTGCGTTTTTGTGGAAAACACAGTTTGTGGATTTTGGGCAACACGATGGACCATATTTTCCAGCTAATGAGCTAAAGCAGGGGTGCCCAACTCCAGTCCTGGAGAGCTACCATCCTGCAGCTTTTAGATGCATCCCTGGTCTAACGCACCGAAATCAAATGGATGAAATCCCTAATAAGCATTTAGTCGTTGATTTAGGTGTGCTGGAGAAGGGATGCATCTAAAAGTCAGAGTTCTTGCTCTGTGATGTCAGATAATCTAACAGATGTGTATTTAAGAAAATATTTTTTTTAAGTTTACTGAATCATTACCTGCACACTGAAGGTCTTTTAACACTTCCTCATTACATAGAATAAAAGCAGTTTCAGACTCACAATTTTGAAAATGAACCGTCAGCATTGGACCTTAAGATGATTTCTTCCTCTGCAAAGGAGGTTATGTTTTTGTTAGCGTTGTTTTGTCTGTGTAATGGGTCAGAAAGTTCCCAATCAATTGCCTTCTCCTCAGGGAAAAAACCTTAAATTTCATGGTAAATCATTATGGACCAAAAGCACAGAATGCGTCAATAAATGGGTAAATATTATGATTTCCTGCAGGAGGTTTTCTTTAATCCTAAAATACTATAAGCAAGTGGGAAAAGATGATAAGAGTGAGAGAAGAATGTGACTTTGACAAAGAAAGAAGAGTTCAAAGGAAATGACAGGTATGTGGACAATTGACTCACTGACAATACCTCTGTTTGTGCAAAATCTGAACCATATTCTAAACCCTTTTTTCCTGCCTCTAACACACACACATACAAGATTTGTGCGCCCTCTCCATGTTTGAGTCTGGAGATTAGACACCTGCGAGGTCCTGCCTGCTCCAAACGACAGTGCAAGAGTTTCCACCAGAACGAATCTCAGAAGAATATTGGCCAAAACCTCCAGAGCTTACACCGGACTCATGCTGATAACACATCTTATGCAGGCAGTAGAGAAAAAGGCCAGATCAGAGTTCTCCCTCCCTCCTGGATAAGTTAAAGTGGACAAGGAAAGAACAAATATCCCACAAACAGGCCTGGGGGAGCCTGTTTTTTTGGACTGCTAAGGGACTGATGATGGTCTGAGCCTGGAGCGGTCAATAACTGAGGGGGGATACATACAAACACACACTCATTTGCATATATCTTTTCTGTTTTATGCAATGAAGAAAGTATATTAACTGTGGCCCAAGTGGTCTTTCTGCATTTCACAATGAAGAAACACTTGACTTTGACAGATGTTAAAGGGGTTCAAATGTTAATTTAGAGTTAGAAAATTGTCCTCAAAAATGGTGATGACGTATGATCATTTAATACTTTCCAGGTAATTGTTTTAGGGAAGCAAATTCTCTTTCTATTTATGGTAGATTCAGTGGCAACCACTTTAGTTATTAATAAGCAGTGAAATTTTCAACAACTAAAAAACTCCATGTATTTTCTATATCAGCCTCAGGAAAGACCACGGAGGAGCACTTGCAAAAGCCCATTGCACATGTAAATTCCTGATGGATTTTCTCCTTTCGGCCGTTGTGTCCTGCTGTTAGTGATGTTCCCTATAAAAATTATGGGTAGAGACCTTATGTGTAAGCTTGAAATAGGGTTAGTTTTTTACTCCACAGGATGTGAAGGTCTCTGTTCAGTCTGACACAGTCATTACAGCAGTGCAGTATGGTCCACAAGCATTACCCTGTGCTTATTATTGGAAGGTGCACATTCATTGTTTTCACGGCCGTTGCTAGGAAGAGGTCAGATTAGCCCTCCCTTCTGATTGTTTGCAGTCTGCTGATTGTTACCTCAGATCAGGTCCTGACAAAAGATATGAAAGGATGTCATATTGCGGTGAGTTAAGGTTCAACCAATGTGCATAAAAGAGTGCTGAAGACGCATGGTGAGTTGCTGATTCTTTTTAATAATAGTAAATACATCATTAAAACCTGTAACTTAGAGGAGGTTAGAAACACAGACAGGCAACCAGATGTGTAACAGGTAGTAGTCAGGAGGAACCGGTGGAGAACCATAAAACCAGAGGGTATAAATACTGAGGTAGGGTGGAGAAGGACCAATGAATAAAGGGAGCTAATCAGAGGGAAACCAGGAGCAGCTGGTGGGAGAGATTCTGCAGGCAACTGACGAGAGAGGCTAATTGACACAGATGAGCCGGGAATCCTGGGGAATAACAAAACATTTAGGTGAACAAAAATAAATTAACAATGAAACTAACTAAAGAACATTAACAGGGAGGAACCAGATCTACAAGGAAATACAAACTAAAACATCTAACACAAAAAAGAGAAAATTATAACAGAAACTCTCAGGCTTATAATTGCTGTAACTACACAATCTAAAGTATAAAGAACTGGCAAAGAGCTTTAAACAGTAGAACATTTGGATACATGTAGAAAACAGTTTCTGTGCTTCTAAATTATTATCTCATTGAATTGTGTGAACTTATCTTTAAGCAGGATCCAGATGAATATCAAAACAAAATAGATCAATCAAAGCATTAAGATATATTGCTGAGAAAGACATTTTTCAAAAGAGATTGTTCAAAATTGCTTTCAATTCCTGAAGCTTCGGTTCGTCACTCTGTAACTTTGACTTCATTAAATTATTCAGCAAATATGAAATTCTGATCTGATCAAATATGAAATTTTGGCCATTTGTGGAAGTGAAAGGTCCATAGGACCACCCACAGCCCACCCATGGACTGCCAATCAGAGGTTAGTTCCTCCCACCTACCAGGTTTGTACATGCCTCAACTTCCATGGACATGCTCAGCAGTACCACCCCTCCATTTCTGAATTTAACACTGCTTGGGAGACAGAAGTGAATAAAAAACAGGGCTTGCCGTGGTTATTGCGCTAAAGGCATGCTTTTATAATAATTGAATAAGGATAAAGCATAAAATTATGATTTCTGTATTTTATTATTAAAGGTTAATGACATAGTTTAAACCTCTTCAAATAATTGGTTATGCTTGCTGAATCACTGGGGATTTATTAGATTGAACGCTTTCCCTGGTGCCATTAAACTAGCTGAAAGTTCAAAATATGCCAAAAATATGGAATAAATTTTTGATACAGAGCTTTGATTCTATGCTTGGCATGAAATAATTGGGTTCGATTTGCTGGGTTTATGCATTAAACCTGCATGACAAATTTCCATTGATTTAGATTTACACATCTTTATTCAAGAGAAATCAAAATGTGTAACTAATTTATAAGTTAAGCATTGATGAACTGTATAACAACTTAAATGTATCATGAACAACAACATTTTTTGTATATTATTTTGGTAAATTCACAGTCGTGAACTCTTTGAGCAATATGATCATTCATTCGAAATACATGATAATACATTAAATAATGCTGATGCTCTATTAAATGGCTAAAAGATAGAGTTAACAACAACTCTAAATATTTCAGATACATCAATCCTATGTGGTCTAACTAGGGTAAAACCAAGTGCATAACTTTTAAATTACATTTAAGGGGAAATGCTATATTGCCCACATAAACTCAAGCTAGCAAACAAATAAACAGGCTAATAGGGAAAACAGATGTTCATATAACACACCTGTGGCCAAATCTTAATTAATGAACTGTTCGAGGAACAATCTATTAGCAAGAAGGGAATAGATATACTAGTAGTGACGGTTGAACAAAACTTCTGAGTATTATACATGTGACCTTTATAATAAAATCCAGCTAAGGTAAACAGTTATACCAAAATATTTTTTATATGTTGTATCATTTTTATATAACTGATGCACAGCTCCCCAACACCACATCCTTAAAACCTGTCTGAAAAAATCTGTCACAAAAAAATCCTGAAAAATTACAGTACATTAACAAGTACGTAGGTACGAGCATATCAAGCCCATCCTATACTCCCTCCACTGGCTCCCAGTCCCATTTTGGATGCAATGTAAAATTCTTCTTATCCTTAAGAATATCACGACCAGAGACAGAGAACCCAAATTCAGCCAAACACAAAGTAATAAGTAAAAAGGTTTATTCAGAAACTCAGGATCAGAGAGCAGAAGAGCAGCAGTCAGCTTCCAGGAACCACTGAGAACAGAGAGACTAGTTAGTGGCTGAATAAAACTCAGGATCTGCAAGGAGTTAGATAAAGCCACTAACCTTCTCAGTCTGGTGATGAGGCACAGAATCTAGAGGAGGAAGAGATCCAGACAGTTAATGAGGAAGCGTCCAACAGACTGAAGTCGGATTGCCGACTGATCCAAATCCTCCGGGGAACCAGCTGACGCTGTGACAGGAACACAGAGAGCTGTGATTGTCCTCTTGACAATAAGTCCAGGCAGACTAGAGAGCCAGGCGGACTCAGGCTGAATAAACCAGTGGCTAGGCTGAGGCGAAAATCCAAGGACAGAAACAGGGTCGAATTCCAGGGCTAGAGGCGTCAGACAAGGGGCAGGCAGAGACATAAACCAGAGGCAGAAAACAGAGTCGAAATCCAAAATCCAATCCGTCAGACAAGGAGCAAGGAAGAGGGAATAATCCGTAAGGCAAGGCAAGGTCATGGAACGAGTTCAGTCAGGAAGGAACGCTGGATAACTACTCACAAATGTTTTCGAAAATCTGGCACCGTCTGCCATTGCAGACGGCAATCATAACAAAGAAGTACTTCCACTTCAATTCTCCACCCTTACCCTCAGGTCTTCCAGCAACTGGCTCCTCCAGGTCCCCTCTACCTGGCTCTGAACCATGGGGGGCAGAACCTTTTGCTCAGCTAAACTCCGACTCTGGAATAGCCTACCTCCAGCGCCGAGAGAGGTGCAGAGTCTGGATTCTTTTAAAGTTGGACTTAAGACATTCCTGTTTAGGAAAGCTTTTAAGTGCTAAATATCTCTATTTTACTCTAAGTTGTTTTATTTTTAATTGTGTTTTAATTGTAGCACTCTGAGATTCCTTGGAATAAAAAGTGTATTAAAAATAAAATTTATTATTATTTTATTTTTTTTTTGTTGTGGATAGGACTGTTGTGTTGCTGAATACCCAAAGACAATCTCCAAATCCATGAACACAACCTAAATAAAACAGGAAAACAATGAAAACCTCCTTATGTCTTGTTCTGTACTAAATGTTATTTCCATCTGATATTATTCAAAAAATATGTTTCCCAAAGCAGTTCCTTGACACAAATCTGAAGACTGAGGTACCTTCCAACTGTTCCAAATACAACTTCTTATTTAAGCAGTGTTATTTGGAAGACTGACGCAAGCCTGCACAAATGCCGGCAGAACTGAGCAGAAGCCTCAGGCATACATTTTGCACAACCATGAGTCACATTAAGACTGTTTCTGCTCCACAGGCGTGATGGTATGAGTAGGCTGATCAGGAGGAGTCACTTTCATAAAGAAAACGTAGAGCGGACTCCTCATGCAAGTTTAGCTCCGACGCTGTGTGGCTGGAATAATCGTTAATGTGAAAACTTGTGAAGAAAGAATAATGAGCATCAAACTTGACCAACCACTACATGGGTAAGTCCCTACAAGCTGTTTTAAAGAAAAGAAACTAGTTGAAAATTATAATGGGTGGGGCAAACTCTTCTTCAGAAAATTTAAAGATCTGAAGTTGGCATGACCTCAGACAAGGAAGTGTAGGGAGCTGTTAAGATCATTGCTTTTATCTAACAAATACTGAAATGGAAACCTCACCTGTGTAACTGCTTAAAGATCCCAAAATAACATCTCAACATTTCTTCCACAGGGTTTCAGGTCTGAAGTCCTAGATTAGTTAAATGTTCACAAACTGAGTTACTGTAGGCTTGGTTTAAAAGAGTTGAAAAACTTTCCTATACCAACTCAATTTCCGCCTTTTCTACATCAATTGGAAATTAGTGACTTTCCTTTTATGTTTATCACTATTTGGTCAAAATCGTAGTTGTTAAACTCTCAGAATATGAGGTTTGAGTCACTTCAGGCCTTAAAGGCACAAATTACTCTACAGCACATACACACTAAAAACTGCTGGGTTAGAAATAACCCAATTCCTAACCCAATGCTGGGTCAAATTTGGACCAAGCCAACCCGGGTTGGCTCGGCAGGGTTATTGGTTTGACCCAGCATACTGGTGTAGGTTTACTATCTAAAGATTGGGTTAAATTTACCATTCTAGATCCCAGGCTGGTATAACAGCCCAGAACCTTCATGCTACAAGGCAAAGTGCTACTAACTGCACCACCGTGCAGCCCTGAAATAAACGAATGATTTGTTATTAGCAAAAAAAGTCTTTCACTTTTAAACTGTTAAAGTTAACTTTTTACTTTCAGAGTAAAGAAGTCCAGTGATATCTTCTGAGGCTTGTCTTCAACCCAACCAATAAAATTTTGACCCAACATTTGATCAAACTAACCCAAAGTACGACCTGATGACTTCTACCCAGCAGTTGAGTTATGAAAATAACCCAGAATTTTTTTGTCTGTACATCTCTGGTTTAAGACTGTATATGAGGCTCAAAACATTTGTTTTCAACAATAATCTAGCTACACCACTTTTTTAACACCGTGATGAAGAGCGCTTAAAACAAATGTGTTCATACTCCATTAACCTTTTCCAGTTATTTGACATTACAACAACAAACTTAAATGTAATTTGTTTGGATTTTATGTAATAGACAAACAAATAGAGCTAAACATGCTTGTCAAACATTTTATAAATAAATATCTGAAAAGTGTACCGTGTATTTCCTTCCTCCACATTTCTCAGTATAATTCTAGCTGTTTAGCAAAGGCCTCAGTGGTTTGATGGAGAACATTAGTGAACAAACAGCATCATAAAGACCAAAGAAAAGGTCAGAGTTGCGGAGATGTAAAAAGCAGGGTTTGGTGGTCAAACAATAAACCGTAGCCCCAGATGGCTCAAATGCAATTCACTAAAACAAGTGACCAAGAAGAAACCAGGAGGCCCATGGTAACTCTGGAGGAGCTAAATAGTTCCACAGCTAAGTTGAAGACGATATCAAAAGCAAAACTATTAATGATGAACACCTAACTTTGGCCTTCAGAATAACAAAAAGAAAGCCATTATTGAAAGCATTATAAAGTCCTGTTTTCTGTTTGCCAAAACATGGAGGAAAGTGCTCTGGCCAAACAAATCTAAAATTAAATGTTTTGGCCTACATGGAAAATGCTATGTGTGGTTGAAAACTAATACTACACATTAGCCAGAACCCACCACCCCTACAGAAGCATGGTGATGGCAGCATCATACTGTGGGGATGCTTCTGTGGTCAGTGGTTAGAGAGCAGGGCATTTGCGTCCCGGAGAGGCCACAAGTACCCTGGTTCAAATACCACAGCCTGCCACTCTGGCTCCCTGAACAAGACCCTTAGTCCCTGAACGCTTCCTGGGCGACGCACAATGGAAGCATACTGCTCCCTATGGGAGGGGTTAAATGCAGAGGACAATTTCATTGAAATGTACAACTGCAATGACAAATAAAATAATGCTTATTATTAAATAAAATTAGGTTAAACATCATTCTGAACTAACATTGGTTTGGATCTCTGCAGATCCCATCAAGTGCTAAAGTCAGTGTGGAAGCTGAGCTCCCAGTGCTGGCCTGGCTCAGTCACAGAAGGAGTCCTCTCCTCCTCTAGAGGTTGGCTGCGTCGCTTCTTGTTGCTGAAGCTGATGACCGTGCTGCTGTTCCCCCATGGGGATGAACTCCCCCTGCTGGTGAGCTGTGTGTTCAGCCTGCGAGCTCTGTTGCTGCTGCGCTCCCCTCAAATCTCCACCAAGCCCTCTACTGTGTTCCTGGGCCAGCTGGCCCGAACAGACGCTCTTGTACTGCTGCACTGGGTTATCCGACTGGGACTGACAGCGATATGGTGGGTTGACGAGGCTGAGATGAGCCCCATTAGGCAAACTCTGAGCATACTTAGTCAGCAGGTGCTTGAAGCTCATCACTTGGCCTCTCTGCTCCTGCTGGGGCTGCTGGGACTGGAGGCCATGCTTGTTTCCCGCTGGCCCCTGCAGACTCGGAGGTTCAGGACTTATCAGTGGGCCCAGCTCTGCTGCAGTCTGCTCTGGGCACTTGTGCTACTAGAAATTGTGTCTTCGCTGCACTCTAAACTCTTTCAGCACATTAAACAACAGACGGACCACTCGACACTGCCTGTTCTCTCCCTCTGCGTGAGGAAGATGTTATGGTTCATAAATTCATGGATGCATTACGCTGTCTTCAGTTTTAAACCAGAGAGAAGGAAGAGCTCGTTTCATTAAGAGCTTGTAAAAACTAAAGTGTTTGATCTTTGCTGTTTACATTTTTACACACACTACCAGTCAAAAGTTTTAGACACTCTTTCTCATTTAATGGTTTTCTTTATGTTTATGATTATTTACCATGTACTTTGCATCAAAACTGTGAATGAACATGTGGAATTATGTAGCAACACAAAATTGTAAAATAACTTTAAATATGTTTTATATTTTAGATTCCTTAAAGTAGCGCCCTTTGCTGTAATGACTGAAATATTAACCTTTGGCCATCTCTCAGTGAACCTCTTTCAAGACTCTTTGGAAAATTATTCCAGGTGACCACCTCATGAAGCTCTTGGACAGAATGCTAAGATATCAAAGCAGTAATCAAACCAAAGGATGGAAGAATCTAAAATATAAAAATGTTTTTGTTTACAACATAATTCCATGTGTGTTCAATCATAGTTTTGTTTTTACTTTGGTGAGAATCTACAATTTAAATAGTCATGAAAATAAAGAGACCCATTAAGTGAGAAAGTTATCTAAAACATTTTACCTGCAGTGTATATATTACAATTTTATTGATTTTCTTGCTAGTCAAATAATGTGTTTTCAGATGTTTTGAAGCCTTAACTTTTCTATGTTTGTCTTTAATTCTTTAATGTATTCAATTAAATTCAGTGTTTGGACTATTTAAGACTAATGGAAAACCTTGTAACAACATTTTAATTTCATAAATATAAGGGCAATTAAGACTTTCTTAAGCTTTTTCATAATGATTGTAGAACTTTGGTGTTTTTGCATTTTGTTGTGAAGTTTTTTTCATTCTTCTTGCCAAAAAAATCTTCTAAATGATTTAAAACTTTGATGAATGTAGAATTTGGAGCCCCACACAGCTCAGATTTCTAATTTCCTTTATGTCCAGGATCTCGCTGTATTGTTCCAGGACTCCTGTGGTGATCCAGATGACAGAACGCAGCAATGAGCACCCACAGTAAAAGCTGTGCACAAAGCCCACACCGTGCAAGAAATTGTTTTCCACCCAGCTAGTTTCTGTTTTTCTGATTTCTACTATGCACAATATTTTCTGTGTTGGAGTCAAACAAGGGTCAAACCGATACCACGCAATGCTCCAAACACAGTTTAGAGATGACACAAACGCAAACTGTGGCTTTAGATATCAGCTGCATCGATCATTCTCGAATTACACAACTTTGCTGCAGATGATGATAAAAGTCACAGATATAAAGTGCTTTGCAAATGCATTTGTACCATTTTCACATTTTGTTACATTACAACCAGAACCTTGAAGTGGTGTATATTTGTTAAGTGGAAAGAAAATTATACATGATTTTCTGAGGTTTTTACAAGTGAAAATTAAAAACAAATCAGAGTGCATTTTTATTCATTCATTTTATAACATGAAGGTTAAGAAGCAAACTGTAGGTCTCATCTGATCAGAGCAGCTTCCTCCTCATATTTGTATTCCTCACATGCTTTGTGGCAAACTAAACAGGACTAATGACGATGTTTTTCCCATCTATGCGGAGAATCTCACAGGGCTAAGTGAGACCTTCAAAGCTTGCACATTGTTTTGGAACCTAACCCTGCTTTGAATTTCCTCACAACTTTCATGATGCTGTTTGTTCACTAATGTTCTCCAACAAACCTCTGAGGCCTTCACAGGTCAGCTGAGATTAAAGCACTCTCAGGTCGACTCTAATTACTAATTAGGTTTTACTGATTTTTATTCAGAGTAAAGGGGGAGGAATACAAATGCAAACCATTTATCGGATTTTTAATTGTAAAAAAACAGCCATTAACCTTCCACTTCAACCTGTTATACACTACCTTTTGTTAGTCTGTCACATAAAAAGTTCAAAGGGAAATCTGTGACATAACCACATCCCACAGAACACCTTAAGGTGAAAAATGTCTGTTGTGGTACAGAGTCTATCATATGGACATGCTTTTCTCGGGTGGCTCAAGATTGAGGCGAACAGGCTTTAGTTTGCCTATTGAAAAATCCCCATTCGTGCAGTTTGATTTATGTCCAGCAGGTGGCAGCAACGAACAACTAAGACCTTTTTTATTTTATTTTCAACAGATGCAGCTGTAAGAAGGCCTTGAAAAAGTGCAGAGGTATATTCAGCTTCTCCAGCATCCAAATAACGCATCTCTGTGTGTGTACAGCTTCATGTGTTCCTAGAACTAATAAATTATGGCAGAAAATGCAGGAACAACAGTCTGAGGGGTGGAAGCTTCCTTCCCATGATGCTCTCTGTTTGGCACTTGGTAGCTCTACACAGTGTGTGTTTTAGCAGTGGACTTGTCACGCAAATGTGAACACTGTAAGAAAATATTGTTTAGCTTTTTAGCGTAAAAAAATATTCATGCAAGTAAATAAAAGTAGACATGTTCACGTTAAAAAATGTATATTAAAAATTGTGAAATAAAATACACATGATTGATTCTATTTATTAATCCCCATGAATAAAAAATAGCTTTACAGCATGCAGCCTGATTTTGATATGCAGAACAATAGCATCTTGTCCTGCTAAAAAGAAAAATATAAATTTTGTCAGTGTAATAAGTTGAGTGAATAACCTTTTTTTGTTTGTTCAATTGACTTCTCTTAACAAGTAAAAATAAAACCCTATTTATGTGAAGCCTGGGTATCAGTTAAATGCGTAAAAGCAGGATGTACCCTGCCTCTCACCCAATGACTGCTTGAGATGCTTTATTTAAGACTCCCTGATATGTGTTATCATTTTTTTTCTTTTGAGTTTAATTAAAGTAAGCCATTAAAATATAATGGCAATGAAGGATATATAACCAAAACCTAAAACTGGAGTACATTAGTTGATAATTTGCACGATTTCTTTAACTTATGGAAAGAAAAGGTGTCAATGTTCAGTTCTGCTCTGTTTGACCAAATGTAGTTTTCCTGTGAGTATTGTGAGCTATGCAAAATGATCTAAAAGTGTACAGGTTATGTCATTGGCTCACTAAGTTAAAAAGATTCAGGATGCCTTGATATTATGTCCACGTGTTTCTGTTAAAGGAGAAATACTCTTTTTTGTACAACTTTAATCTTTTTTACACCTTAAAATGTTTTGGATACATGCATTACCATCTTTCTTTGGAGCCGACTCTAAAAGAGCTACAATATGAACAAATTTCTTCCTCAGGGTGTGTGTGTCTTTCCTAATTGCTGTAAAGACCAAATTACATTCAACAAAACTTAAAAGACATTGCAATGTGCAACAAGCCAACTGATAAAAGAAATGAACACATATAATTGGTCTAAGAATTTTCAGACATTTTATTTGAGTAGATAGTTATCAGTATACCCAGGAGGAAATTAAGCAAGTTTAACAGCAAAATGCCTCTCAGAAAAACTGCTAAAGTCCTTTTTTTAAAATGTTCTTCCTCAACAAAAAAGTTTAATTCTAACTTATTTGTAAGACCATTTTGCATAAATTTAATATTTCAAATAAGTTAACTCTATATTAACTCTAATAAGTTGGTTCCAAATTTAAATGTAATTAAAATTAATGGATTTTTTTTCAATTCAGAATCTTTATCACAAACATACATTTAATGTGCCAGTTCATATTGATCAATACAAACAAAAATATCCAAAGGATACCGCTTCTGTAATCATTAATGGACCTAACTAAGCTTAATGGATACAGAGGATCCCATCGATTACAACAGAAACCCCTGCTGGGTCACATGATGGGTCCCACTTTCTAGCAGTTTCCTGACAAACCTTCACTGTTTCTTTCATTATATTACATGGTTCTTTTTCCGTGTTAAAAAGAACATACAAATAAGAATTTTGTAATTAAGGTATAAAATGCTACTGAAAACAGTCAAACTTTTGAAATCTATTTAATTGAGGTGGCACGTTGGTCTTTGCCCCAAACACAGCTAAGATGCATTATTCATTGTTTTTTTCCTATTTAACCCATCGGAATATAAATCTGACTAGTACAGGGTGAGCATAGTGGCATCCTTGATGACCACTTCTCAGAAGGGATTCAGAAATCTCTTCTAGCTGAGTGATGTAGTTGACCTGTTGTACTCACTTTAGTGTGGGTTTTCTTCCCTAGGTATTCTGACTTCGCTCTGTGATAGACTAAGAGTCAGTCCAAGGGTGTATGAGTCAGAGGTTGAGTACTCGAGTTTGAGAATATGACTCAGGTCACAAATAAAAGACTTCAGACTCGACTTAAGCTTGAACGAAAGCTACAGACTCGAGACTTGACTTAGACTCCAGGTCTGAGAGTAGAGTTTTAATGAAAGCTTTCGTAATTAAGACTGAAAGGAAGCCGGTAGACTGCAGCTGCTGCGCATGTTTTACTGTAAAAGGATGGCTGTTAATGGCTCATAATCTGCTCATTTTAGCTGTAGCTTCACTATAATGACAACATGAATAACTCCGCAAGTGAACATCGTGTTAAATGACTTTTGATCATTTAGGAAACAGTTAAGCTCACTGCAACATTACAAGAACACTTCTGTCTGTAAATATTCATAAAATTCAGAAGTGTAACACCTGTTTACTTACTCTCTGCAATGTCTCTTGTTCAATATGGGATTGAAAACATACGTTTTAGAAAATAGTTTCCCAATATCATTAAAAATTCTCAAGCTCAGATTGAAAAGAGCTATTTAATGCATTATTTAGTGAAGGAGTGGACAATATGCAGACAGGGGACAGGTGTTAACTTAGTGATTACAAAGTGAACAACAAAAAAGAACTTTGATTCATTCAGAAATTCAACATTAACAGATTTCAATCTCTTGCAATTATTTTTCTTATTCGTACAGGTACAGGTTGGACAAGGACAGGTAGACGCCAGGGTAGTTACCAGGAGGAACTAACACTGATGAGCAGGGAGTCTAGGGAGGTTACAGAAAACATCTTAGTGAACAGAATTAAGTAAACAATGAGACTAGCAAAAGAACATAAACAGGTAGAAAACAGATCTACAAGAAAATACAAACTAAAACATCTAACATAGGAATCCAGGGAAGTAACAAACACCTAAACACCAGAATGAAATTAATAAACCTGAATGAACTGAAATAAAGCAACTGAAGGACATGGCAGTTCAGAGAAAGTAAACACTGGCAGATTATGACAATTTTCAGATGGTAAATTTAATATTAAATGATTTAAAGATAACTGTTACCAAATATTAAAAAAATGAAAGATAGATTTTAAATGTTTTGTCATGGTCTACGGGTGATAGGTTTCAGTTCATGACTCTGTTTACTTCTTTTTTAGACATTGCCTAATCAATTCAATCCTTTGTGCTGAGCTTATAGTTTATTCTGCGCTTTCTCTCCCTGCTTTGTTTTATTTATTATATTCTGTGAGATCTCTTCCCTGTGTTCCTCCCTGTCTGACCCTACCATTATTCTCTCTCTCCCTCATCTCCCTGCTTTTATTTTACTCAGCTGTTGCTCATTCAAACCTGCTTGCCCTCACCTTCTTGCCCTGCCATTCTCTCACTCTCTCCTTATATATATGCTTGTTGATTTTCATTGTTCCTCTGCTAAGATTCCTTTGCAGTTCACATAAGAGGTTGTGGACAGAGAAAATTGGTTTTAAATAAAATAATCCATATATAGTTTCTAATATCTGTTAATCTGATGCTCAAGGTCATTGAGTGTAGAGCAACACACCTAACCTGCAAAGAATATGTCAGCATAAAAACATGTTAAATTATGTCTGCCCCAATGCTAAAGCTAATAGCGCTCTACAGCTAAAAGGGTAGTCACAGTTAAATAAGCTGTATTTATAAAACAGCTCGTTGCGCTGCGACCAGAGCTCATACACACATCAATGCTTATATTAGTGGTACATAAAGGTACATGTAGGACTTCAAGGTACTGATAAATAAAGACCAATACTTGCTTTGTTAAAAGAGGACCGAGATACCCGGATGTGACATTATCAGTTGAAACAACTATTAAGAATCAATTGCCCAAAGGGTTTTTGATTTCTAATTGGGCAAATGATTTTTAAAACATTATTTTATTAAAAAAGTATTTTTTTGTTCCCTTGTGATTTTAATTGTGAACATGTTTGAACACATACCAACTGCTGTTCTTAATTAGTTTAAAAACTAATTTGACATCATTCCAAGTTCCTCAAAACAAACCTTGGTTTTTAAACAAACAAATTGACCTTGAACTGTGATATCACTGCATCATTTTATTAGTTATTGGTGTCAGTTTCATTCTTTTGCTTCCTTTTTTGTTTATTAGTTTTTGTCATTCTTTTCATTTTTACTCAGTAGTTTAGTTGAATGTTACTAGTCTAGTTAAAGAGTTTCTTGAATAAAGTGTTTTATCCTGGAGTTGAATTATTTTGTTAATACATTGTTTGTGCTTATTCTGCATATGTGTGCAGTGCTTGCTGTTTCAAAAGGCCAGTGCACAAATTCACTCGATCTATTGTTCTTTAATACCACAAATTTACCCGGCAGGTATTCATAAAACTACAACTGACAGAGACTGAGAGCTAAGAATTCCTGATAATCAGCTGATGCCCCGACTTGGTAATTTTGATCAAAATTTGTAACTTTCTTGCCTTTAGCAACTTATTGATAGCTATTCATATCCAAATAAAACTACTGCTGCAAAACAAGAGGGTATAAATAATTTGACATGTAGTTTTTGATAAAATGTGAATTAAACAAATAACCTTTTTCCAAAAGATTCTCCCTTTGCATTGTTTTACCATCTGTTGGGAAATGTAATTTTCCTTTTAAACAAAATTCTTGGATGGATCGTTTTTTAAACCTAAACCTTTCAGGTGTATGAACAATTTTAGGCTAAGCTGTAATTGTGACTATTTTCAACAAGGGCGTACACTGCCGGGGTGCCAAGGTTCCTCCCTCGGCCTATGCTCTCTCTCTGCATAGAGCATTTGACAGGAAATGTAAAAAAAAGTCTAAACCAAATAGTTTCTTTATTATTCTAAAAAAATGTTTATCCTCTGTTTTGAAATGGCTACAGTATTCAGATGAAACAATCTACATGCCAAATTGTCAAGGTTTTTTTTTTTTTTTTGCTTCAGCACCCATTCTCAAACAAACAAAAGCTGAGTGGGACGTGTGGAGGAATAGAACAGGATATAAAAACCTAAAACCCAAACAAGCCTGACCTCAAAACAAATACAAAAAAGCAAAAATATTATTTAGTTTTTTTTGCTTTACACATTTGATCTTTACTTTTGTCTTTTAGCAATTGGTTTGTCAAAGCTTCTGCAATATAACTAAAATTGTTTTTTTCTTTGGATTAATAGCCACATTTAGAGCATTGCCCTTCAGATTTAACTTCACAAGTCAAGCATGTGAACACATATAAAGATCATAGGGATTATTTTCTATAAAACAATAAAAGGTTAGTCATATACAGCATATCCCTTATCTTTCTCAAAACAAGTTATTTTACATTCTGTCTAAATTTTATCATTTTCTATTCTTAACTCCCCAGCTAATTTAAGTTGTATCCCATTAAAGGCGGAGTATGTAACTCTGAAGAAAGAAAGTTAATATTTAAACTTGGTCGTCAAACCGAGTCACTCCACCCTTCAAGATCTTTTTCAGCCAGGATCCACCAAGTTCATGGACTCACATTGCCGAGGCAACAACGCCAGCAATCGCGCTATTTGGCCAAAAGAAAGGCCTTTCAGCCTTATATGGCGTGGGTGGAGATGGATGGCTTTTTCTCACAGATAAAGCAAAGAAACACATTAAAACGTAGAACTCAATCTGAATATTAAGACACAACAAGGGAAACTGGGAGGAGTAAGTTGTTTATATTGTTTCTACCATTTTTTTGTGAACAAAGAGAGGAATGTAGAGGGCAATCAATGTTACCCAGAGGGGCAATCATACTGAACAGGCAGCAGGAAATACAGTACTAGACAATTCAAGTACACACATTGACTGTAAACATAGACACTGACTTCCTGTTCTTGAAGTCCATTAGGTAATAAGATACATTTTTGAAATACTGCATATTCTTCCTATGGCTGGAGTCTTTTGATTCCCAGTTAGGTTCCTTTAAAATCAGCAGAAAAAAAATCAAATTTCAAGCTTTGCAGTGTGAAGGTTTGTTAGAACCCAAAGAGCTCTTTTCACCTTTCATACTATTGTTGACCGCTGGATAGACAACGATACTACTAAGTAGCTCCAATAAATATACAGTATATCTAGAGGATGAACAAACATATATACTTAGGGGAACCTATAGAGAGTGACTGTAAGGCCACAGTATTTTTAAAAGTCTCACCAACAAACAGTACCTTGTCAAACTATTTATGTCCTTTAAAGGTGTACTGTGTTTTTTAATTCATATCCTTTACTCAAATAGTCCTACATTAAATTCCAGCACCAGCTAAATCCCATCAGAAGTCAAAAACTAGTAAATGAAGTTTTACTGAACATGCACCAAGAAGTGGCTGTCTACCAAAATTATTGTTTAAGGAGAACACAAATCAGAAAAGCAGCCGATAGGCCCATGGTAACTCCGGAGGAGCTGCACATATCCACAGCTCAGGTGAAAGAATTTGTCAACAGAACAGTTATTAGTTGTATATTCCAAATATCTAGTCCTTATGAAAAAGTGGCAAGAAGATCTTACAGCAGTGTAATGGCTCTGAAGATACAGCCAAAGCTACAATAAAATGGTTTAGATCAGGGGTGTCAAACTCCAGTCACAGGTGGAAATCCATAGGGGGACACAGGAGATGTGACCGCCTCTTCCATAAAGATGTCCCCCCAAAAAATCATTATAAACACGAATATTTTTAAAATTAATAGTAAAGTAATGTTTAATAAAAGTACAACTCAAGAAATGTAGAGTATAAATGTAAAATGCATGTCTTAATTATTGAAAGATCCTGAGCACCCCATTCAACAAAGTGGTTTGGTCCACACATGCTGTTTCCTACTGTCAGCTCCTCAGCGCTGTGTTGCAGTGATTGTCATTTATCACATATTCCTATATTCACAAATATTGGGTATTTCTGAATAAAAGAAACACAATATTTCTATTCTGGAAGATGAACAGAGCTTCTGTTTCTGTACAGTTGCCCTTCTTTTACAAAAATTACCCTTGTATCAGCAGTGTAGAGTCAGCACAGGTTCTCAGGGGACTGCCAGTGAAGGTGCAGGGCTTGTTCGATCAGGCTGAGGTTCTCATCAGGATTTTGATGGTGGTGCCTGTGTCTTCATGTTAAGCTTAGAGGAGTTTTAGTGCCCTGCATCAGTTAAAGACTTGGCTGCAGGCTACTATGGCCCAATGTCTTGTGATGCTACTTTGATGGACTATAGTGGAAATTAGAGCAGGGTGCAAATAAATTCTGTTGGATGTAATCATACCAAAATGGGATAGTCACCCCTGGCATAACACCCAAAATTTTAAATGAAACAATATACATTTGTTAACTTGGCCTAGTCAACCAGAGACCTCAATACAATTGAGAATCTTTGACATGGTTTGAACATTTGTTTTGCCTGATGTTTTCCATCCACTCTGACTGAGAATAGAATAATCGATCAAAATGTCAGTCTCTAGTCCAAGTCTTGACTCACAAAAACTAAATGCAAATTTACAACACACATTTCAAAGTTTTATTTCTTAAAAAAGTGTAATAATGCATCATTTTCTCTCATAAAATATGATAAATGTAGCGCAACAATAAAATGTCAGAGGGTATGAAAACAGTAAACTAGATAAAAATGCACTTCCTGCGAAAATGTGTGAATAATGCTAGCTAAATTCTTCAGCTGAAGACTGCTGAAGATTTGAAAGAGAACTGCAGAAAACTAGCTGAAATGTGACAAATTAGCGGAAACAATAGAAAAGCAAAACTTTAGGCTGGGTTGCTTTAGTAGCAAGACTGTCAGTTGAAAACAGCTGAACAAGTTGAAGTAACCATCAAAATACTAGTTGTTCAAAACTGTTGTTGAAATGTAAAAATCAGAGAAAGAAAGAGCTCTGTATATTAGAACTAGCAGATAAGCTCAAGAAGTACAATAATTGGAAACAAATTGCATAAGAAGCTGAAATATGTGTTAAAACAGTTGTTGAAATGTGTGAAACATAAAAAAGCAAGAAAGAACTGCCAGTCAATAAGTTGTAGAAGCACACAATCAAGCTATTAATTGCAATACAAAAATGAGGACACTGTTAAAACAGTTGTTAAAATGTAAAAATTGGCTGAAAGCCGTGAAAGGACTGCATGCAGTTGAGATGAAGAGGCAGAAAATTAAGCAAAAAATGGCATAAATACGGTTGTAAAAATGGGAAAAATTGACGGAAATTTAAAAAAACTAGAGAAACCTGCCAGCAGACAATCTGAAAAAGCAAAATGTGTAGAAACTATTTGCATAAGAAGCTCAAGTCAGTGTAATTGAAATGTAAAAAAAAATTGGCAGAGGCTTGACAGAAAAGCAAGAAAAAACTGCCAGCTGATCTGCTCGCTAAACATTAGGTTGATCTGTGGAAGGAGCTGGTCCTTCAATTGAAAACTGTGTTGTTGTGCATCAGAGATGATTCTCTGCGTTACTGTTAGCACAAAAGGATGAAGTATTTGCAGAAGAAAATAAACGAAGACCAGAGGACAAGTAGACGAGTAGAATAAATTATAAGAAAAGGAAGGATGGGAGAGATGGTGAGAGAAAGTTACACCAGGAAAGGAGTTAGCAAAATAGTAGAAAATAAGTATCTAAAAAATTCTTAAACTGTGACAGGATCCTGTTATGATTCTGGCCCGTCTGCCTGCTCTGCTCTCACTCTTGCAATTAACTCATCTGCTTCACCTGTCTGCTGCTGCGCTGCTGCGCAATCACCATCATGCCACACACCTGTGGAGCTGCAGTTATATACAGCCCTCTGACCGGCAGACGGTGCCAGATTTTCGAAAACATTTGTGAGTAGTTATCCAGCGTTCCTTCCTGACTGATCTCGTTCCATGACCTTGCCTTGCCTTACGGATTATTCCCCCTTGCTTGCTCCTTGTCTGACGGATTGGATTTTGGATTTCGACTCTGTTTTCTGCCTCTGGTTTATGTCTCTGCCTGCCCCTTGTCTGACGCCTCTAGCCCTGGAATTCGACCCTGTTTCTGTCCTTGGATTTACGTCTCAGCCTAGCCACTGGTTTATTCAGCCTGAGTCCGCCTGGCTCTCTAGTCTGCCTGGACTTATTGTCAAGAGGACAATCACAGCTCTCTGTGTTCCTGTCACAGCGTCAGCTGGTTCCCCGGAGGATTTGGATCAGTCGGCAATCCGACTTCAGTCTGTCGGACGCCTCCTCATTAACTGTCTAGATCTCTTCCTCCTCTGGATTCTGTGCCTCATCCCCAGACTGAGAAGGTTAGTGGCTTTATCTAACTCCTTGCAGATCCTGAGTTTTATTCAGCCTCTAACTAGTCCCTCTGTTCTCAGTGGTTCCTGGAAGCTGACTGCTGTTCTTCTGCTCTCTGATCCTGAGTTTCTGAATAAAAATTTTTACTTATCACTTTGTGTTTGCCTGAATTTGGGTTCTCTGTCTCTGGTCGTGATAGTAAAATCTGGCCAAAGATGGATCATCGCCAGCACAGCAGTGGCGCACTAAGTGATCACTCCCCCTATTGCCCGTCTTAATTCCGGCGTGGGCGGGGAAGTGATTTCTATGCTGCGATCCATCACTCCTGCTTCCACGCCAGCGTCCTCACAGCCTGTTTCCCCCAGAGTTCCTGATCTTTTCCGCTGTGGTAAGAGAACCTAGACTCACGCCTCCTGAACTGTTTAGGGGAGATCCTGACCAGTGCCGTGCTTTTCTTAGTCCCAATGTGAGATTCAATTTGAGCTTCAGCCCTTCTTCGTTCCCTTCTGAGCGCTGTAAGGTGGCTTTGTTATTGCCTGCTCTCTGAAAGGCTAAGCAATGGGGCACTGCTGAGTGGCGCAAAATGGTTCGATCACATGTGCGTCTTATTCTGCATTTCCAAAGAGCTCATCACGGTTTTGGATCCAGTTCTTCCTAGTAGTGATGAAGCTGCAGAGGTTTACACTCCATTAAACAGGGAGAGAGAAGTGTTTACATCTTATATCATTGACTTTCATTTACTGGCAGCAGACAGTCTTTGGAATGAGCATGCTAAAATGAATGCTTTCATGCAAGGTCTGAATGAGGAACATTAAGGATGAAACTGGCTCCCGGGACAACCCCGCCTCCCTTCACCAACTTGAGGGACCTGGCAACCCGCATCGAATTGGGCTCACAGAAAGGAGGATGGGAGAGGTTTCATAGACGGTGTTAATTCCTCCTTCAGCTTCCAGTCCTGTCCCCACCTAGAACCCAAGGTGCTTCCACCCCCTTCTGATCACTGTTGTGACCCTGGAGCCAAGTGCAGTTGGGTCGTTCTAAGATTTCTGCGGGGGAACGAGATCGAAGAAGGAAGAATAACTGTTGTTTTATTGTGGTGGACAGGGTCATGTTGCATTCAAGTGTCCGTTAAAAGCCCAGGCTCAGTAGAGGTGAGGGAGAACTCTACTGAGCCGAAGTCAATTGTCTGTCTCCTCATGCTCATTTCCTGCAACTATTCAAGTGTCTTCCACTTCTCATCAGGTGTCAGTATTCATTGGTCAGGGGCGGGCACACGGAGTTTATGGATGAGTCATTCGCCAGGGACCCATGACATCAAGCTCCTTCCCACGTCTGACACCCGTAATGTCCTGGCTTTGGATGGTTCATAGTATCAACAGTTCATACTACAAGACGGAGGTAATAAAAACTCACACTGAGGGGAAATCATCAGGACGAGGTCACATTCAGGATTATCAAAACTCTCCTAAACTACCCATTGTTTTAGGGGCCTCCTGAGTTACAAAAGCACAATCCCCATATTGACTGGCAAGCCAAAGAGATTTGGGCTGGGCTAAGTCCTGCTCGGCACTTGCCTGTCTTCTGCCTCTACAGATATTTTTCGCGAGAATTGACATTGAGGAGACATATCCTGATCTGTCTAAGGTACACCCCGAATATCATGCACCTAAAGGAGGTTTCAACAAGTCCGGGAGGCTACGGCACTTCCAACCTCATAGACTCTATGACTGTGGCATTGAGCTCCTACCAGGCACTTCTCCCCCTAGGGGTCGATTGTATTCATTGTCAGCGACCAGAGAACCAGCCATGAGGAAGTATGTTGATGAGTCACTAAAAGCTGGTGTTATCAGACCTCCTTTCTCAGCTTTTCCAGGGGCCAGGTTTCGTTCTTTGTGGTAAGAAGGATGGTTCCTTGAGACCATGTATCGACTACAGGGGTTTTTAAACGACAATCACCGTCTAGAACCGATACCCTCTACCACTTATGAACACTGCTTTCGGACAGATTCAGGGCGCCAAAGATCTTCTCTAAGTTGGATTTGAGAAACGCTTACCACCCTTGTTCGTATCAAGGAGGGGGATGAATGGAAAGACCGGCATTTAACACTCCCACTGGTCACTACGAGTACTGTGTAATGCTTTGGGTTAACCAATGCCCTGCAGTTTTTCAGGCATTGGTGAATGATGTCCTGAGGGACATGGTGGGAAAGTTTGTTTTTGGTATACCTTGATGACATTTCTGATTTATTCCCAGATCTGGAAACACCACAGAAATCATGTCGGGCTGTCTCCTCCGTCCTCTTTTCAAAATCATCTGTTTGTCCAAAGCTGAAAAGTGTGAGTTTCATACCACTACCACCTCATTCCTGTGATTCATCATTTCTCCCAGAACAGTCATAGTGGACCCTCCAAAGTCAAGGCAGTCTTGGAATGGCCTTCTCCTACCGACCGCAAACAGCTTCAAGGTTTCTCGGGTTGCAAATTTTTACAGACGGTTCCATCAGGAATTATAGCTCGTAGCAGCCCCTCTTAATGCTCTCACATCATCTAAAACAAGGTTTGTTTGGAAATGAGACAGCAGAAAGAGCGCTTTTGTCAAGCTCAAGGATTATTTACATCTGCCTCCTGTTAGATGGTCCCCAACCCGAATAAACAGTTCATTGTGGAGGTTGACGCCTCAAACACAGGGGTTGGAGCTGTCCTAAGCCAAAGAACTTCTGATGACCGTATTCAACCCATGTGCCTTCTTTTCTAGGACTTTTCTCCAAGCGGTCCCGAGAGCGCAATTATGATGTGGGCGACGAGAACTGTGACAGTCAAGTTGGCTCTCGAGGAGTGGAGGCATTGCGCTAGAGGGGCTAAGGAACCGGTTCTTGTATGGACAGATCATAAGAACCTGGAGTACCTGAGATCAGCGAAAGCGCCTTAATCCCAGGCAGGCAAGGTGGCTTTATTTTTTGGAAGATTCAACTTCTCTTTGTCTTTCAGACCTGGAGTCAAAAATGGCAAACCAGACGCCCTGTCCAGAATAAAGGAACCCTCTAGTCACAGACCTCTGGGGAGGATGAGTTTATTCTTCCGGAATCAGTGAGACTCTCTGTCACCATGTTGGAGTTGGAGGGAGAGGTTAGAGATGCCACAAAAGACCTCCCTATTCCTACTTCATGCCCACTGACCGGGTTTTGTTCCGGAGCGCCTCGTTACCCAAGGGGTACTGAATTCATGCCATAATTCACGTCTGTTCTGTCATCCTGGTATCAGCAGGACTTTGCAGATGGTTTGAATTCAGTTTTGGTGGCCATCTCTTGTTCAAAGATGTCACAGATTACATCACGGCCTGTATGTCAATGTTCCAAGCCAAAGTTTTCTCATCGCCCTCCTGCTGGACTCTTACAATCTCATGATGCCCATTCCTCCTCGTCTCTGGTCACACATAGCCATGGACTTCGTCACAGGTGTTGCCAGTTTCTAATGGCTTACACAGTTCTGTTAACTATCATCGACAGATGTTCTCAGATGGTTCACCTAGTCCCTCTCAAGAAGTTGCCCTCAGCCAAGGAAATGGGGGGGACATTCTGGCACGTGAGGAGTTTTTCGCCTTCACGGCATACCCCACAGACATTGTCTCAGACAGAGGGGCCCCAGTTTGTGTCACGTTCTGGAAAAGAGTTTTGTTCCTTGCTGGGGATTACTGTTAGTTTGTCCTCAGGATTTCACCCACAGTCGGCGATGGACAGACTGAGAGGGCCAACCAGGAGGTGGAGACCAAACTTGCGCGCACTATGTGAGTCCAGACGCACAACCAAATGGTCTCAAAATTTACCTAGGGTGAATATGCTGTCAAACCCCTCCCAGCTAGTGCCAAGGGGTTATCCCCTTTCCAAGTTGTGTTTGGTTTCAGCCACCCCTTGTTCACAGTCCAGGAGAAAGGGTGAGGTTCCTTCTGCTCAGGCCGCGGCCCTAAGATGTCAGCGCATAGGGAAAGAAGGCAAGAAGGTCTATGATCAGAATGCGGAGGTGCAGGCACGCAACAGCAAAATCGTCGGAGAATCCTGCTCCAAGCTACCAGGTGGGGACAGAAGGTTTGGCTATCCATCAAGGCCCTCCCGCTTCTGGTTGACTCCGTAAGCGGCCACCTCGTTTTGTGGGACCCTTTCCCATATCCAAGATCATCAATCCTGTGGCTGTTCGTTTACGTCTGCCTCGTGCCATGAGAGTTAACCCTACCTTCCACGTGTCCCGGATCAAGCCCTATGTGGTGTCCCGTCCCGACTTCAGTCTGTCGGACGCTTCCTCATTAACTGTCTGGATCTCTTCCTCCTCTGGATTCTGTGCGTCATCACCAGACTGAGAAGGTTAGTGGCTTTATCTAACTCCTTGGAGATCCTGAATTTTATTCAGCCACTAACTAGTCTCTCTGTTCTCAGTGGTTCCTGGAAGCTGACTGCTGTTCTTCTGCTCTCTGATCCTGAGTTTCTGAATAAACCTTTTTACTTATCACTTTGTGTTTGGCTGAATTTGGGTTCTCTGTCTCTGGTCGTGATACAAACAGGGTCTTTGGAACCCTTCCTTCCCATTGCCAATTTAAGAATGATATTGGAGCCCAATTTCCAAATGCTCGTTGCTTTCTTGAGTAAAATTACTTTCTAATGGTAAAATATGATATTATGATGATAAATTGTGGATGGAGCCAAGCACAGAAATAAACTTACAACTGAATACTGTTATGGAAAATTTTAGTGCCTTGCTTTCTTTTTTTACTAAATACTCTGCAGGATCTGATAAAAGTATTCAAACCCTTCTGTGTTATTCTCTTCTGCCTCAAGGGTTAGGACAAATGGTTCTGTTTAGTTTACAGAGATGGTTTTTCAACCTTCTCCTATTCACTTGTATGAGATAACATGTATGCCACAGTGGTAAGGGTTTCCCTTCCAAATTGTCAACATGTCTAGGACAACAGGTTTCACCTCGTCTCTCTGGGTCTCATGAGAGTTACCTTGAAAACTGTTGTAGCTTATAAGGAGAACCTTTGCTTTGTCTAGTCAGAACGATTTGGCAGCACTACTGAGCGCATCTCCAATGCTGTAAAAAAGCCTTCTCTCTCGCAAGATTATAATAAAGCTGATTCTGAATGACAATTATCGGTCTCTGTCTTGGTAAAAACACATTTTTTTACAACAATACTTTTATGAAATTAAATAACAACTTACAACTGAGAACAACAGAGTGTCACAGAAAACAGGATGCAGGTCACGGGCAAAGGAACAGGCAGATTTGAAGGAGGAATGAGAGCATGGCAGTATAATGGAAGTGAACAAGGCAGGTAGGGAAGCAATATGATAAAGAAACCAGATGAATTAATCAGAGGAAATTCGTTGCAGCTGAGGAGGAGAGAGAGACAGAGAAACAAATGGAAGGAAACTAATTAACACAAAGGAACTGAATGTAGAAGCACATGAAACCCAGGGGAAAAATCTAACAGAGGTCTACAGTAATGGGTCTAAAAGAACAAAAAACACGAGAATAGGCTAAGAAACTAATATACAAAGGGATTAACTAAAATGGCAAGAACTAGAGAGCAAAAACGAACAGGGAAATGAAAATCAAGACTAAAAATACAAACTCAAAACTCAAACACCCAAGGATCATGACAATATGGCATGGTTGTGTGCCCTCTTATTAGCAACCAAAACAGAGTAAAGTAGATCTTCTATGGAGGAAAGGTATGTGAGATTCATAGAAGTAATACAAAACAGATTAGCTTTGTCCTTAACACCAAAAACAGTATCTCCATTTTAAAGGCCTATTGCCCCAGAAATACGTTTGAAATAATTGGGATTCTAGCTTCAAGGGAAGAATCCACTTGAGGCTAAGGCATGAGGACAAAACATCTTTCATACGACAACAATGGCAATTAGTTCTTGTAGGAAGTCAGCAGTCAGACCCATTTTCTGCAGGTGTTATTTGCAGATATAAAATTTCTCAGTTTAGAAAATATGTTGTTTTTACATGCAATGATTCCTCTGTCTTACATAATGTCTGGTAACATCCACAGATTCTTTATTGAATAAATCAATACACACAATATCAATCCATTCCCTCTGCATATTTACCTACAATAGTTGACTGCCACCTCAACTCATGTTTTCCTCAGTGTTTAAGGCAAATGAAGACTGGCTGTATATCAGTATTTTAAATGCCCTTCCATCTCGCACATGTGTGGCATTAATAGCTTGACAGATAAAATTTCCCAGAAAAAGTTTTGTCAGCCACATTACTGCAGTGTAGTGGAGAATAACAGTCAGACTGGGCTCTCCACAGAGTGCTTTTCAATGCCTGGGTAGGTAGCCAGTTTGTTAGGTCTCTACTGTTGCTGCTCTACAGTTACAACTACTGCTCTCAGACATTTCTCCCAAAAACAATTTCTTTACCAGTGTTCCGACTGGTTAAAGATTTATTAATAGCCTTTTCGATATACATTTAGCAATAATTTCAGGGTTTTGAATTTTTTTAATGTGTTCTACCTCAGCATTTGATGCATATCATATTGAGAAGCTTGCAGAAGCTTGGAGAAGAGTAGAAACCTTGCAGCACTTAAGAGCACCTAAGAGCAGCACATCAGATTGCCGCAGCACCCCGATACAAACAGACACCAGACAATATGCCTAACATAGAGGTAGGCTGCAGCAAAATGCAGGAGCAGCAGCCGCCATGCACAGGTAAAGCGACACAGGGAAAGACCCAGGGCACCATCACAATCCCGTCTAGCAGTGCAGACAAACACCACAACTGGTGAGGTTGAATTTACTTGGATGTGCAGAGCTCACATTGTAACTATTAACAAGCTAAAGACTGAACTTTGCAGTCTGAATTGTGTTAACTTGCAGAGCTCATGTTTTCACATGCTGTCAATTGAACTGCTTCAGTATCCTGCAGAGATCCATTTCTGTGCTAGCTGGACGTTGAGGGATAGCCTTGAACCTATTTGTAGGGATCTAAGAGGAAGAGAGGGTGAACTCCAGCTTAGCTTGGACATGTTAGTGTTCCCTATTGGAAAATAACATCTTATTTAGCCTCCATGAATCAGTGACAAGTTTCCCAATGCATTTTGTTCATTGTCTTAAATATCTACTTCCAAGTCCCATATCAAGCCAAAAGCAGACAGAAAAAAATAAAGTACCACAAATTTTAGGCATCTGCTACACAATTTGTCTGAGATAGGAGAAAACCTATTGTGAACTGCTCAGAGTCGGTTGAATCTCTGTTCTGCACAAAAACACATTATCTCTGAGGGGAATAGCATTCGTGTCTGTGCAACATCTTATGCTTTTGAATTCCCAGTGTGAAACATGATTTCCAGCATTTTCAAAAGTTGTTTCGTGTCATTTAAGCCTGTAGACATGACTATTTCAGAATACCATCTTATGGAACTTCTAAGAAGATGTTTTCACTCCACCTATCACCATACCTGACTGCCGTCATTTTGACTCTGGCATGGCTTCTTCTTACTGCCTCTGTGGAGTTCACTGATCTTCTTTTTCTTCCTCTCTCTTCCATGCCTTCTGGAGGTTTAGCTCTTGGTTGTAATGTGAATGAGCGATTGATCCGTGGCTGCAGACTCAAAGGTGAGGGCCCAGCTTCCTCTGCTCTCACTGTGAGTCACGCCGCTTTGACCTCGCCACAGTTAAATCATCCAATTTTATTCCCCAGACTCATGTTTATTTTAAAGGCCTTTCTGGTTCATTACACCAGAGAACACAGCTTCGTACACAGATACTGATGCTCATTAAGGTTGATGTTGGAGCTATATTTGAAGAACACATTTAAAGCTCAACAGTTCTCTTTTCCTTTTTCTCTGTTCATTTGGATTTGAATCACAAAGACTTAAACCAAACATACGTTTTACGCATTATTCTGTAGTAAAACTGTAAAATATAAAATATTTTAACTTAAAATTTCGTCCTATTAGTATATCTAGATTGATGTTTTAATGATAAATCATATAAAAATAATGTTTAAAACATAATAAACGTGCTGAGAATTTTTCCTAACATTAAGCAAGTTCTTGATAGTGCCTTACATTTATCCATCCATCCGTTTGACTTTGACTTATCCAAGATCAGGTAACAGGTCTAGGAAGGATACTCTCACCCAGATACTCATCTTACTCATTCAGGCCAGTTGTTTACAGGCCAGAAGGGTTATATAGTCCCTCCAGATAAATATGGGTGTCCTCCCAACAGGACGTGCCTAAAACTCTTCTCAGGGAGGTACCCAGGAGGCATCCTGATCAGATGCCAAAACCACCTCACCTGACTCCTTTTTGTTTTGGAGATCTCCTTCTTTTGGTGAAGATCCCTATAACATGACCATAGTTGAGAATCGTAATGCAGACAGACTGTTAAATCAAGAAATTTGCTGCTCATCTTTTTCTGCACCATGGCAGTCCAGAGCACAGCAAGCATTACTTCAGAAGATGCCCCAATCCATCTATCCATCTCCGACTCCATCCCACCATCACTTGTGAATGAGATTCCAAGATACCTGAAGTTCTCTGCTTGAGGCAAAGACTGGGCCAAAACTTGGACGAAGCAGTCCACCTTTTCAGGTAGAGAACCATTCTTTAGACAGATGAGCTGACTCCCATCCCAGTGTCTTCAGTCAGAATTGGAGTCGGAACTAAGATTCAACTGATCCTGAGCAGTTTACAAATGGCTTCCTCTATTCTCTGACAGCCGCAAATCTTTTTATTGCTCAATAGAGGTTATGGCCTGCTAGCACCAAGAACCACATCATCTGCAAAAAGCAAAGACTGTGCCTTGATATGTCCCTGAACATTACAAACAAGATTTGGAATAGTTCTTTTGGCTTACCTAAGGTTTTACCTATGGCCTTCATCCTATCTGGGACAGCTGCAAACGTCTCCAGTGCTCGCTGTTGGTAATGACCTGTAAAAGGCAATAGAACCTCATCATTTGCAAAAAGCCAACGTCCTCTCCATGACTAAGTCTTAAAATCCTATCCAATAAACGCTACCAACAAGTCTGGGGATAGTTTTTATTGGCTTGTATAAGATCTTCTTTGAGATTTACTTTGGACTTTACTTTTTGATAATTTTAAATCTATTACCTGATCCATTTCAGAAGGATTTATTTTGCTATTTGCCTTTGGTTTTAATTTGGGATGTTTTAATTTCAGGAGTCAGTCACTATACTAATCATTTTTAAATGGTAAGTATAGTCATTCCTTGACTTAACTTAGCTGCTACTTGTTGGTCTGCTGTCTGTGAATTTGTCAGCTGCAATCCCAGCAAGACATGTGGCCATAATTTGCAGTCTATTTTAAAAAATAGACTCACCTTTGTACTGAAGTTCACAGTAAAAGGTTGTAAGATATCATATTGACTGTGGACGTTCTGGTCAGGATATTTTTTGTTTGAATTACCCATCAGTCATTTAGTAGTAGGCATTGGCTGAAAAGAATGCCGTGAAAAGGCACCTGTTATGATCTGTAGGTGTTTGAGTTTTTGGCTTTCTTTTGTGTCTCAGTTTTCTTCATTGCCTGTTTATGTTCTCTTAGGCCCTGCTTTCTTCAGTTAATTCCCCTGTGCTCAATATTGTTAAGAGTTTCCCTTATTAGTTAATTCTTTTGTGTTTACCCTCCTAGTTTATTCTAGTGTTCTTTGTGCATTTATAATTATTTCCTGTGAGAACGATGTCAGATACACTACCGGTTCAAATGTTTTAGAACCCCTTTATCCTTTAATGGGTTTCTTTATGTTTATGACTATTTACATTGTTTGTAGATTCTCACTGAAGGCATCAAAACACTGAATGTACACATTTGCAATTATGTAGCAAACGAAAAAATTGTAAAAGAACAGCATGTTCATTTATAGTTGTGCTGCCTTTGGGGAGAATCTACAATTGAAATAGTCATGAAAATAAAGAGACCCATTAAGTGAGAAAGTGTATCTAAAACCTTTGACCGGTAGTGTATGTCGTCGTTTTTCTTTGTGTATCTGCTCAGCTCCGCTCTGGTTAATTACCCTTCCTCCATCAGCCCTCTGCGTCTATTCTAAGCTGTTTCCCATAATCCTCTGATTACTCACTGGCTTGCGTTGTCTTTCTCCACATGTCCCTTAGTATATAAGCTCTTTGGCTCTCATTGTTCTCTGCTGGATCCTTCAAATAACATTCCAGTATTCCCTGTTTCTTTCCCTATTGTTGTGCCTGTAACTCTGCTGTATTTCTTGTCCTGTTTTCCTTGTGCCTCCTGTAAGTTTTTTGTCCTTGTTTAAATAGACATCGTTATTCAAGATGGCGCTGTGGATGGCGCAGCAGATGGTTGCCTCGGAACTTTGCTGTGCCATCATTCAGTCTGTCCTCTGTTCATCTATTACTGTGTGGTTTGGCTCATCTACAAAACAGGACAGGTCCAAACTGCAACGAACAATTAGGTCTGCAGAGAGAATCATCAAGGGTGACCTTCCCTCCATATACAAGTCGTACAAGTCAGGGTCAGATAATGGGCAGCTAACATCTCTGTTGACCCCTCACATACTCGACACAAACTGTTTAGACTTTTACCTTGAGGTCAGTGTTGCAGAGCACTAATGACAAAAATGAGCCATAATAGAGAAGGTTTTTTTCCCCATCTGTCTCCCTGTTGAACACAGGGAACACCTTATAGCCAGATTAGTCAGCTACTCGGCTGTGAAACGAATAAGCACAGCCTCAATCTGCCATGTACATGTGTATGTATATATGTTGATAAATTCCTTGTTTGTACTCTCAAACTTGAACATTGAAGTTCATTCTGATTCTGATTACATTCATCAAATGCTCCTGTCTGCGCCTGGATCCAACTCCAAACACACAAAACAAGACAGCACCTGAACAAGGTAAGCAAATTAATCTTTTTGCTACCCAAAAAACATCTGATTACTCCACAGCAAACAAAAAAATAATATTAAAAGTAACTGCAAAATTTTAACCTGACCCCCCTCTTCATCTTTAAGAGGGGACCAGGTTATATATTTTACAAATTTACTCTCCCATTTTATAACATCATTAGGCGTCCTTGATACAATGCTGGCATGTGTAAATATCTGTAAACTCAGTTACTTTAAAGTCCTGTTAAACGATAGACTACAATTATTCACTTACCAATGACGTTCCAGACACTGCAGTTTCCCCTATTCTCCTTTCCATTCACCTTTTTTCTTGACAGTGACATGTTTTATTGCACTTGCACTGTTTTGTATGTATCAGCCTCACCACATACAATTAAATT
>JAHHUM010001513.1:379339-405710 GCA_036173005.1 Crenichthys baileyi
ATTTTTAAAACAATTAACTTTACAAAGTCTCATAAGAGTGGTCCTCCGTTGTGGCAAAATCATGCCAGAAGCTTTTTAAAGGCTAAAAAGGGTTAATTTCTCTGCAACTTGCTGAGGGACGTTAATCCAAATATTGATGGGGTGTATATACGTTTGAGCCTGTATGTAAACGTTTGACCCAGCTTGGATGAGGGAAAATCCACAATAATTCAGTTCAATTCAGTTTTATTTATGTAGCACCAATTCACAACACATGTCGTCTAAAGGCACTTCAGAAAGGGTTTGGAATGGTGCGGGGTTGTTGGGGAGGTTAGAATAAACTACTGAGTGTTAGAGTTTGGCCGTTTTAGAATGGGCTATATGTAGGGGTTCTAAGTAAAATGATAAACTGATAATGTTTGTCCATCTAGAGCTCACTAGGCCATTGTTATACTAAAAACCACAAGGATTGGGGGTACCTCTCTCAGTCAGACTGATTATAACCATTAGAAAAGAGAAGTGGTCGCACAGGTAGCAGAAATGGAGGGTGTGTTTGCACCTCAACCATAACTGAGCCGGTTTAGGCTAAACCTGACTCCCCCTTAGTCCATCCAACAGGGAGGGAGGAAGGCAGACGTAAATGTAATTGCCTAGTGTTGTTTCCTGTTGCATTATGTGAAAGGTGGGTAACTTTAAAATGGGCTAAGTCAGTTCAATCGAATCATATAGATTTCAAGTCGGGTACATACAATTCAATTAATCCTAACTATTGAACAGTGCAGTGAGATTCAGTTATTTTTTCAAATTGGATAAAAAGTTTTTCTATCTCAGCAAACCCAGCAGATTGCATCCAGTCAGTGACTTGTAGCATTCACTCCTCCTGAATGAGCATGTAGAGACAGTGGAGAGGAAAAACTCCCTTTTAACAGGAAGAAACCTCCAGCAGAACCAGGCTTAGTGTGAGCAGCCATCTGCCATGATCGACTGAGGATTTGAGAGAACAGAGCAGAGAAGGAAAAAGAACACAGAAGCACTGATCCAGGAGTACTTTCTATGGGAAGGAAAAGTAAATGTTAATGGATGTTGCTCCTTTAGTGGTTTCATCTAGGAAGAAAAAAAACAACTTTGAGCCAGTTTTCAAGTTTAGAGTCTGAAGAGACCACATAGAGTTAGTTACAGTAAAAGCTCAGTCAGTATTTATGTCTAGGAGAAAAATAGGGTTAAACACTGAAAGATGGGGCCAAGTGTATCATCGGTAGAGGGTGAGCATTAAGTTGTTGCCAGCAGAAGCTTTGACGATGCCCCTCTCCAGGAAGGTGTCACAGGTAGACACAGAGTCAGGCCAGTTGTAGCCTCTAGGAAGAGAAACATTAACTTAAAAGCTGAAATAACAGCAAATACCAATACAATACAATACAATACAATTTGGAGAGTAGTATGAGAATGTAGCAGAGTAAAGGAAAGTGGTCATTATGTCCTCCAGCAGCCTAAGCCTATAGCAGCATAACTACAGAGATAGCTCAGGATAACCTAAGCCAATCTAAGCTTTATCAAAAAGGAAAGTTTTAAGCCTAGCCTTAAAAATAGACAGGGTGTCTGCGTCACGGAGTAAAACTGGGAGCTGGTTCCACAGGAGAGGAGCCTGACAACAAACGGATCTGCCTCCCATTGTACTTCTAGAGACTGTAGGAACCACCAGTAAACCTGCAGTCTGAGAACGAGGTGCTCTGTTAGGAACATATGGAACAATCAGATCTCTGATGTATGATGGAGTTAGATCATTAAGGGCTTTATATGTGAGGAGGAGAATTATAAATTCTATTCTGTATTTAACAGGGAGCCAATGAAGGGAAGCTAAAATAGGAGAAATATGATCTCTCTTTTTAATTTTCATCAGAACTCTTGCTGCAGCATTTTGAATCAGCTGAAGGCTTTTAACTGCATTTTGTGGACATCCTGATAGTACAGAATTACAATAGTCCAGCCTTGAAGTAACAAATGCATGGACTAGTTTTTCAGCGTCACTCCTGGACAGGATATTTCTAATTTTGGCAATGTTCCGGAGGTGAAAGAAGGAAATCCTAGAAACCTGTTTAATATGGGATTTAAATGACATGTCCTGGTCAAAAATAACACCAAGGTTTTTTACTTTATTATCGGAGGTCAATTTAATGCCATCCAGGTTAAGTGATTGACTAAGCAGTTTCTTTTTCAATTTCATCATAGATGTTAGAATTTCATCAAATTCTAATGTTTTTGAAGTTGTATGTTACACATTGATACCTCCACCCCAAAAGAAGAATGGGTCAAAGGCATCAGCAAATGTCCAAAATTAATTTAACATTCATGTTGATACTATGTGTTTACATTTTTACTTAGTGAGGTCTGAGAGTTTTTACAAGATAAAGTCTTTGAGGATCTTTTTTAGATGATTTTTTGCCTCAAGCCAAAAATAAACTAATTATTTAATTAATTGGAACTAATTTGCCCTCACATTAGAGTATGACCTTCACCTTTTATTAGTTTGGCACATTTGGCTGCTTTTTGAATTTCACTTCCCCATTGTGTTAGTGTATCTCCCATTTCCTCCCAGCCACTAATGATGTTGTTGCCCAAGCATCTCTGCGGATTGGAAAGTACCCATGAATGCTGATATTCATGGGATGTGACTTCGAATATATTTAGTCTTCATACCATCTCAGCTCTTGCTTTTCTAGTTTATTGTTTCTTCTCTACAGCCCCTCATCTATCTTATCCAACTGCAGCAGTGTTACACATATTTTACATTATGTCATGCATTGATTTGTTGCCACTAGTCTTATCCTGTTTCTCTGGAACAGTTTTTCTGTGTTGTGTTCTGTTTTTGGTGGGTTCCAGGGGCCAGAGGTCACTCTCAGTCTGCTCAAGATGCACAGGAACTTCTGCAACTGTCTGCAGATTCAGCAGGAGGCTTGTAAAGGTGTCCCATATGTCAAAACACCACCTGGTGCCATAATTACAACAGGTAGTGCTCTTCATCCGCACAGGGAAATGGTATTTTCGTTGTTCTTAAATCCTCATATAGGCTCTAGCTCCAGGGTCAGTGAGAGTATTAAATTGTTTATTTGAACGCTTCTCACACAAATGTGATGGTAGAGGCACATTTAAATGAAACCAAAGAACTTTAAAATATCGACAAAGACACTACAGATGCTTACAAGACACAAGCGACTGTCTGTTTAAATTTTGTCTCTGTTTCTGCTCAGCCTATAATCAGTGAGAATGTACCTGGTCTTGCATCATCAGTTGAGACACTTGTCTCTATAAGTATGGATAGCAAGTAGTTTTGCCCTCTTCACAATAGAGTTGGACTGCTCTCTGATCTCCATGACCCCATGTGTTTTCTTTCAATTTGTGTAATTTCCCAATAAAATATGAGAGGTTTCTGTACCTCCACCATAAGTGTCAGCTTTACTGTGGAGGACAAAAAGCCCTCAGGATGTTTATCAGTTTATCAGCAGCATGAGGGGATGAAGGTGACAAGGTTTTCTGTGCAGAATGCTAACAACCCCCAAGTGTGATATCTTTACAAAAAACTATTTCAATCATTCTCTTTGTGCATATGTGAGTGCAGTTAGAAGGAATCATGAACACAAAATCCAAAATCAATTCATTTTTTACAGTTCACTGTAAAAAATTGACTTAATGTGCTGTGACTATTGCAACATTTTCCTCGGCCTGAATGCTAAAAACAATGCTAAGACTTCTGTTTGACACATGACAATTTACATTTAAAATGCTCTGTTTGCTATTTACCATTAACATTTTGACCAGTAGACCTTAGATGCATCACTCTGGCAATGTAGCGTAATTTGAAGTGATTCATTACATTAGGTGACTTCTGCAGTAATCCACGACTTTCTGTTTCCGTGGTGTATAAATGGTGTTACGCATAAGCTAATTTCTCTTAGCTGCTCTTCAAAATGGGAAAGATGAGAGAACTGAAGTAAGGCAGATGTATCTTGATCATCTAAAGTCACAAAATGGCTACACAATAGCTTGAATAGTAGGGGAGGTTAAAAAAATCTCCAATGTTAACTGAGTGGCGTCTTGGAGTCATCAACTCTCCATAAGGATAATTTATTTTAATGCTTTTGCACACCAGGGGTTTCATTAATGGTAAATGGCGCTGTGTATATGAATAAAGACTGCCTGAGCCAAATGCAGATTCATATGGTTAACTAAAGCTAATTTAATTGTGATTGTTTATTTCTGCTGGCTTCCTTTTTCTTTTGTCATTAGGTACCTCTGGACAATTTCTAGAGTACTCCTAGTAGCCTAACGTTTGGGATTTTCCAAAGCAGCAATCAACTCCATCATAAAAATCTTACTAACAGGCGAGATAGAATAGAAATATCCTTTATTGTCCCCCATTGGAGAAATTCGGGTGTACCAGCAGCAAAATGAAAGGCAAATAATAGCTTGCAGATTCACAGAAAGGTAAAAATATAAAAAAAGAGAATAGGGCAAATTTACAACATATGAGACATGAGTGTCATCTGGGACATTTATTGAGATGGGCCAGGTTCAAAGCCTCTGCCCTGTAATGCTTCTGATATTTAATGTGTTGAGTTGCAGCTGTTCAGGTGTTGAGTCACTCAGCATGCAGAACACAAGCAGTGAAGTCAGGGGAGTTTAACATGCATCACTTCCAAATTTAGAAAGGAAGTCAGGCTCACACAACTTAAGAGGTGATTCTCCGCTCTTTATGTCATGTTGAAGAAATAACTAGCTGGGAAAAACATTTGATCAGAGAGGATCATGCTGATAATAAAATCCCTGCTCTATCATCAGGAGAAGTTGGATGTCTGCAGTTGCTGGAAGTTATACTGATAAATGTGCCACGGCTTTGTTTCCTCCCTTAGAGCCGGTGTGTTACCCCATGAGCCAAGATTAAATATCTACACTGATATGCTGCTTCATACTGAGATCCAGACAAGTGTGTTCTGTCATCTGCCTTTGTTGTTGTCTTTTTTGCAGTTTTTTTTGTATGAATTATAAGATAATCAGCATGTGGGTTGTACAGGGAACTATTTTTTTATTTTACTTTGACAAAATCTCATGTATGTGAAAAAGAAAACTTATCAGTTCAGCAACAGGGCCCATTTACACACATTTCGCATGTTTTAACAGATGTCATAGATTGTCAAATTTTTTTTTAAGAATAAAATGAAAGAAAACCTCCAGGTTGGAAGGAATTTAAAAAAGTGTTTCCCATCTAAAGGTGCAAATATATGTGATGTTATTATTTTTATTATTATTATTATTGTTATTATTTATTATTATAGTTTTTTTGTAATATCTGTGTCAGTGTGATGGTAATAGATCTCCACTAGCTTGATTTGAATGAGTCACAATTATTGTGACTCATTCAAATTGGGTTAGGGGGGAAAAGTAGACGTAATAATCTAAATTCCGGTTTTTAGGGATTGCTTGATTTACAAAAACTAGGTGAAAGAAATGTGCAACCATTCATCTGACTCTAGAACTGGTGTCCCATTTCATGTTGGAAAATATTAATTCTTTAATTCTGTGAGTTTGAGTTAAGATCTAAGAGGACACTGAACATGTACTGTATATGTATCCCTTCCCATACACAAAATACATCATATGAGTGAAAGAAACAAATCATAATGATAGCACCACAGTTACATTGATGCAGCACAGAGTCTCACATCACTGAACCATTTACATGTGCAGCTCCTCCGTATGGACTAATGGCTGCTGTCCACCGCTTCAAACCAAAGTGCATCAAATTAGCGCTAGACATGTCAACAAAGATGTGTGTGTTCATAAATTTGACATTAAATGCACAGTTAGTGCATGACTTCCAGATAAATGAGCTTTCAGAGCCGTCTACATGTGTCAGTTTGTGTGTGCGGTGGTTGTTTATTAGTGCTGAGCTCCTCTGTCTCCTATTGGAGCACAACATGAAACGCCTCCTCATTGTCACTCAGAACGCCTTAGATGGCACTTTGTTTCACTTCTTATCAAAATAACTTGATCAAAGATAAAGGAGGTGCTTGAATGAAAGTTTGCAAGTGTATTTTTAAAAGTATATATTTAAATATGTTTCAAAGCATTGCAGTCTGTGTTCACTGTTTAGATACAAGTCATAAAACCAAGGATGGTGCACAACCTGTTCTTCCCTTTTCTCATCTCTCCGTTGTAGGTGCAGGGAAATTGTCTCTGCCGGCTGCATATGTATAAGCACACATACATGTATGTGTGTGTGTGTGTCTTTGATGATGGATCAGGGTCACTGAGGGTCTCAGGGTTGTGATGGTCCAGCCAAAACAAACAGCTGTGCCCGTGTCTGGGTCAGGAGCTTCATGTCAACTCAGCACACTGAAATGAGTCCAATCAATTCTTTGCATATATGTGTGCTTTGTTTTCTAGGGTTCCTACTCAGGCTGGGATACCCACAATGTTTGACCCGGGTCTTCATGTTGAAATAGGCAGTTCCACTAAATACTAAGGGAATGTGTGAACCTCTGAATCCAAGGTTTCTTTTGTCTCCTATAGGAGAGTTTTGTGTTGGCTGAAGGGTGCTTCACCACAGTACATAAATATAGCAAAACAAACAACATCAGTTGCAACAATAAAGAATTCATGTATTCATACAGTTCATGCTTCAAATCTCAAACCATACACCATTATTTGTCTCCATTTCTGTTTATCTTCTGCTAACCGTTCATTTTAGTTTGACTAAAAGAGGAATGAGTGATTGTGTTTAGATAAAGATGGTAATTATGAATTCCCTAAATATCTGGTTTTATCTGTAAATGGTTAAGTCTTTAATAACAGGGTCTATGTTATTCACCAACTAAGCACAGCACTTTGAACATAAAGATAACAGGAAATAAATTCAGCCCTTCCACACCTTCTCTCCCTTTGTTTTAGTTACATCTACCTCACAATAAACTGCGGAAAAATTTGATATCTGAGTCTTTTCCTCAGGCCCACCTGCAGTCCTCTTTCCTGCCATAAATGGACCCTAGAGAAGTGCTCATTCCACCGCTTTAATACAGTGAGAGCAGCGGCACTTTTCCCACAATACGTTTGCTGTATAGATTATCCACCCTTCGTTGATTTCTGAGCTTTCTGGGAGCCCCGAGGTCTGTCTCTGCTTCCCAGTGTGTGATGCTTTGACTGCGAGTCTCTTTCTCACGCTCAACCAATTTTATGTATTCACCCATAGATATAAGCATTGCTCTCCTGAGAAGACTTCTTTTTCCATAGTCTTGCTTTTGTACACTCTGTTTTTTTCCCAAATACTCAGTCCTTACTCATTTTACTTTACCTGATTTGCTGTTAACTCGTCCTTTATCTCTTTGACTTAAAAATATTTTTTCATGTCACATGGGGAAGGTGAGATGCTAGAAAAGGTGAGAAGCATCTCTATTTGGAAACAGGTTATCACAATAAGAAGATAATGTGATTTTTCAGACTGGAACTGAATCATTCTTATGTTGTGGGGGTTTTTAATTACATTTGTGGAGAAGATTTCTGTAGATCAGGGGCGTCCAAAGTGTGGCTCTCAGGCTATTTACAGCAGGAATGATTTTGTATGCCTCCTACCTCAATTCAAGGATGGTACAAATTTGGCACTCCAGCAAAAAGATTTTAGATGTTAGTTACAACACACAGTTGTTTTTCTCTTACTTTGCTTCCACCTTAAGTTAATGTGAAATGGGACTACAAACATCATGCAACATTTACTAAAGATAAGACTTGACCGCTTCTATTCTTTAAAGTTAGTCAAATACATTTTTTCAGAGAAAGTGACTTCTAGAGAAATTATGAGAATAGACAAGAAAAATGTCCAAAATTAGGTAACGGATACTTTTCTTTAAAAAAAGAAAAATACATAACCTTTATGTTTCGAATTTATAATGAATTACAGATCTCTTTTCTACAGAAATCTAATGTGTTTTAGGGGTTTAGGGTATGGAGCTAAATGTGACGACTATAGGTTGAAGCCAGGTTATGTTGTACTCGTATGGAAAACCAGCCCAAACCATAATGTTTCCACCTCCATGCTTGACAGTAGGAAGGATTTTTTAGTTCTTGCTCAGCATCTCTCCACCAACAACAGAGGGTTATGCTGATGCAAACTGTTTGATTTTGTTCTCATTTAACACTTTCTCATCCACCTTTCTCTGAATCGTTTAGATAAGGGTTCTCCAACTCCAGTTGTCAATAGCTACAATCCTGCAACTTTTAGATGCATCCCTGCTCCAACACATCTGAATCAAATGAATGGCTCATTAGCAGGCCTTTGCCAAACATGATGCCATGCTGAAGAAGTAACTCAAAGGTGCAGGACAGTATTTGCCAAGGATTGTAGTTGGAGACCTTTGATTTAGATGTTTTTTTAACTTGTGCCTTCTATATTGGGAGACTGCAAAATTTCAATCCATCACTGTAGATTGGGATTCTCACCAAGCTTCTAGATATTCTTGAAGTTCATTTGAGTCCTGTGGAGTTCTACTATCTTGTCCCTGAGGTTCAATAACAGGACTCTGGTCTTTCCATGATGGCAGAGAGGCTGGAACTAAAGACAAAAACTCTGACTGGTGTGTTTTATACACATTAACTGATTGATTCAAGTTAAACATGAGTAGACAACAAATTAGTGGGATGTCATATTCTGTTTGTGCTAAAAATCCAACACTTATTTCACTCAATACCATAAAAAGCCATTTTAAAGTAGGTAACTTTTGTAAAAATGTATTTTTTATATATTTGTTAAAACTGTCACTATGTCCTGACAGTAGAATATGAGACAGATGATCTGTGAAAAACAATCAAGCTCATTTGACTCCTCCCAATAGTCCTACTGCCATTTGAAGAAATACATCACTCCTGGTCAGAAACAACCATTTAGAGCCAGGAGGTGTATGCGCTGCTCACATAACCCTAACCCTGTGGATGATTTCTGGGCACATCCCACTGGGAGGAGACCTCAGGGCAGACCCAGGACTTCCTGTTGGGACTGTATGTCCCTTCTGGCCTGGGACAACCTTAGTGCTGCTAGGGAGAGAAATGTCCAGGGTTTCCCACTTGTACGTGTTACCTTAACAACTTGATCTCTGTCTGTATTAGATACAGACTCAAAAACCTGGATCAGATTTTCTGATGAGAATTTCTTCTTTCAGAGTCACTCTTTTTTGATAAAATAGATCATGTCTTTCTGCGTGAATCCGAATTAACTCTAAAAGGTGCAGATAAAACTACAAGACTGCAGCTATGTGACCTTCACACGAACCCCGACTGCTTATTAAACCCAAGTGCTGTTACTTTGTTCCTTGCTGCACTCATGCAGATGAAGAACAACAGGGCACTGAGCTCATAATCTGGTTAAAATTATAATCTTGTTCTGGATATACAACATTAAAGCAAACGGAGAGGACTTCAATCCCTCTCAGACATGATTTTGGCTTTTACTCTTTTTCTGTCTTATTGAAGCTAAACTTGAACGAGTTTCCCTGACTACATGTTTGTGTTGAGTTTAAATACAAAGCCTTTGTTCTTCCACACACTCTGCTGTTGTAAAACTAACCTCAACCTTGTCATGATTTTGTGGTCAGATTGTGTTTTGCACAATGAATTATACATGATTTATACATAATAGGGAGCAGTGTAACGTACGGAGCATATGATGCCTTGCACTAAGCCTTTTTTACATTCGGTCATTTGGTCCAGCTACAACCACAAGCCTTTAATGCCTTCAAGTGAAATCTTGTTTTTCAATTAAATATCTAACAAAAATGTGTTGTGCATTTATATTCAACCCTGTTTACTCTTATACCACTTAATAAAATCCAGTGCATCCATTTGCAATGAGATTTGCACCTAATAGAGTCCACATGTATAATTTAATCTCAGTATCTATCCAGCTATGTAAAGGCATCCAATGTTTGTTAGATAATATTAGAAAACAAAAAGCATCATGAATACCAAGGCAGGTCAAGGAGGAAGTTGTGAAGATGTTTAAAGCAGGATTAGGTTATAACACTGTATCAACCTATTAATATAAAAAATATTAGTGGTGCACCCAACAAATCTGGTCTTTATGTAAGATTGGGATGGAAAAAGCCAGTGTCAAAACAAAACCACAAGAAGTGTCGTTTAAGGTTGCAACAAGCCTACATACACAATGCTATTTGGTGGTGGCAGCATCATAGTGTGGGGGATCTGTTCAGAGTTCATGACAGGATGAATGGAACTAATTAAAGGGACAATCCTGGAAGAAAAACTGTTAGGGGCAGCAAAATACTTTAAATTGGGTTGAAGGTTTACCGTCCAGCAGGACAACAACCCTAAACATACAGCCAGAACTACAATAAAGGGGTGATTTGCATCGAGACTTGAAAGCTGATTTTCACAGACGCTCTCCATCCAAACTGAGCTTGAGCCATTTTGCAAAGAAGAATGGGCAAATTGTCAGCTGTGCAAAGCTTTTTAAATTAAATATCTGAAAAGTGAGATACCAGGAAAGAGCTGCAGCTGGAACTGGGAATCTTGAATCCTTGGGGAAGTGGATTACACTTTTCTGATTAATATTAGTAAAACATCTTTAAATCTTTAAAATCCCAGTAAAATAAAATTAAAAAATTTAAAAAAATCCCAGTAAAATGCATTGAAGTTTGTGGTTATAATATAACAAAAGGTAAAAATTGAAGGAGTGTGAATACTTTTGCTACACTCTGTAATGGGTTCTGTATATTTTTTCTGTGTAACACTTAAAGGGGACATATCATGCTTTTAAATCCTACCTTTTCACACTTAAATCATTCACTTGTGGTCTATATAAAGTGGAACTGCAATGCTTTGGTCTGAATTTCTTGTTTTTGTAGCTTCACAGTCTCCTCTTTCACCCCTGTTCTGATGTGCATTGAACAACTTGTTTTGGTGCTGTCTCTTTAAATGCTATTGAGGCACTTTACACCCCGCCCCCCTCCAGGTCAAAGATGATGACTGTGAAGGTATTAAGGTACAATCAGTCATGCGGGACAGGTGGTTATAAATAGAGCTTTTTAAAATGTGAAGCAGTAACAAACATGTCTTCAGCATGGGCCTTCTGAAGCCTGAAAGATATCTCCACTCCAAAAAGCATCACTATGAGCTCATTGGTCCCACCCCTCATTTGTTTTAGTTTTTCTATTTTTGTCTATTTAAATTCCTCTTGGCTTTGTTTACAGAAACAACACAGCCTGGATGTTTTCACCCTTCCTTGCACTTTGATTCTCATTAGACTAATGGCTGCTGTCAGTGCTTTAACTGCTGCTTCTACATCTTATTGTGGTTCTGGCTACAGTACTGTACCTGCACAGTGCCATCTCTAGATTTGATGGATAAGGACTTTTCTGCTGTCAGGAACCAAACTATTTCACTGCTGAAAAGTAGTGAAAAGTAATTTCTTCTTGAGATGATAAAAATTGGTTTTTCAGGTTAATTTAAAACCATGTTAATGATAAACTTTCAGACATCTCGCTGCACATTTCTTTGAATCTGAGTATGCTATTTTTAGTTACTGCACAGCATTATTTTTTTATGCTGTAAATTTGCCCTTTCTTTATAGTGTCCTATTCTTAGTTTCTGTTACCTTTGTGAATCTGCATGCTTCCTCACCTTGCTGTTGGTACACCTGATATTCCCCACTGAGGGACAATAAAGGTTATTTCTATTCTATTCTAACCTACGGGTGACGTAGGGAGCTTACCTTGTAGATCACACACAGCCACAAACAGCTTTTTACCAGATGTTCCACGTTGTTGGAGCCCTGGACTGAAAAGGCTTTAAATGCTACAGCACACACTCATGTTAGCAGTAAATAACACTCCTATAAAATACATCATGATGGTAAATGTCATGGACCTTTCACACAGAACACGACAATGGCACTGCAGACATGTACTCAGCAAAATGCTGCACACCATTGGGTGGGCTTTGAGCCTTTTTTTCAGGTTAACAGAGTAAAATCTCCTGAAAATAATAGATTAATAAACATAAAGGCAAACATGCACGGGGGTGCAGCTCTTAGCCTTTTTGCCTTGCAGCAAGAAGGTCCTGGATTTGAAGTCAGTGGTTTTTATTGCATTCACACAGTGTATGCGAGGTTTCTCCCCAGGTGCTCTGGATTCACCCACAGTCCAAAAACAAGCATGTTAAATAGGTAGTTACTCGGATTTTAATTCAGTTGTTTTATGTAGCACCAAATTACAAAGATTTCAAGTGAATATTTTGTCCAGAAATACAATAAAAATGTCTTGCTTTTTATTGGTTTTCCAACAAAAAAGGCTTAAAATTTTTCTTTCTGGTTTTATATAGATATGTGTATTAGTTTCTGCAACAGATATGATTTTATAGCTTGTGTTGTCTTTACTTAATGAGACTTGAAGACTTGTGACTTTAGGCACATTTTAATTGGTGAAACAGAGGGCAAGATTAGCTTTTTAGATCTCTCATGTCACTTAGGTTTAAACTCTGTCCCTTTGGAAGCATGATAATGAACACCAATCATCCAGACCTCTGCTGCCATCCCTGTTGAAATCCACAACATTTTTCTATAGGGGGTTTAAACAAGAGCAAGGAAATTGGAACAGCAGTCTCAATCAAGAACTAGACACATAAAGTAAAACTTCACCCACACCGCAGGCTGATCTCACAGAGATAATAGTGTTAGATCTGCTCAGGGTAAGTGACATCAAAGAGCTCGTTCAGTAGTGGACCCCTCTAATCTTCACATGCACTCATCAGAGCGTTGAAGCTCCATGTCGGGAGTAAAAGGTAGATGAGAGCCTTGGTGCACGGCAGTCGGTAAAGATCTACCTAGCCATGCATGCTATCAGTGTTTAAAGCTGCAGAACAAATGACAGGCTGAGGTTAAGTGGCTGCACAAACACTACTAATGTTATACCCAAGTGATGTGCTTGGGGACTTTGGTTTGCCACTTAGTTTGAAATCATAAATAAATTAAGTTGCATTTTTTTTTTCTATTTTAACGTCATTAAAGGGGATAAAGTTGAACCTATTTATCATGAATGGATGGATGCCCCAGAGACCTATGCTGAAAGTCTTCCCCGTCTCTCCACCACACTTCCTGTCTGCCTACTTTGGAAAAATAACTAAAAATAATGGCCACTATTGTTGCAAAAAACACCCTTTCCTGATGATTCTTAATATTGCCCTTAAATAGGGCAGCATAAAGTGAAGGAGTGAAAATTGTGAACAGCAGGTTTAAGAAGTGGTAATTTAGTCATTACAAAGACAAACAGAAATTCAACATTAATGGATGTTAATCGGTTTCTGTTTCCAGTAGTGTAAACATTACTCTTTATCATTTGTCAAAACAATCTAAAGCAGCTTATAACAGTGTTTTGCATGTTAATTAATTAAACCTGAGGTAAATTAGATCTAAGAACAAACAGTACAGGAATAAATTCCTAACCTACAGCAATGTAGAGGTATACACACACTGGATGGAAAACATTTATTTCAGTCACTAGAGACTTGATTTCATCACAAAAGACTTGAGACTTGACTTGGACATAAGAAAACAACAACTCTGAATGAAATTTAATAAAATATTAATGGTGGTGTCTGTATATATTTGAGCCTGTAATCATAATTTCCACTCTGTTAGGATTGGAGAAAATCTGCAACAAGATCAAACATGTGCATCTAGTCCTCCAAATCTGGCCAGTTGTATGTGAAGGGATCTTTGCACCATGGAGCAAAATCAATTCAAATCCAACATTAAAAGTTGAAAGTTAATGTGATGTTCATGCTGATGAGTGTATGTAAACCTCTGACCACATCAATAAACAGCAGATCTGATCCCAGGAGGTTGCAGAACTGATGAAGATTATTGACTTCAAGCTGTTTTAGAGCGCAGCTGGGGATAAATGTACAACAGCAACACTGGGAGGACAAATGGTAAATGGTTCACTCTCCATTTACCTTTCACTTCATTATTCTGTTTCGCATAACATTTCCATATCTTCCCCATCTGTATTTGCATTTCTACTGCCTTTTTCCCTCCATGTCTTGTTTTCTAACGATCTCCTTCACTCCCTTCTTCACACACACCCTCCTATTTTCTTCGGTGGTCGTCATTATGTCTTCATCTGCATTTTTTTGGCCCCATGCGGGACAGAAGAGCAGCAGTGGAGGCCATTTGGCTGTAGTCCAGGATGGGATGCATTGGCTGTTTTTGGTGAATGTGGGGTCAGGCCCCACAAAGGTCATAACACTGAAAGATAGATGCGGTAGTGATGCTATAGCCCAGTACTCACTTCTGTTTGTTGTAACTGAAGTTTGGTGATACATTTGTCTTTTAGTCTGCAGTCATTTGAGAGTTCATTGTGGAGCAATAAGGGATTACTCTTAGTATGAAACAATAAAAAATACATCTACATGGACACCACATAACTTCCTTGCAGAGGTTTAGGTTGGCCTGTAGTTCAAACACAATTATAAAAGCTTTTGGATGAATTGCCAGGGGGCATTTGGGGCTGCATCAGGTTCAGCACGACTAATGAAAACCTAATACTCATTGGCAGGGATTGCCAACATGCTGCTCTTCCACGATTTAAAGATCTGGTCGACATCAAGCCAATGTCGAGATCTAAGGAGTCCAAAGTCTAAAGCCTGGCTCTGTATCTTTTCGTGCTCATAAACACACAAATAGAGTGCATAAGAGAGAGAAAGACAGACTGGGAGAAACTGCAAAACAGATCTAAACTACTGACTAGGAAAATTTCTTTCAGGGGCTTAGACGGCACACTGCGCCTTATCCCTACGAAAGCCGTAAAATCTGCAGATTGGCACATGGATCTGATATTCTGAGGGAGGCATTTGGTCCAGCAGTGTATAACGGGGGAAAGGAAAAGGGTTTGATCGACACTCTGTAGAGGCAGATATTTGGGAGATGGAGTTGGGAAGAAATCTTGGTGGGATTATGGTGTTTTTAAAAAGGAAATTGTTAATGCAGTCTGGATAAGAACTGTCTGCATTAATTCAAACCACAGAGAAGGAGAGAGGCAGGATATTATCGAGGTAGACTTGTTGAAGTATTGCAATGTAATGAACTCCTTCTGATCTGCAAAACTTCAAAAATATGCAATAGGGGAATTATTAAAACTATGGATTTCAGGTTTATTGACTATAATCAAGGGGCTTCTTTGCTCTGTTTGATTCACACCATGCTACACACTCTCAGGGAGTTTATTTGCAGCTTTTTTCAATGGTTTGATTTCTTTTTCCACAGAGAAAACTACAAGCAAGTTAAAAATGATTACTAGAAACTATGAGAGAACGTTTAGTCTGTTCACTGATGAGATGTTTCCGCGGCTGGAGAACCAAATGTAAATACAAGAAGAAGGTGCTGTGTACCGAGATAGCAGAAAACTGAATTTTGTCAAATTAGTGTTTTTTTTTTTTGGTAATATATTGGACAAAAGCTTTATAACAAATGGATTCAAGAACATTTCTCTGCATTTACATACAGCATTATGCTGTAGGAAAAAGCTGTGTGGCCTTTAGAAGACAGATCAGATGAGAAGAACAACTATTGACAGCAGGCTAATGTTCACCATCTGAAACCAAAGACAGTTTGGTAAGTTTGAAATGTTACAGTTTTTGGATAAGGTATCCATTGTCATCATCATCTGGTATTCTTGCATTGACTGATGCATTTATGTATGAATACATTTACTCACAATTAGACGACCTGGGTTCTCCTACTCTTAGCTTTTTAACTTTGACCTGGCACTGCAGTCGAATGGTCACATCCCACCTCTCTTAACAGCCTGCTGACCTATTTGAACACTTCAGTGTTTTCATTAGTTGTTTGTAGGAGTTGACATTCACTATACTGCAAAAAATATCGGGTCAGCATAAACAGCCTGCTCTAAGGTTTGTTTTTAACCCTACCGAGACCACCTCATCCTTGGTCTTGGTTGTTTTGGTCTGCACCCCTAGTGCAATTGTTGCGTTCACATCTACACAAACAAACCGCACCAATTGTCATCGTCTGTTTAATAGTTTTGACCCACATGCAGAGAGACACTCAGGAGGCAGGAGAAAAGTTTAACAAGTTTTTTTCCTTTTAGTAGTGAATAATGGAACCAGGGCTGGAGAAACCAAACTGTTCGCGAGAAATGAAAGCGGTAAGTTGAAGTGCGGTTGGGAGGCTGTAGAAAATGACTTTAAGTTCTTGCTTACTGGAGATAAAAATAAGTTTAGATGAGGGAGAATGATGTGGAGCCTGGGAGAGTGGTAATCCAGCAGCTGAGTCTGCTAGTCAGTCTAAGGAAGTGGTGAGTTCTCAAGGGAAAGTTCAGGTGAGGTCTTGACAGTTTGATTTTTACTTGTGTTACCTGGTGAGTTTTTTGGAAGCTGCATGGGAAGGTAATAGTTGGAGGGTGAGCAGGGTTCGCTTACTGAAGGAGGTAGGTTTGAGCTGTCAGCTAGTACTTGAGCCAGGTAAGTTTCTTGAAGGATTGAAACTCTGACTGAGGCAGGATCCAAAGCTGAGACTTTGAGCCAAGGCTGAAGGTTGCAGGAGCTTTGAGGCTTGGACTTGGAAGTCACCTAGGAAGGAGCACACAAAGAGGTAAACAACTATGAACTTTGGCATGAACACAGAACTTAGAGCTTGGCCAGATGACATTACCACAAAGGTTAACACTCAGGAACTTGAGTGCTGACAGCTCCACCTTCTTATACTCCTCCAGATGGATGAAGATGAGGAACACCTGCTACCCTCCACACCGGAGAATCCTGGCGGCATCTAGTGGTGAGTAAGTGTAAGCAGCAGGCAAAAACAACACATGACAAAAACTCCCAGACTCGGACACCAAGGGGGGAAACAAACCCGAGTTTGTTTTAAAAGGACAACAGACCTGAGGTATGGAAACTTTCTTATAACCATGAACACAGGACAGTTAGTTTACTGGATTGTTGATGTGGATAAACTGAAAACAAATTATTGTTGTGGTCATGCTCCAGTCTTTTGGGTCCTCTGGGAAGATCTGTTTCCTCTTAAGTGAGGGCAACAACCAACTCTCCAGGTGCTGAGTTGTGCAAACTGCTGCACTTATTTTACATAGAACTGGTGTCCAAATGTTTTCAACAAGCTGTCATTTCTTTTCTGCTCTTCCAAGCAGACAAATGTTTTTCAAAGTTGTCTTGATTAGTAGTACTTCAAACTTTCTGGAGCATTTCTTTAGTGGGTGTTTTCACCTAGGTTCTGTCCAGTTCACAGAAAAGTGGGGTACAAATAAGGAACTTGGTAAACTATCTGCAGTAGATAAACTAAATGCCACATATTTGAGATATAGGGAGAGAAGAAAAACCCCGACAAATGACCTGAGAGATGTGATTTCCTGTAACTGATCATCTACTGTACGCCATGTTTTCAGCTGATGGCTTATAGGGAATCGCCTTGTACTAAAAGCTGTTTCATGTGGATAAACTGTGTTATTTGGTGTATTTTTCATAGATTCAGTGAGAAGAATGGGAACAAGCTGTGTCCTTGTGACAGACTGATGGAGGTAAAGTGGCTGAAAATTCCATTTCAAGTTAGTTTGTTGCTATTTGCCTGCTACTTATACAACAACACCTTCTCATCTCTTAGAAACCTTTTTTCGGCTTGGAAACCTTTTTTGCTCAATGATTGAAAGCGATAGAAAAAGCAGTCAAAGTCCAAAGAAAAAAAACTGTAAAAGATCCATAAAAATTCTGGAGAAATTGTGATAAAAGTTAACCTTAACATACTGCAACAAATCTGACTCTTTGGTATGAAAACATTAAACATTTTGGAATTAACTTGGTACATTTTCATGATACAGTAGGTTTCTGCAGACCCTCTTTGTTTGCAGTGTAGTAGCTTGATTAACGGTAGTAGGGTGCAGAGATGTAAGCATGGTATTTTGTCCCGAGTCAAGTCTCAAGTCTGATTGCTGATATTAAAATTTTTTTTTTACATTGCATGCCATATAGTCTGCTAATATTACTGCAATGCTGCAGGTTAGAAACTATCCTACACTGTTTCCCCTGAAGTCCAAATAAAAACATGAACAATTAATTAGCTTTTAATCATTTAATATGTAATTTAACATGCAAAAACCTGTTCTAAGCTACTATTAATGTGTAATAAACATGCATTTGTGATTAAGAGCTGTATTTGTTGAACTTGTGGAATAAAAAACAAATCAAAGGGCCTTTTTATTGTCTTTGTAATGATGGTTTGTCCTCATTTACTGTTTATACATATAGTCATTTGAAAAAATAACGACACCATTCGCCTCCCATAGTTTTTTCCGACATTTTTAGTATATTAACTTTTACAATACTGGGAAATTTCCGATGTATAGATTAACAATTAAACCCTAGGAAAAGACATTTGAATATTTATACTAAAATGTTATAAAAAAATATATAGAATATAAATATAAATAAATATAAAAAACTTTGTTTTTGGTGAGGAATAAATTAGGACAGCCCCTCATTTTTTCCCACTTCCCACAACATGATCACAGCATTGCTACTGAGCATTTTGAAGGGGGTTTGCTTGGTTTTAACCCCAGGGCCCGTATTCACAAAGAATCCTAAGACTATAAGTAGCTCCTAGTGATGTTATTCTAAGAAAATCTTAGAATTTCTCCAATTCACATATATCATTTTCCCCCGGTAAGATGAAATTTATTCACGAAGCATCTTAGGCCTTAAGAGAGCTCCTAACATGAGGAAATGCTAAGAGTCCTGAGGAGGACTTTTACTGAGCCTTAGAGTGTCTTAAGCAGGAAGATGACAGGAAAATCAGAGAGGAAGGAGAGATATTATCTCAATAATGAACAATGAAAAAATAAAATGCTACCGGCTCGATTAGGGAGGGATCCACCCCCTAAATAGTTGAATAAATAAACTTCTATAACAATCAACAATTATTAATATAGAGATAAGATTAACCTGATGAACACCCTAGCGAGAAATTAAATGGTTTCAGCAGCAGGACAGGTAAAGGTCCACCTCTACTAAGGTAACATTAGGAAGGATAATTAAATAATAAAAACAATAATAAAAAACCATGAATTAAAAGTGAACAAAATTATAAACAGTATAGTACCGAATTATTTAAATATTTACAGACTTTAAAATGCTTCAAAAAAGAAATTTGCCAAAAATTGGAAAAAACTCAAAAAAATATATATACATGAATACAAATTCTAGACAACAGTACCATAATCTAAGCACTATATAAATTAAAGGAAGATGTAAATTAGGTGAATAGCATTAGCTGTATTGTACATGATGTCAGGAACCTAAGCCTAAATGGTCGTCTACAACGCTGCCCCGTCTGTGGGGAAGTTCTCTGCTATCTCCTCTCTAGCTTCTGATCGCAGCAGGAACCAAAAGGTACCAGAGCTGCTCACATTCCAGGCTGGTGCTGAAAGCAGAGGGAACGATGCATTGATCTGCTCGGGAATGCCTATTTGTTCGCATCGTTATCCCAGCAGGCTTTGCTCCTCTGACCAATGGCAGAGACTGGTGGATGTCTACGAAAAGGGTCTTGCTGAAGTTATTTCAGCCAAACGGGATAACACCAGCTATTAAGGAGTATGGTTCCCTTACTTTACACTTTAATCAGAAAACACTTTTATCTTTTGCTTTAAAAATGTTTTTGTTTTACGTTTAAGTGTAAATAAATCACTTTCTTTTCTAAGGAAAACAAACATAACAATTGAATATTTCTTGGGGGGTTCTAATTCTTTCGCACGACTGTGTGGTGAAAATTATGAAGCATGTTATGTCAGGCTTCCCTTTAGAGGAGCAGTTTTTTCTACCTGCTCACTCCCCTCAGTGACTGTGAAAACCAATCTTTTGTCCCAAATGCTCTTAAATGCATGCAATAAAGCTATTAAAATGAATCACATAACTTTTTTCCAGCAAATGAATTTTAAAAGCAAAATTGTCTGACAGGTGTTTTTCCCATTTTTGCAAGGATACATTCACTGGAATCAACATGACATTTCATAAGTTAAAGATGGACCTCTTATTCTTCAGCAGGCCTGGCAGATGTTAAGGCACCAAGGCTTGTAGCTGCATTGAGTTTATAATGTTACTTTTTAACTCTGTGACTGGGAGGAAATGTCTTGAGTTCTGTTCCTGCCAATATCACCCCAGTAGAGAATGCATCAGCATCATTTTGTTATGTTTTCATGGTCATCTTGAAATATATGCATGTTTTATGTTGCCAATGTGTTTCTTTCTGCTACTATCATCACATATGGCTTTCTCTAGCTCCCTGTTATTTCGATTAAATCCCATTCAATCACAGTCATTTCATTGGATTGTGTCAGCTTTAATGAAAAAACTCTAAAACAAAACCATTTACAATTATTACCGGTTCAGTGCAAAAACCCTAAAATAAACTGTAATGCATACTAGGTGACTCCAAGATGACACTTTGTGATCTCTGGAGATTTATTTGCCTCCTTTAGCCTCCCTCCTCACTGTGTGATAAACATGTATCCTCGTCAAGCCTTTTTGTCTCAGTTGCAGTTGTTTTTAAATTCCAAAATTGTTTCAGAGTAGATCTAGGGAGGTTTGGGCAAATAGCTGTTTATGTTCTCTTGTCTTACCCATTTTGAAGAGAGGCTAATATAAATTAGCCTATAAAATTATATTTTTACCCACCAGTAAAACCTTTTAGATGTGATCATCCTATTGGAATTATTGGGATATTGCAGAAAACGTACACATTTCAAAATTAAAAGTTTAGTTTGTTTAAAATAAATAGATAGGACTGATTTTTGAACTTATTTCACGGTTTTTAACATATTTTTTCACAGGGCCTTGCACAATTTTCACACCCCTTTCACATTTTGTCATGTTGTCAAATTTCAGTATATTTCATATAGATTTTTATGTGATAGCCAACCGCTCTACCAGCTTCAAACATCTAGGAACTGATATTTGTACCCATTCATTATTTCCAAAATTAGCTCAAGCTCACTCAGATGGATGAAGATTGTTGGTGAACATCCATTTTAAACTCTTGCTACATATTGTCAGATTGTCGGATTCAGGGCTGGACTTTGATTGGACCATTCTAACTCATGAATTCGCTTTGATTTACATTCAAATTTGACTGAAAAAAAACATTTTTCTTATGCCAATGGGAAATAAAATTTTGTTGTAACTTAAACTAGGACTTGTCGTGGATGCTGATGGCTGTGGAGGATCTCCTGTAGTGGTCTGTATAGGAAACACAAGCAGATGTTGAATGTGTCTCATTTAACTCATTATTATGTTTTATTTTTAAAATCTGTTATAAATAATGAGATGCAAAAGCTGGTTTTCTAGAGAGACGTTTCAGTGCAGGAAAATAAGATCTCATTCTGTTCCTATTTTGTGAGATAATTTCACAAAAGAGCACACACAGAAACGACCATAAACAAGCCCAGTGTTGTATTCTTAAAAGCTGATATAAGGACCCTGCTGACACATTATCAGGACATTTTCCTAAGGAAAGCAAAGCAACAATAGGCGATAAAGGCTCATGAGGAGATGTGTATTTATCTCACACTGACATTTACTTCAAACAGGGACATTTATTTTACTCCTTTCAGATGTATATATGTACAACAGGATGAATTTCATCTTTTAGGAGTGAACTAACTCATCTATATTCTCTGTGTGAATCCAGGGTCTGAGTCACACTGAGCATCTCCATGCAGGCAGGGCGACACCTTGTATACAGCCGTTTGTCAAACAGTTCAGAAACTGATGTGAACACATAACTTGGATTCTGATGGAAACGTTCTGCCAAGCAGGCCCAAACAAACCTTCATGCATTTGCACTTGATGGAGTGTATTGCCGTCCGAGTCTTTGCTTGAAATAAATCATTGCAGACTTGTGAGTCATGCCTTACGCATGTTATTTCACTTCAACCTGCATTAAAGAGACAAGCCAGCACGGATCACAACATATTACCTCAGCTCGGCATGCAGCAATGTGGACGGGCCAGCCGCTGCAGAGCAACATCAGTAACTCTTATACAGCACAAAACTCGATGAGATTTAAGAAACGGGAGATCCGGCTTGAGCTTTTGTTTTTTCCCTATGCAAGGAGGGGAAAAGGGAGTCTGCAGTAGTTCTGTCTGAGAATTTTTAGCACTAACCTCAGTAGCACCATTATTGTGTCTGCCTCTCTGTGTGAACAGGTTTGGCTCCCCCCGACATCTCAGAAACTGGTTCAGTGCTTTAACACCATCTCACACTCTACCGTGACCCTTTCAGCACATCAGCGATAAAAACATATTTTTAGGATTTTATTCAGGAGCTTCCTCTCGGGGATTTATATTTTCTACGACTGAGTAACGCCGTGCAAATCAAAGCTCCTAGTAGCTGGATCGCTGTGAGCTGCAGACCTGAAGCACAAACGGAAACAGGAAGACGGAGCTGCAAGCCCCGTACTCCCATATGCAGGGTTTTCTTTTAGATTTTTATTTACAAATATAGCTGGGACGCAGCAGGGAACCTCACCAGCAACTCTGATGGACCAATATTTCCCTATAATTACCTAGAGATTGTGCCAGTTAACCCTATCTACGGTGCCTTACAAATATTTATTACCCTTAAACTTTTCATGTTTTATCTTTTTGTATTAACTTCAATACATTTTAATCAGAATATATAAGAGGCTTAGTCAAAGTAGTGCAGAATTTTACAAAAAAAGAAAGTGATGGCATGCCCATGTAATCAGACCCCCTGAGTCAAAACTTTGAAGACCCACCTTGCCCTATGAGTTTCATATGTAAATTTATATGCACAAAATTACATGTTACTAGTCTCACCCAGTTCGAAATACTGCCAGACTTGTAGAATCAACAGGTTACCTAAATGAAGCCTGTCTGACAACAGGAAGTAGGGTAAACGATTTCTAAAAAGCAACATGGTGTATCTTACATGGTGCATGCACCTATCTAAAGTAATTCAAGAAGAGATGAGAAACAAAGTCATTGATATTTATCAGAGATGGACCAGAAAACATGGAGCAGTGGTGAACCTTCTCAACAGTGGGCAAGCTACTAAAATTACTCAAAGAACACCTCAATAACTCATCCAGGAAATCACAAAAGAACAAGATTTAAAGCTCTGTAGATCTCACTACCTCAGTTAAGGTCAGAGTTCATGGTTCAACAATAAGAAAGAGAGTGGGCATAAATGGCATCCATGGGAGAGTTGCAAGGCCAAAACCATTACTGACCAAAAAGGACACACAACTTGTATATTCTTCCAAAAACATCTCGATGGTCTTCAAGAGTTTTTGGAAAATATTCTGTTGACAGATGAGGCAAAAGTGGAACTTTTGGAAAAGTGTGTGTCCCATTACATCTGATGTAAAACTAACACAGTATTTCAGAACAAAAATATCATACTAACAGTCAAACACAGTGGCGGTAGTGTCTTGTATGGGCCTGCTTTGCTGCTTGAGAACCTGGACAACTTTCAGGGTTGATTCTGCTCTTTGCCAGAAGATTTTGACGGACAATGCCAACCATCGGTTTTTGATCTTAAGCACATGGATATTTAGGTTATGCAGCAGGACAAAGGTCTAAAGCACACAATGAAATCAGGTTGAGATGCTGTGGTATGACCTTTAATGGGCTCTTCATGCTCACCCTTCAGTGTGGCTTAATTAAACATTCTGCAAAGAAGAGTGGGCACAAACATTCCTCCACAGCGATGTTATAGACTAGTTGCTGGTTATCACGAACCCTTGATGGCAGTTGCTGCTGCCAGGGTGAGGACAATTACTTTCTCACATAAGACCAGGTCTTTGTTTGAAATAAAAAAAATTGTTTGATCTGAAAAATTTTGTGTGACAAAAAAAGTGAAAGCACTGTATATTCTGTCATGGCTCAGGTGTGCCACTCCAAAATTATCACCCGGCCGCCCCTCTAAAAATATTCTGGAGGCACCTCTGGGTCGCAGGGACACAAAACCATAAGCTGACTCTAAACAAATCTGATCAAAATTAGATAGAATGCACTAGAAAACATCACCCACTATCACAGTATTCAAGTGGAATACTGCACAATGTTTTGCAAATATATCATCAACATCAACATCAGTGTGTCACAAAGGACTGTTTGGAGTGCAATAATTGTTGTATAATGTATTCCAAGTGATATTAATTTCTATTCTACATGGTACTATATGATTTAGTCAGTTGGACAGAGTCTCACAGCAGCAGACATGCAAATGACATTGCCTAAAATGCTACAGAGAGATGGAAGCACAGAGAGGAAAGAAGAAAATATGCATGCATCACACCTGATATCCTCATTGCAATATTATTTACCAATGTTATTGCCATTGCAAGATTACCTAATATCTTCCAGCCCTAGTACATGTTCACAACATAAGCCCCTGCAGGCCACTCAGAGCTGCAGCAGTGACTCCACTGTTTATTTCTGCCTCTTACATGTGAACACACACAGTAAGACTGCTGCATTAGCAGTTAATGTCTTACCCCAATAAGCTTCAGTGCTGCCATGCATTTAAGCACTGCAATAAGATTTGAAAGCGCTATCCGTTCTTTAGAGGTTAGATTAGAGGTGCTCTTATACAAGATCTCACCTGTGCACACATAAACGTCAAATAAATATAACTTTATTTCTGTAATCACATTGGATTTTTGGGAGGAGAGTGCTGGACAGAGAGAGGCGGACTGAGGAGGGTGAGTTGCTGCAACTTTTTATGACATAATTAGCTGCCCATGGATGATGTGCAGGCAAATAAACTCCCAGGTGTATGTACGTTTACTGCTGAAAATTTGTCCGCAGTCACAAAAAACACTGTTATGTCTGTTTTGATGTATCCCAGGGTACAACCTGTTCTATCAGTGTTGATTATTCTCCTTAGTAACCATGGCAAATAACAAAAATAGCTTTTTACTAGCACAACAAGCATTGCAATCTGTTTCCTAATATATTGTGAGGTTTTATGTTTGGTACCTTGAATGATCTTCCTCAACAGGCACCTGTTTACGTGACCAGTTCGGACATCCTATCTGTTTACACAAATAAAGCATTGATTGTGAGAGAAAGTGTCCTATTATGCAGGCGAAAGATTTTCTTTATGACTTGGAATTAAGGACCAAGGAGCCAGGACAGTCGAGGGTTAAGATGCAGAGCTAACACCAAGCATTAGCTTTAATATAACTGTTATTTTTTTCTTAAAGCACCAAAAAAAAGGACATTTGAGTCTCAGGATATGTTGATTGTTCCATCAGAATGGATTGTTTAAAAATAGGCTGCTGTAGTTTAGAGAACAGTTTAGAGTCATTTCCTGCTCTCTGGAGGCTCTGATTTCCAGCCATTACATTCATCTCATCTCAAAACCTTCAAAAATAATTTAAAATATTAATATAATACAACCCAAAAATATAATTTAAAAATAACCATTTAAACTAATTGAACTTATTCATCTTTTTTTTATTTACTTTGTATGCATTTCTTTAACGCCAGTAAACAAAATATTGCCTTAGAATGTAGTTTTAAAGGCTTTTGTTTCTGCTTTTGGCAGTAAATATAATGTTGCATTTGTTGGTTCCCTGCAGTGTCTTTTTACACAACAAGCAGAGACATAAAATGACCTCAGAGCTACGCTTATATTGAGGCGTAAGGGGAATTATGGTTACATTGTAGCTTATTTGATCAACCATCACTTAAATATGAGACAAAAAATAAAAAATTACTCCATTTATGGTGTAGTATATCCAGCTGAAACTAGATATTTATTTTATTTAACTGTTTGACATAAAAGAAAACTAAATGTTTCCTGTTTCAGTCAGTGAAGATTACCAAAATTTTTTTTGTTTGATAATTAAGTGACTAATATACCAGAAAAAAATTAAGACTTTTATTTTTCAGAAACTAACATACATTTACATGATTTGGCAAATCCTAGATGATGATGTCAAGGCTTTCTAACCAGCCAGGACGTTGAAGATTTGACTCAAGCGGTTCTTCCAAATGGACATTGACCCTAATCATTAGTTTGAGAGATACACAGTTTGGTACGTTTTCCTTACGATTCTATCACGAAAGAAAATATGTATATATACACTGCTCAAAAAAATAAAGGGAACACTCAAATAACACATCCTAGATCTGAATGAATGAAATATTCTCATTGAATACTTTGTTCTGTACAAAGTTGAATGTGCTGACAACAAAATCACACAAAAATCATCAATGGAAATCAAATTTATTAACCAATGGAGGCCTGGATTTGGAGTCACACACAAAATTAAAGTGGAAAAACACAC